>NJDD01003926.1:164269-181363 GCA_002245505.1 Calephelis nemesis | reverse complement strand
TTTCGATGTTTGTATTGTAATGTCGCATTTAATGAATAAGCCACTAAACTGTGATGAGGTATCCTTAATTAATTTTCTTTTTTATTTTATTTGTGTGTTTTTATAAGTAATAAGTGATATATATAATTGTTTTATTAGTAGGTGTGTGACATTTATCTATAGGTACATGAATGCACATATTTTGCTAAGTTTTTTAATATCGTTAGCCTTAAATCTGTTGATTTTTTAAGAATATCCAAATAATCGTCAGGGTGATTTTATTCCTCTTTATTATTTATTGATCTCATTTTATGTTTTTATAATAATTATTGAATTGTGTGTAGAATGCTAGATTTGTAATTTAAGCCATTTTGATTTTTATAAAATTTAAGTAAATTATAAGAGATCTTAGTAAAATGATTATTTATAAGATATAAATGTCACCAGGGTGAATTATTCGTCCCTTTTTATAATTCATTAGCTGTTGCTTGTTAAATCCGTCATCCGCTTGTTTAATGGTCCACAAGATCATATTTTCGGGATAAAAACTATCCTATGTGTTAATCCCAGTTACCCTCTATGCGTGTGCCAATTTCATGAAAATCAGTTGAGCAGTTTTTGCGTAAAGAAGTAACAAACAAACAGACAAACTTTCGCATTCATAATATTAAAATAATAAAATAAAATAATAGGATAGGATAGAATTGATCTCATTTGTTTGACTGGAAATACTTTATTTTGTTTTTTAGTAAGTAGGTAACTGTATAGAAGGTGCCGTAAATTTTATATCTACGACTTTCTACAAATGTTGATTAGTAAAATTGATTCAGGAAGTTGTTAAAATACCTGAAATGGTTACGTGTCAAATATATTTTATTAAAAAAAGTTTTTTTTCTTAAGTACGTTATACTTATGCTCGCTATTTATTGCAAAGTAGAATTTACCGTATAGCACAAACCCAGTGAAACGTCAAATGACATTTTTGTGAACCTTAATACGAGATAGTAAGATTCAAATTTAGAGAAAAAAATAACGGTTGCTGGGACAATATAACGATTACTGGTACAAACCTACCGGGTATTGGGACAATTGACCCTTATTTATATTTTTTACTTTTATTGTTTATTTAAGTTAACAATGATTAAAATATAAGTAATAACATAAAATCTTGGATAAATTACCTATGCGGCCATGTCAAACTTCTTTTTGCAACCCTTCTTATTTTAGCGCAGTAAACCTATAAAGTCTGATAAGTTCAATATTTAACGGTTACTGGGCCTTTTACCTTAACGTGCACTTTGACAGATTTGACAGATGAAAGATTTTATTATTATTTAATAATTCTTTGAGGGAAATCGAAATAAATAATAACGGGATCGCTAATTACCCTTCTCGCTTATCGCTGATTACACTTTTATGCTACGCCACAGCCGCGTAAAAGTAATTGTGGATTCTAACCTCAAAAGGAAGTTGACATGATTATGAAAAATTGTGGCTATTTAGGTGTAATTTTTAAACAGCATTGTGTTTACTACATAAAAACAAACCAATCTAAGTATAGCAGTTTTTGGGACATGACAAAAAAAAGTCAGGTCCAGCTCCTATACAAATTTGGCCATTGTTCTTTCTTCCCTAAAAGAACCTACTCTTTTTGTACTTACTGTAACTTACTCGTTTGCCTCTTCTTATATTTAAAATAAACAAAATAAAAGTACCTCATAATTTATAATCCCTGACAAAATCTAAGTACATTCAAAATGTCAAACAATCCGCCTCACAATCAGTCCATCCGGATCCGTTCAAAGTTAAGATGCCATACACACACAGAGACACGTAAAACTCATAACACACATCTTTCGGAGGTTAAATGAAAATTTGCATAAAATCCAGTCAGATTTTCATATTTAGTGCTGAAGAAAATGATAGAAAATTATTGCAATATAAACGAAAACATGCGGACGAGGTCGCGGACAAAAGATACATTCTTAAGAATTCGTATTTTAAGTAAATAACGTAGAGTTTCAAAAGTTCAAGTGTGAATTTAAATAATCATGCAAAAAAAGCTTGTTAGGTACCATTAATTTGCTTATAATATGCAAAACCTGGTGTTCAATATACATACGTCAAACTAATGCATTAATTGCAATAAATTAAAGCCCGGTGAAGTTGCAACCCGCGAGGTTCGCAATATATTAGTCATTCCAAAAAAATACAATAAAACTGCAAAACCCGACTCCTATTATTTCGAAAATAAGCAAATGGTTCCGAAATGGTCCCATGTAAGTTTTAACAATATTCTATCGTTACTTTTTGTGTTACATTCAAGTATAACTCGAAAACCACTAGTGGGAGGATAAAACTAATATGGGACCACCTCGTAATCATGATCTACGAGTATCTTTTAAAAAATAGAACTGTCAAAACCGAGAAATCCCATAAAAAAACACATGCGTATTTTTGTAATTTGTCTAGGCGTATTTATTTACTATCTTTTAAAGAAAACTACATATAGAAAACTGTTTGTCCATTTAACAAATTTAGATCTATCTATCTACGTTATATCGTGTATGAGTTTTGCTAGGTATATCATAGTGCTATTGTTTTCAAAATAAAAAAAATGTGTGTGTACTTATGTACTCGCGTTAGAAGGTATACTTCTTCGGCGTAATAAGATGAAAATCTTTTTAAAAATTTTATCTTTTGCCTTATTTTAGATTTGTAGACAAAATGACACTAACCATAGAAATAAAGAAATATTGTGAATACAGTTGTCAGTTCTCAAGTAAACATACGTAGATGTCGTTACTTTTACTTTGTTGGTACCTTTTTTTGAAAAACTAAAATGTTATCTATAGCTAACTTCATCATGTCGGTTTTTCGTGACGGTGTGCGCGCGCATCCTAAAAATTTACCCTCATCATTTTTTCCTAACGCGCTAAAAGAAGTATAACTTCAAAAAGCTGACATGCAAAAAAATTCATCGAAGACACATTAAGTAAAATGCTCCTTTTCGAGTCCAGTTGCCATGTAGTTAGTTTATTTGTATAGAAAGACCTACCTATTTAATTGTCCTTTATATGTTTTGTGCGAAAGTTTCTATTTATATATGCAGTATGTTTGATTACCTTATAACTTCTAATTAGCACGGATAAATGTGATTGAGGTTTAATCGTATAAATGTTCTGAAGCAGGTGCATATATTATGTCAACAAAAAATACAACGTGACGAAGAAATAATTTCAAAACGTATACATCCCATGTTTTGAAATTATTTCTTTAATTATTTTTGAAGTTATACTTCTTTTGGCGCGTTAGGAAAAAATGATGAGGGTAAATTTTTACGATGCGCGCGCACACCGTCACGAAAAACCGACATGATGAAGTTAGCTATAGATAACATTTTAGTTTTTATTAAATACTAGCTGTCCCGGCGAACTTCGTTCCACCCAAATAATAAAGTATTATTTTTCCCTTTTCCCTGCAACTTTCCCGGTTTTTCTCTTCATAAGAACCTTCACCTGATAATAACTAAAACAATAAAAAAATAATTAGCCAAATCCATCCAGTCTTTCGAAAGTTATGCGCTTACCAACACATTTAGCGATTCATTTTTATATTATAGATTAAATAAACTTTATTTAACTAAATAATGCATTATAATAAAAAGTTTAATGTATTAAATACCTTTTTTCTATAGTTAGTGTCATTTTGTCTATAAATGTAAAATAAGGCAAAGATAAAATTTTTAAAAAGATTTTTATCTTATTACGCCGAAGAAGTATAACTTCTAACGCGTGTACATAAGTACACACACATTTTTTTTTTAAATACGGGTAAATCAAATGAAACGCAATCGTAAGAATTTAGGAAACATACCTAAATCATAGTCGTAATGTTATTGTTAAGTTTAGCGCAGTCGGGTTTTGGAGGTCAATATAATAATAGTTTGCTTATTTCCTATTATCTAAGTTAGTTTGGGTTCGATGCACTAACGTTGGCGTGTTTAGTTATTCAAGAATATTAATAAGCTTATTTTTGACATTAATTGTCTCCTTTACTTAATATTGTAATATTTTAATCATTTCATCTTTCAAAAATATTATTGATAACCTACTTACTATAAGATCTAGAAAATATCGAATAGTCAACTTCAGAAATTTAAATTCTATGGCCAAGTTTATAGTCAATCAGGTAATTGCATAATATTTTGATAATAAAGTTAAGCGAAGGTCAATTTTTGATTCACAATACCCAATGTTAGGCTAGTGGATTCCAATGTACAACTAAATGGATCTAAACTGGATCTGGTTGATTCCACTGTCTTTTTAGGCATCACAATTGATAATAAATTACAATGGGGCCCTCATATTGAGAAACTGGCAAATAGGCTTAGTTCAGCAGCATTTGCAGTAAAAAAATAAGAACATTAACAGATGTTGAAACGGCCCGAATAGTGTATTTTAGCTATTTTCATAGTTTAGGTAATGTCTTACGGGATACTTCTTTGGGGAAATTCTGCAGATATAAGTACTATATTTGTATTACAAAAAAGAGCTATTAGAGCTATTTATAATCTTAATGTAAGGGATTCCCTGCGTGAAAAATTCAAAGAAATAAATATTTTAACCAATTCTCAATACACTTATGAGAATTTAATGTATGTCAAAAAAAATATATGTATGTTTACAAAAAAATGTGATGTTCACAATGTAAATACGAGAGATAAAAATAATCTAGCCGTATACAAAACTCGTCTTCATAAAATTAGTAAATCCTTTTTCGGTCAATGTATACGTTTTTACAATAAGCTGCCCATTGACATTAGAGATCTACCTATTAATAAGTTTAAAAAATGTATCAAAGCAAAATTATGTCAAAAAGGCTATTATACGGTCTCAGATTATTTGGAAAATGAACATGCTTGGGGATAGAGATTTCAATCTCCCACTGCAATTTGTAATGTAATTTGTTGTACCTTTTATTTTAAGTTAAAATCAGATTGTAATTCGTATTTTTAAGCTAGATTATATTGTAAATATTATTATTGAAAAAAGACAAGCCCGCTGAATTTCTTTCGCCGGATCTTCTCAGTGTGAGGCCACGATTCCGATCCGGTGGTAGTTTAAAAAAAATGTCGACGCGCACAAATACCACTTGTATGGTTCATGTGAATAAAGAATATTCTGATTCTGATTCTAACAATACCCAATAAGTATTAAGTTGTCATCAGCGAAGTATCATTCAATTTCAAACTGAAAAATCACAAAACAACACTCATCACAGTAATTCAACAAACATTTAACAAAATATTGCTTGCCCTTAAACAAACATAAATTATCATATTGGTTAGAATACTTATCACTCTATATTTTGACCCCGCAAATCTAAATAGTACAGAAGTCGTATTTCAAAAATATATACACGATTTGCCTTTTTATTTATGGTAAATTATGTTATAAAATGCAGTTATTGGTAAAAGCGTTCCTACCTGTAAGCTTCTAATGATTTTTAGAAAATCAAAGGTAAATTTATTTTCAATATGTGATTAGTAAACAGATTAATTGACTACTAGAATATTCAAGTTGAGCGAATCTTCTTTGAAACAAAAGTAAGCGATAGCATACAGCTATCTTTTAAGGTTTAAAATATAGCTATATGCTATCGGCTATCGCTAAACTGTAACACGCTAAACTAACGCTTTCTGTGGTGTAATTTGCCTAGGAATAATTTTTGTTTTTTTTTTTATCATTTGCTTAAACAAATATAATGCCCACTAAAAAGCTGATACTTCAGTACTGTGTGCACTTGTCATCGCTTAAATAAATAGCAAACATAAATAACAGTTTTAACTACTAGGTAAGTCGCTTTTATATCTAGCTGAAGTAAGAAATAGAAAATAATTTTCAGTTAGTTCAAATAAAAAATGTGATTAAGAGAAAAACATCTTATCGTGCAACAGCGCGGGATGCTAGGTTTTACTATGCTAGGTTGCTCGTAATTGATTTAAAAATACTTTATTTAACACATATGAGGAATAGTAAACTTATAATACAATATCTTATCAAGCACCCCACGCACAATTAAACGTTACAGCCCGTCACCGCCATGACATATTCGCGATATCGTCACCAGCACCGTCAATTTTACGAAACAGACACGACGTCACCACCACATTGTCACCAACAACAAAACTGTCAAAGTACGACTCCATGGCTACTCAGATACCGTCACAATATCATCACTAACCTATCACGACATCGTCATGACAAGTCACGATATTAACACCAACCACATCACCATCATGATATCGTTACAATCATGTTGTGACTCCGTTACAACCTCGTAACGACACAGGCACGAGACCATCACAAATTAACATAAATTGTTTTCTTTGTATTTGTTATTGTTACGTTTTTAAATAAATTCATTACAATAAATCACTGATTTGCTTATTGTTAAAAAATTATGTATAACAGAAAATTAAAAAAACAGATTTGAAATGCTTAAATCTGGCCCTTTCATTTGGTAGCTGACACAAAATATTTTTACAAGATTTATTTTTCATGTCATATTAACCAATCTACACATCTACCAAAATTTCATTAAGATTGGCTCAGAACTCCTCAAGTTATCATAGAACAAACATACAGACATGTAACTCCAACCCCATTTGATCACAGAGACCTTCACTGGATTCGCTATTTTGGTCAGTAAGTGTACACTACATTTAAAAAATCGGACAGCCAAAATGTGATTTAAGCTACCTATCAATGTTTACCCGAGTTTTGGGTAGTTGGCAAAAATTGAGCTCGAAATATACCGAGATATACCAAATGCAATTATTCATAAAACAATTCATCCTTCACATTAAAAATTCAATGTCATTTATTTAAAAATAAAGTGCTTCATTTTCATAATATTTGCAATGTAATAAAAGTTTTTGTTCTGAATAACAATTTTATAAAAGTTTCATAAACTAATGGTACCTATTTAGTGGATGTTCCAATATGTGAAAAATACTAGAACCCCTCTGTGATAAAAAGATACTACAGGTTAGGTAACATGGACTTTAGGGTTTTATTCAAAGAATATCTTATTGTAAGATGAACAACTCATTTTAAATAACAAGCTCATAGATTAAACACTTTAAGTGATCGTGAAAATGTTTTGATTACGAACTTTATCCTCATATATATAGTAAGACCTGACGACGCAAAATTATGTTCAGTTCTTCCATACATTTTAAGAAGTAAAGTGGTGTTATCAGTTCGTGAAGTTCAAACGTTAGATATTTCTACTAAAATAAGAGTTTCACAGGATTATATTAAGGAGGTAATACTAATTATACTTTTTTTTTTAATATCTTATGGCCCTTTAAAATCTACACCTAAATGTATAAAACTAAGCCGTATTAGTTACACTATTTGTAACTGAAAATGTTTGAACCGATTTGACTGAAAATTATTTGGGAAGTAACTTAGGACATAGGATACTTTTTATCCCGTTTGACTGCGAGGAAACTAGAAATCTCAAAATTTTTAAGTTTTCCCATATAAACTGAACGGGTGGAACGAAATTCGCCGGAGCACCTATGAAAAAAAAAAACAACAATCCATATTCAGATAGGTAGGTATGGCGTTATTTCTTTCGCTACTTTTGTATCATCGGAATTTGTTTGAACCTACGTAGCCGGTATCCTATCCTCACCACTTTTTTGTTAAGAGCCTTAGAACAGAAGTCATCGCGGCAACTTTTATTATTAGTGCTTGTTATAATTGTATGTTATTATTAGTCTTATTTTTAATGACCGGAAGGCAATACCACTTCGAGCACCAGCTAAATACGGTTTCTATTGGGGCCAATATTCAAAGCACTTATTTTTTCGAGGAATTCTAATTTCAATTTTGCACCAAAAATATAAAAGTAATACACCTACCTACTAACTTTTTTTAATATTTAATATAAGATTCGATTTGTTATACTGGTAGACTAAAAACATAATATATGTCAGCCACGTCTTATGTTACTTACGACCAGCAGTTTTAACAGTTCGGCTGTTTTGTAATTAGTTATTCGTAGGTGGCTTCCATAGTTACGATTTGGATTTTCTGCGCCTAAACAAACCTATGTGTTCGTATAATGATAGAATCGACTTATGAATATTTTTTAATTATGTTTTTGCATAAACGCGGATAAATTAAGCAAATTGAATCTAAATCCAGTTTTAGTCAGCTATACTAATACATAGAAATACTCAATTAGATACCTAAATAAATTTGCCTGCTCCCGTTGAGAATCGAGAACCTATTATTAAATTAGGCATGTGCACTAACTAACCCCACGACCAAACGGGCGGCCAATAATAATTAGTGAACGCAATTTTTAAGGATACTTAGGTACTTAAAATTTTAATTAATTTCTGAAATAGATTGATTCAATATTTTTCATACTTACCTACCTAATTGTGCCCAAAATACAAGTTCAAACATTTGCGTCATAAACTATGATAATAACCCGTGATTGAAATCATAATTAATGGTCATAATTAACTTGGTCAGTAGGTATATAAATATTACTACGGTAGTTTTTTTCTATCAATTTTCATATTTGCAAATAATTATAATGACTAGCTGATCCGGCGAATTTCGTACCTAATTTGGTAATATATCTACGGACAGCAGTGCCATCTACCGTGTCCAATTGTTGTTTGGGAAAGGTTAGATAGCCCGTGACAGACACACGCACCGAATTATGTAAGTACATTACGATTTTCTGTAAATACCAATCGTGCCAGGTTCAGATTTAGATAATCTAATTTATTAGGTTTTTTCGACAGTAGCTAACTGTCAAAAACTGGTACTTAGGCACGTACTGGATGAGGTAAATAGATACCAACAATGCCTCACGTGTCCGAAATATGAATTATACCTAGTGGAGTAACCATGAAGTTAAGATAGGAATCAGAAATTTGAAATGTCTAAATATTTACATTACGTCCATTTAGACTGGAACTTTGAAATTTGTTATTAAGACGACACTTAACAAAAAACCTTTTTTGTCTTTAAGTTAAGACAAGTTAAACATTTATTCTAAGCTTACCTTCATAGGTATTAGATTATTATTTGATTAGGTTGACGATATTTTAGTTGGCAATTTCAAACTTTAATTGATATTTTATCAATATTTAGCAAAAAAACTAGAAATATTTTCGATTTACAAAAAACCTCAACGATTTACCTAGGTAGGAATGTGGGTAGTAGACCTCGTCATTCTACACATAATTCTATTAAACATAAGTTAGGTATTCATCGTTGGTAAATACCTAGCTCATATTCAAATGCTAGCATTAAGCATTTTTTACCAAAATTATAGAATTTACTACCTACACGTAAAACGAACTAACTTAATTCTAACACAGATTGATATTAAAATACTTACTAGTTACTACCTACTGTGAAATACCTATTTAACCTTTTGCCGACATACGAGATTCAACCAGATTTAAAGCAAGTACCTAGGTATTTTTTTACTTTCTTAACAGTAATGTACCTAAGTAAAAATAACTTGACCGCCTCGTTGGTCGAGTGGCTAGCGTACTCGCCCAACTACATCGACCAAACGCGAGGCTCGGGTTCGATTTCCGACAGGGGCAGGCATTTGTGTGATGAACATTTAGGTGTCTGCATTTCCGGGTCTGGGTGCTTATTAAATTTATTCTGGTATCTATTTAAGTATTTATATGTAATAGCATCGTTGATTAACACCCATAACACAAGCAAATAATTTGCTTACTTTGGGGTTAGATTCAATTTGTGTGATTTGTCCAGGGATATTTATTTAGTTAACTTGTAAGTAGATGTCTAGTTAGGTAGGTATGTAGATAGGTACTAAAAAGAAATTATGATAAATATTTATGTACCTACCAACTAGCAGACCTAACGATGATTTCTAAACTAAAGTAAACTTATAAGTTCATATTTTTTCATACGACCCTTCACCAGTTTAAGGTGGATAGGATTGATCCTGGTTGCCGGGAAACTTGTTTTGACGTTACTTCTCCGGACAGGCTCGGCTTAGAAACGATGGTAGCTTGTGGTTAGGGTTAAACCTAATCATATTCTAAAATTTTGATCAAATATTAAAACATAATATGCTAAAAATCTAAATAATATATATTTTTTAATTTTAAAAATATTTGCACACCACAATATGGTAGAATATGTTGGTATAAACAAATACATTTTGTTATAGCTTCTAACACACATATTCAGCAAATAAATAAATTTGATTTTCTATTTTTTGCGGACAATTAATAACAAAACCAAAAAAAAATAACAAAATTGGTCCGATGAACCAATTTTGATAATTTAAGCGTGATGCGATGACCAACGGAAATCGGGTTTCATTTTATTTTTGTGTATTTAACATATTATTGTATGTATAAGGATAGGTACATCCTATTTGTGTAATAAGATTTCTACCTTAAGTTATCTTCCAACACCACATGCATCGCATCGTCACCTTTTTAAAATACGGATTATCAGTAGCAGTCGCTAAAACAATCTAAACTAATATTAGTGAACAATTTTTTTAGACATACCGCCTACTTTTGTATTCATTAAAGATCTCAATCCATTCAAATATTGGCGCCGTAAAATTCTCGCCAATTTTTTTTTTATGAATAATTGAGCATAGAGAAAAAACCCACTGATTTTGTAACTTGGACCAATAAATTATACTTTTTATCGGTCTGCGTTTCGTTGATACCTACCTACTTTGTTAAATCGACTATTTGAATGACGTAATAAATAAATAATAGTTTTAACTTTTATCAAGTGGCGCTTTGATAAGATGTGTATTTGTAATTTAACTATAATTATATTTTAATATCATTTGTCGACTATGGCGCAAATTGCAACATACCATCACTCGATTACGCGGTATTTAAATTTACAGAGGCACCAACTTATTTGTTCAGTGGTCAAATTGGACCTAAACTATGGAACTAAACCACTATCTTGTGAAAAAATATAGGTACTGCTGTTAGTTTCTTGAGCACCAAAAATAAAATTCCTAGTACTGTGTACATTTTTTTAAAAGAATTTGTTATGTATGGTCCCTTTTTTTTAAATTGTAATAATTGACACATTGATCTGTGTAGGAAACTATAAACGTCACATTAGCTTTAGCGACAGTTTATTAAACAGATAAGTTGGTGGCACTCACAGACGTGGCACTCTACTTGAAACAGTCATGATAAGTTTGCTATTTAATTATTTGTTGAATTGAAAAAGCCGTGATTCCCAGTTTGAACTAATCTGAAATGAGATTTTAATTAGTCTTCAATATTGATGTAATAATGTTATCTGTGGCCTCTGACATGTGGTTTTTTTTCAGATTACACAATCAAAACAAAGCATTTGACCAATAAACGTGAAGATTTCGTTTGTTGCTGCGACAAACCTGTCAAAACTCCTTCTGTGATTGGTCTATGTTTTTACTTCTTTTGCGCCACTCCGACTGTATAAATAACAGAGCGACCTCGCGCCGGGTCTCTTTTCCACAGTAATATTACCGCGGGACTTTGTCTTGTTATTTTTGTGAGCTAACTCTAAATTCAGAATGCCGGAGACCTCAAAAATGAATGGATATGCAAAAACCAATGGGCACAGCTATGATATGGAAGATGGATCAGTATTTTTATTTACCTCTGAATCCGTCGGCGAGGGTCATCCAGGTTAGTTCTGAAGATATAAGATTCATGCGATAATAAACGAAATATGGCCGCTTCAAACATGTGCGCAGATATTACATCGATTTTGAACTATTTGTTTTTGTTTACTTAAAAATGTTTATGAAAAAAAAAATAAAAGCTTAACATCATAATGTGGTGGACAGGTCCTATTGCGATGTAATATTCGCGTTAGATTACATCATATTTTTTGTTTTTTATATGTATTTTAAGAGTTTTAACACGTGCTTTTATCTTAACTGGAATTATGTGTCTCTATTTTTCATTAATAAGTTGACATAAGGAAAAATGTGTTAACATTGCGTTTTTATTAATTACAGATAAAATGTGCGATCAAATAAGTGATGCCATCCTTGATGCGCATTTAGAACAAGATCCTAACGCTAAAGTCGCATGTGGTGAGTAGAAAATATAAAATTTCTCAAGTGTTGTGTATCTTGGTATTTTGTGATATTTACTGAAAGTATGTTAATCTCAACAGAAACTGTAACTAAAACGGGGATGGTACTTTTGTGTGGCGAAATCACTTCAAAAGCCAATGTTGATTATCAAAAGGTTGTCAGAGAAACTGTTAAACACATTGGCTATGACGATTCTTCCAAAGGTAAGCATTATCTGTCTACTATTTATAAACACTAGATACTAATATTCTGAAGTTTTGGCTGCCAGCCAAGATAATAATTTTCAAACTTAACTTTTGACCTCCATATAAAAGTGGTTATTTAATGTATAATAGGTTTTGATTGGCGTACACTAAATTTGTTAGTGGCTATTGAAGAGCAGAGCCCTAATATAGCTGAGGGAGTCCACCAAGACAGAGCTGAGAATGATATAGGGGCAGGAGATCAGGTATATTGTTTAATAGAGCATTGCACACAAAATCAATGGGCTTAGCATGTAAAATGGGTAAAAAATTACCCAAATATACCTGGTTTCATACAAATACATGCAGGAGGGATTCATAGAATGATTTCATTTAATTTTATTATAAATGACCATTATCATAATGCATGTTGGGACAGGGTTTGATTACAAGACATGCAGTGTATTGCTCGCACTGGACCAACAGTCTCCCAATATTGCTGCTGGTGTACATGAAAATAGAAGCGATGAAGAAGTGGGTGCTGGAGATCAGGTGAATCATATGGAGTTAAATACTTGTGTGTTTTCATAATAGCACTCATTTTCATAATGCTCTTGTCATTCTGTCTCATTTCACAATATTATTTTGTAATTATGCTATGTTCATTCAAATGTAGTAATATTTTATTTTTAAAAATTTTTCATCCAATATTTTAATTAGACAAAAAATAATGTTTTCTTTAAATTAAGTTATTTTGATGACTTATCACTTTCCAATCTAAATAAAATTGTTGGTAGCTTAAATCACAATGTCTTAAATGTAAGGACTGGTATTGCTAATTATGCAAATCAACCCAATCCCTGTGTTTCTCTGATTATAATAAAATATTTAAATTGTTATGTATAAAAATATATGATTAAAAGAAAAACAGTTATTTATATATGTTGTATAAACAATTTGACAAATCTATACAGTATATAGATTTGTTATGTTAAATATTAATCTGGAACTGAAGTATTTATATAAAATTATTGATATGTGAAGGAAAATAGACATTTCTGCAAGGATCACACTTGGCTCTTTACTCTCTGCCACACAAGGGACTATGTACATATATATGACATAATACATCAGTATACAATAAAATCTACTGATTTTTTGTTTTCTTTAACATGAATATAAATAAATAAATCTATCTATTTTCCTGTTTCTGTGAAAGTAATGACAATGATGACTTGCATACCTACATACTATTTAAAATTTACCCTTTTCCTTGGATGATTAATGAATAATCATAAGATTAATCTGTAACATTTTGCACTTACATTGTGATAAAAATGTACTGTTTAATATAACACATATTGAACACCTATCTTCCTGCCATCATTAAGTTTTATATTGTAAAATGGCTTTAAATGTAGTATAATCAAATTAATTTAATAATTATATTATGTCACTGGAACACTAGTCATCATATTCGTAATTTGATTAAGAAGGCATTAATTTAATCACAATTTCTTTATCATAATAACAAAATGGATGCATGAAGGCTGTTATTTTTTAGTAAAATTTGAATCTTTAATACTCAAAAAGCTTTTCTTTCTTCATTATTAGATTTTAAGAATATTGTTAATGTTTTTGTTCATTTTAGGGCATAATGTTTGGATATGCAACAGATGAAACTGAAGAGTGCATGCCGCTAACAGTTGTTCTGGCTCACAAACTTAATCAGAAAATAGCTGAACTCAGACGAAATGGCGAATTCTGGTGGGCAAGACCTGATTCAAAAACACAAGTGAGTTACTCAATATTTTTGCTATGCAATAACTCTGCTCATAACAGATTTTGATGATTTATTCACTGGTTGTATCATAAAAAAAATTTGAAGTGTTAGCTGTCTTTTGGAAAAGGATTTATCAAGTTGCGAATTAGTAACAAAATAGAGTTGGGTTTTTGCAATGTTACTGTTTATAGTTTATTCCGAGTCCTATGCTACACAAGCAAGAAAGAATAATTGTTATTGATATAAGTATCTTCAGTTGCAAGTTATCAAAAATCTAAACAGAGGTCTAACCAGCACAGCTACGATTAGCCTAAAATACTTTTGGTTCCACAATATGATAGGTAGCAAACCTATCGCCAATGAGTCACTTATCAAATCAAATACAAAATTTAATTAGGAAATAGGTGTTGGTTTATAGATAGCAAATATGGTAATGGCATATAAATAAAACTTTAAATAAAGTAATGCACCACAAAAGATGGTCACTGACGAATGTTAATTATAACCTGTCTGCAGTTAGGCTCACTCGAGTAAGGATATTTTTGTTAATTATTGAAAAATTTTAATTTTTTTCCTAGTAACTTATTGAAAATAGCATTATCTTTTATCTTAGATAGGTAATTGCAGTTGCTTGTTATAATCATACTGCCCATAGCAATAGATACTAAAAAGATAACATAACAAAGTAAATCTAAGGTTAGTTTAGGTATTTCAGCTGCTTTTACTCAACTGAGACTATCTTCTTACTATTGAGTAATTTGAATGAAAATTAAGTGAAATAGATATTGAAATATTTGTTATGTATGTAAGCTCTTTAATTGGTTTGTTATTTATTCATCAGGTTACATGCGAATATGTGTTTGCCGGAGGTGCTACAGTTCCACAGAGAGTACATACTATTGTTGTATCACTTCAGCACTCGGACAAGGTGATTAAATAATTACACTTTAATTTTTTCTGGTATTGCGACACCAATATTTACATTAACCTGTGTTGATTCTGACCTTTTGTACACTTAATTTTGCGATTCAGACGTTGCGATATGTGACTGCTATCAAAACGTGCATAATTTGCATTTATAAACAATACATATTTTATATTGTTTGTAAAACCTGAAGGTTAAATAGTACTATTTTTAGTCATAAAAATTTGTTTGGTAATCCTTACTTTTATCGATAATTGATTTTAGATTACTTTGGAAACATTGCATGAAGAAATAAAAGAGAAAGTGATCAAAGAAGTGATCCCACCTCAATATTTGGATGAAAAAACTGTTGTGCATATAAACCCATGTGGAGTTTTCATTATTGGTGGACCTCAGGTATGTTGATACATATTTATACCGTCACTAGTTTATACCACCAGTGCCGCCCATGTGGTAACATGCAGTTGCAGTTTAATTTTAATCGAGATATCTCCAAACTTGGTTGACCAAAAAAATGTATCTTCACGCCTACATCCCCGAAGATTTAGGCAGAGGCACACCCAGGGCACCCAGGGCTAGCGGAAGACACTAAGTCCCACACTGTGATAGGTGGCAAGCCTATCGCCAACCGTGCACATTTCCAATCCCGAGCAACTTGTTTTTTATTAGAAAATTGGAAAAACCAATTTTCTTTTTGTTGCCGGACCCTGGATTCGAATCCAGAACCTTATGCAGTCAAGTCCAGCGACTGAACCGCTAGACCACAGAGGCGATAGACTTGGTTGACCAATTTTGATAAAACATAGTTTAGATATTAACACTAAACTTGTAGCTTTCCTGTGATACACAAAAGGAATATGATCTTAAGATTTGAGTTAGTAAACCTATGTTTTGAGTTAGATTAGGTTAGATGATTTGTTGTGTGGAAAGATGGTTGTGAAGATCGGTTCTTCGAATTAATAATACAATGGTGGTAATTCTGCTGCTCACAAATTAACCTTTTTTTAGATGAATGCTATATATTTCAAATGAAACAGAAACACAAGAGATAGAACATTTTAGATATGTCAGTTAGTCTGGACATGTCAAATTGTGATGTTTTTGATCAACGTTTTTGGAGTGATAGATTGATTAAACATCTGTAGAAATGACATGTAGGGTCTTATTTGATAGCACTAAAAGTGTTTTGTCTGTTTTTGTTAATATTGTTGAAAGAAGACAGGGATAGCTTAAAATTAGCACACTCACTATGCATGTATTAAAATTACCATCATATAGTTTTCATCTATAACTTGTGTGTATTTCTTTATGTATATCTATACTTATAATAGATCTATAAAATAATTAATTAATTATGTATATACATTGAAGATATTAAAAAAAATATTTCTAGCAGTTTTAGATTTTCTGTCTTATGTGTATCCCGACGGCGATTCACGCCGAAGCTACTGAACCGATCGTAACTGTGGTGGTATGGTGTGGTAGCTGGTAGGTACTTTATGTTCCGAGGAAGGTTTGAGGATATTTTTATCCCTTTCACTAAGGGGTTCCTTCGTTGTTCCGTGGGAGAGGGCTTTAGTGTAAAGTTTGTTAACTGTAACAATATTAATATTGCCAATTAAAGAATTTTCCTCATCAAATTATTTGAAACTAGCTTCCGCCCGCGACTCCGTCCGCGCGCATGTCGGTCTTCGCGTGATAAAATTTTATACATATTTTTCCAGGATAAAAAGTATCCCATTTTATGCCCAGGATAATAAGGTATAATTATACCAAGTTTCATCGATATCGAACCGTTAGTTTTCACGTGATGCCTGAACATACAGACAGACAAAAATTTTTTTTAATCACATAATTGGGTTTGGTATCGATCCAGTAACACCCTATTTATTTTTTCAATGTTTTCAATGTACAGAATTGACCCTTCTACAGATTTATTATATGTATAGATGTTACTGAAATGTTTATATCATTGTGCAATACGTAAATGTATGGTTGCAGTCGGACGCGGGTCTGACGGGGCGCAAGATAATCGTGGACACGTACGGGGGCTGGGGCGCGCACGGCGGGGG
>NJDD01003926.1:142123-160339 GCA_002245505.1 Calephelis nemesis | reverse complement strand
GAAGCCCGGACCAACACTTTCATACATAAGATTTTATACATGAATTAACTATTAATTAATATTTGTTCTTGTTTTAGGGAATTGAACCTCAGAGCACCGATATATCAAAGAACAAGCACATACGGACACTTCGGTCGAGAGGGATTCACGTGGGAGAATCCCAAACCACTAATCGTAGATTGACTTGGAATAAGCACATAATGCACCTAGGATATTGTAAATAACCTTCAGTATATTTCCTATATTTAGTCTACGTGTGGTTTCTGTAGTGGGAGCGCGGAGATTATATCGCTGTCGACTCTCTATAGACTATTTTATGTTAATGTGAACTAATATCGCCGGAGCGGCTTTGCAGTGATTGGTGAATTAGTTAATTGTTAAGTATTCATTAGTTTAGACGCATAGGTATAACAGGTGCCGTCATATCTGAATTTGAGTTAGTTCGAGAAACTAAGGCAGTCTTGTTTGACTTCCTATTTACCTGCCGATTTATTTTTAAGACAGACAATGCAATTATGAAATTTATATTTCAAATGACGTAATGAAATCATGGTCTTTGATTACATTAATGGACTGCCAATTTTATCTCGAATTCCTTTAAGCTTGTGATGTAAGTGCTACAAGTAGCGGTAGAGTAGACTACTTTCCTGGTACATGTCACAGTAGAACGAGTGTTATGAGATATCTCCACGGTATCTTCCTTTCTCGTTATACTGCAAATATAGTACTGCAAAGTCGAGGCAAATATCCTTTTGTTTTGCCTTTTAAGCGTCAGTGTATTTTCTCATGTCAGTTTTATTGAACGGATGATTTTGTGATAACTGCTGAGCCTCCTTCGCGGTACAATTTGTGTTGTGTTTCCGAAAAGGATAAATTGTGGAAAAGAGCCATTTTGAAAACACACCGACCTGGCCAGGGCAGTAGTGCACTGTGCATTTAATTCAGTTTACGCAATTCTGCCTATATTTAGATGTAGCGTGGCATTGATGAAATAAATTTTTAACTTCTAGGGCGAATAGTACATATTTTTCGATCTGTTTCAACTTGTTATAGTGTAATGGATTAACTATAATATGAATTTGCAATTTGTCAGAATGTGGTTTTAAACTAATATTAAATTGTGTTTCCCGGATATTATCGGGATGTAAAGATTTGTTTTTATTTATTTCCTTTTATAACCTTTCCTGGGTCTTGCGTGGCGACGTGTGTGTCTGCGCACGCGCATCTGCAAGCGATTGATGACATTTCAATAGTATAATACCAACAAAATTATGTTTATCTCTTTTGTAGGAAGGTTGTTAAATTTAACCATTAGATAAGTTTGTCTGTCGTGCATATTACAATCTGCCGCAAACGAATGCGCCAATGGAAGCGATTCTTAGAAGCTTCGAGCAGAAGGCGCTATTTTCTTTGTAGGTCATATTAGCTGGTAAAATCCCCATTTCCCTTGTTCATTGCATCACGCCTGAACGGATGAGTCAATTTTGATAACTTTGTTTAAAGTGAAACTTTTATTACATCGTCGCAATTTTTTTTGGTCTGTGTGTCGCATGTTGCGTGACGGTCGGCCGCGGAGTAGGGATAAAATTAAAGGCGCTCGTCAGAACAGTCGAGGCCAATATGGCGGCGTCTATAGTTTGTAGTTATAGATCATGTTCCACTTTTAATGTGGTTTTGTAAAACCACACAATCCTTTTTTGTTGTGTTAGTTATTATCAGAAGGCTCAAATGAAAATAAAACATGCATAGAACAGGACAAAATCCGTCTAACCAGCTACAAAAAATAGGACTACTCTGCAAAGTTATGCACAAGTGATAAATAGAAATCAGTGCGTAATCAGAAAACAAACCATCCCACGTTTTCGTACCCTTAGCTAAATAAATTTCTTAATGTATATAGGACCTCGTTGGCTCTGGGGGGGTTAAACTTTATCCAATAAAAAAATAACATTCCGGTAACCGAAACGAAAACAAAATGAGCTAACACAAACACAGCTTGTTTGAGCTACAACCACACTAGCGACGCCTGACGGCGAATAATGGTAACCATGGCACAGTATTGATGTGGTTACTACATTGTTTCTCTATATTAGCCAGGCTGGTTTCCCGATGGTAAGAGCCGACCGTTGCCTATAAATACTATATCTCAGCTGGGGAAATTAAGCCGCGAGCATGTTTCATGATTGAGCCTACATAACCTCACTTTAATCTAGTATCCTTGCAAATTTGAAAGGTATCGTAAAGGTATAGGACTCGTGCTGAGCGTGACGTGCATTTTTTTACAATAAGACAAATTATATTTGGAAAAGACGAAATATTTTAATAAATAAACTAGGCTGACAACCACTCTGCTACTAATCTCCTCGCTGCTTGCTGGGCATTAGTCATATGTATTGTGTCTGTAGAGCGCCAATTTCCCATATCAAAACAATGTGAAGCCCTGAAAATAAACGAGCACTAGTTATTTAACGTCGAATTTGCACATGTATACATTCAGCGAAGGAATTACACCAGAGGCTAGTTTGAAATTAATTTGTTGGTCATTGGATTCAGTACTCAAAAATGGCGGCACTTGTGATTCCATTGTATATACAACATACATATTTTTCAAACAATACTTGCATTTTTCCACAACACATTTGTTTTATTGTAGAGAAGTACACAATATGTTATTTGAAAAGCGTGTAAACATGTGTGTTGCCCCAGCGGAAAAAGGTCGAACTTATAATTTGAGTTATAAAGATAATATTTGATATATTTGTATGATAAACAAAAAATTGTGGATTTAGAAGATTTTCTGGAATATCCAATGTACACACAAATTTTCTATCTCTGTGGTCTAGCGATCCGGCGACAGACTTGTCTTTTTGAAATCCCGGAATCAAGTCCCGGGTCGGGCAACAAAAAAATATAGAAAATGTGTATTTTCAACAAAAATAAACGTTGCCCGGGGTTGGATATGTGCCCGGTTGGTAATAGGCTTGCCTTTTATCTCATTATGGGACTTAGTGTCTTCGGCTAATCATAGGTGGCCTGGTTGTACCTCTGCCTAAGTCTTCGGGGATATGGACATTAATTATTACCCACAATTTTTACAATTATGTGTATAAGTGATAAAAATATAGGCGTTTTGTTCTTGGATTATAAGAATACCGACTTGTCTTATTCGGTTGCCTTCAAATAGGTAGGTACTACAAAAAACTATTACCAATTACCTCGGTATGGTGTAAGTGGGTGATGTTTCCTTCAAGTCCCGGTCGTATACGCCCAGCGCATGCCACGGGTCAATGGTGCCGTGGATGTTGATGGTGTTGTTCACGTCGGGCTGCAGGCCACCAAAAACGAGGTTCACGCGTTCTACCGCATCATACACGAATGCTTCGTCAAACCTGTAAAATGCATATTTTAGGATAAGAACAAAACAATACCAAGATGGTCAGTTTCAATCCTGCTTGTTTAACGTCGATGTCTTTGTAGTTTTGAAGTGCTCTTTTAAGTTAAAACGTATGATTTTGATTTAATTACTATATTACTTTACACGCGATATTTGTACAAGCGTTTATTTAGACTTAGTGCACACCACCCATAACTCTAATCTAGATATATAAAAATGAATCCCCATTTCGCGTGGTCATCGTATTAGCAATTTTTGGTGATTCTTTTTTGTTGTGTTGAATGTTAGTTATATTGACAGGAGAAGGTTCTTATAAGAATGCGCCCCGTCTGGTCCCGGCCCGTCGTAATGGGCGCTATCCTTAAAACTGCAAAAACCGACTCCAACTATTTAGTTGGGTACCACGTCACGATTTCGAAAGATAGCGATCTTCCACCTCGGAATCATGACCTATATTTTTAAAAAGCAACCGTCAATATTGGTTGGTTGTTGGCCGGTTAATCGCGTAACTATTATATAAAGAAATCACTATAAGCATAAATACCGTCGAATTGAGAACCTCTTCCTTTTATAGTGTCGGTTAAAAACGAGGAAGCACGCATGGTTGAGACTACTGAACTAAAGCAATAAACTTAATAAAATAATTAATATAAAAATATCGTAATGTTACCTCTCGCTAAAAGCACGCTTGCAGACGTCAACGTAAAAGTCAACACTAAGCCACCTCAAGCTGTCGAAAACGGTGCCGATCCTCGGTGCCGTCTGGAAGAACCCATACTCCGTGCACGTCTGGTAGTACCAAGCGCGAGCTGTAAATTGAAATAAAAATAAATAATACTTGTTCCCATATAAATAATAAAAAAGTATTACCTACTATTGTATCTATAGGACATAACTACCCGCGTTAACGGGTTAGAAAGGAATTAAAAATTTCGCCACGGGACTTGAATCCGCAGTAGCTCAATTGGTTAGAGTATTCGTCGGCTTGAGACGAAAGGTTACAGGTTCAAATCCTGTCTGGGGCGAAATTTTTTCTTTCTTTAAAATTTATAGAATATTATCCCAAGCACAGGGCAAGTGCTAAAATAAAAATACGTTGCGAGAAACGAAAGTTATGGCCATTCTAATAAAAATGTGAACTTCATCTGTAATGATGAACTCATTTGGTGGGTTCTCAGAATTGTGTATCTATAGGACATAACTACCCGTGTTAACGGGTTAGAAAGGAATTAAAAATTTCGCCACGGGACTTGAATCCTCAGTAGCACAATTGCGTAGAGCATTCGTCGGCTTGAGACGAAAGGTTACAGGTTCAAATCCTGTCTGGGGCGAAATTTTTTCTTTCTTTAAAATTTATAGAATATTACTATTGCGATTGATACTGATTATTTTAAGTAGTAGATAGTTAAATATTAATTTTTTTGTCTTCAAAGGGACAGCAAACTTTTTGTATAGTGAACATCTGTGTTTGCCGGTTAACTACAGTTTTGGTGTAGGTACTATGCTCTCGACTCTCTACAAAAGATTTTGAGGTAGTCAAGTTTTTATTAACAAATTTTAATGCCAAAGCTGGCCATAGCGAATCCTTTGAGAGGACTGAACATATCCGTGCTCGCTATGCAACCACGTCCACTGGAAAAAGGGTATACATATACTTACCCATTTGTATAAGTCAGGGCGTAGCCAGGATTCTGTTCAGAGGGGGATTCTGCTCGGTTCTTCACAAAATAATTTTAAAACTTTTCGAATAGTTACAGTTCTTAAACAAATGCTCTTGTACAGAGAAGCGTAGCTGGCTACGCCAATATGTATTATTGTCTTAGGTATAAGTATTAATAAAACAGGTGAGAGTTTTAGGGCCACTGAGAGAGAAGATGGTAGCAGATTTTTTGTAATTATTGAATTTAATGTCGGTACTTATATATTGAGTAAAATACTCAATTTTGGTGGCATTTGCTATTACAATTTTGTTTATCTACGTAATAGTGCGCAAGTAAAATATTCAAGACCAAATTCCAGAGTAAATCGTATATTTCCCAGTGGCCGCCAAATCTCATTTAATTTTTTCTCAAAATTAACTGTTTCAAAGGTAGACACTTGGTCAGTCTTATCAATAAACATGGACTAAATTACTCTAAAGTTCTATCTGGGTCTATATTCTTCACCATACTATGATACAGACTCTATACCTACTGTCAATATAACTTTACTTTTAGGTACTTTAGTCTATTTTTATTAATAAGACGGCAAGTGTTAAAATGTCTGCTAAAGTAAAAAAGTGTTCAAATTTTCTCTCTAGGGTTAGCTGTAAGCGATCTCTTCACTAGATAAGCGCGCCTATTGTATATTTTTTCCTAAAATATTTATTTCTTTTGTGTTATTTTACCGGTGTACAATAAAGAATTATTATTATATCTAAAAAAAATCGGTGCTGTAGATCTCAATACAATCTTCCGCTGTATTAGCTATATTGTATGTATATTGGTCTGGCCAAGATATAGTCCACATTTTTTTATATTGTTTACTTAATAAGTAACTATATAATATTTAAAATGTAAGTAAACAAATTCTAGGAAACACACATTTAATTTTTGCTAGTAAAAAAATACTCTTGTACTTTAGGTCGTCCGCTTGAATATTACTTGCTACATATGCTATGCTTGTTATTAGGGAACCTAGGCGATACGCATTGGCCACAATTACTATAAATATCTTTAACATATAGAATTCACTCTTCTACTGTATAGTGGGTGTAGACACGATGAATACGCGACGTAGGTACGCGTAGATCGGTCTACTCCAACCAATAGGTACCTAACAGGTACAACACAAGATTACGTACCAAACGTTTTTGGGGATAGCACCTAATAAATTCTGTAGACGTTGACTTTCAGTACTAACCGTAGTTGGTCCGGGCTCCTTTGCAGATTAAATCATCTGTCTTCATACTTACCAGGCAGCTCGTAAAAGGCGAGCATAGGCTTACCATCACTAACACCATGAAATCCTACTAGGTGGTAGAGTTTTACAGCGACTCGTCCGGATTGGTACCACCGCCTTACCTGTTCCTGCCACCATAACGTCCTATGCTTGCCGTTGACGAGTTCCGGTTCGAAGGGTAAGGTAGCCAGTAAGCTTATGTTTGCTCGAGGCCTAACATCCCGGCCTCAGGTTGGCAATGCACCATTATCACCTTTGGTGTCTCTAGGCGGCGTGAATTTCTTGCCATCAGGAAATCCGTGTGTTCGTTTGCCTTCCATTATCATAAAAAAAGGTTCGGCACACCGACGTTACTGGGGCAGTATACTTACAGTTGGTCCGTTGCTTATAAGACTCTATAAAGATGTCGTAATCGATTTGCCAACAATTGTTACCGAGTCCACGGTATGAAGCTATAAACCCACCGATCTTCTCCATGGGAGTTATTCCTGAAATAAATTTATCAATTAGTAGTGTCGGCTAAATTAAGTTTTAAGTAAAGTATACGTTTTTGAAGTGAAAACGTCTAGCGGCGTTGCGCACATTTTTTGGAATGGGTAAAAACTTCTAAACTCTCGTCAGGACACGTGAACTGACCGAAAATTTGTAAGACGGATGGAGAGTAAACAGCTGGCGCGGCGTAGGAGAGGAAGTATCTCTTTCTTTCTACGTCGCAGCGAAAATGTATGCCTCCGCCTGCTGTCTCGTTTAGACGGCGCAGGGCGCTTGCGCGAATGTTTGTATTGTCACGTTTTTGTACGATAGCGCAATAAATTAATATTGTATTCTACTAAGTACATAAATGATAGTACTTTCATACTGATAATAATTAAAACAATTCGTGCAAAATTATTCCCTAACCATTCCAAAATATCAAAAATTCACAACGTTAATATTCAATATTTCACTTCTGCCGGCACTCCCGGAGTGCAACCCGTCGTTTTTTTTATTGTTAAGTAAGAGGAACAAAATACTTTTTCGGTGCCTACTGTAATATATAACCATACATCTTGATTTTGTATCTACTGTCTTGTAAATGAGGTCATTAAGGTAAGTTAAACGGTTTGCCCCGTTGTGCTCCGAGTCCTCTGTGTAGGATAGACCAGCTGCCGTCCCGACTGGCAGCTAGTACATGTTACCAAGACTATCGGTGGAAGAGTGCCGTGCAGCAACTTGCCCGAATAGAGATCCACCGCCTTATCTACTCCTGCCGCTATAAACGACGGGATCATTTTCCAGTTCACAGGGTAGGGTAGGAGGTAGACTATTCACAATACCTGTATATAATCTATAGTGCTTTAGGCCTATATTTGTCTCTAATCATCAGGAGAGCCAAACTTCGACATGTCAATACCATGGACATATCAAAACCTACCGATATTCCTTTTAGCATCCACATTTTTTTTATTTTAGGTAAGCTTAGGAAGTCAAATAATCAAGTATAGGTACGTATTTTTCTAAATACCCGATTTTTGTATGCCTGTAGACTTCCAAAACCTTTAACTTTTGTTGCTAATATAAGGCTGGAATATAAGATCTCAACCTTCTAGCATATAAGTCGCCTCTGTGGTCGAGCGGTCCGGGTGTTGGACTTGACTGCATGAGGGCACGGGTTCGAATCCCGGGTCGGCCAATAAAAAGAAAATTGGATTTTTCCAATTTTCTAATAAAAAAAAATGTTGGTCGGGATTGGAAACGTGCCCGGTTGGCGATAGGCTTGCCACATTATGGGACTTAGTATCATCGGCTAGTCGTGGGTGCCCTGGTTGTGCCTCTGCATTCCTCTTCGGGGATATGGGCGTGAAGATACTAGCATATAAGTAAGTACCTCACCTTCGTACCGAAACACGACAGTGGCTAGCATTTACGTTATAGATCACAAGCGGATACAACGTCAAACCTACCGTAGGCATTTGTTACGAAATTTTGGCAAATCGGAGTTAGAGTTCCTGGGTGTGCAGTTTGTACGGCGGTAGAAAACGTCCAACTTATCAAGCCAGAAAAGTATCCAAGGTCGTATGGGCTGTCGTAATTTAAGGGATCGCATAGTCTGAAAAGTATAATGTTAAAGTATTATTAAAAATCATTTTAGGACATGACATATATTGCACATACACCATTTCGTTCATCACCTCTGTGGTCTAGCGGTTCAGTTGTTAGACTTCACTGCATGAGGTCCCGGGGTCGAATCCCGGGTCGGTTAATTTTTACCATTTCGTTTATATATAAAATCATTATAGTTAAACTACAAAGTCACCGTAAAGGGCGCGTAACTTTTGTACTTGACACCAAGTCTCAGCTAAAACCTAAATCTCCCCAGCTACCTACATTCACTCGCATTCGCATCCTTTTTTGTCAATCTTTCATTTGTATATTTTTTTATATTGTTTATTTTTTATAGGCAGCTGGTAAAAAGCGAGCGTAGGCCTACTGTCACTAACAACGTGACATCTGACTAGGTGGTAGAGTTTCGCAGCGATTCACCCGGATTGGTACCACTGCCTTTCTTATTCCTGTCGCCATAACGTCATGACGTATTTCGGTTTGGAGGGTAAGGTAACCGGTAAACTTACTTTTGCTCGAGACTTACCATCCCGGCCTCAGGTTGGCAACGCACCATTACCACCTTTGGTTTGTCTAGGCGGCGTGAATTTCTTACCATCAGGAAATTCGTGTGCTTGTTTGCCTCCCAATATCATAAAAAAAAATTCTACCAAAGCATCGGAGCATTTCTCGTTTATATTTATCGGCTCCAACAGGTTTGAAATAATGTAACTTAATTTTGACAAAGTAATAATTTATATTTATGATATTTGGATATATAAACTGCACTTAAAATAAATTTAATTTCTGGGATGATTAACCAGGATTTGTACAGTAGGTGCCCACGACGAATAGATGAGTAGATACAATTTTTACTTCTTCTCTAACGTTCTCCATTGATTAACATTTTTTTGCAACTTTTTGTACCTGTATGCTGTTTCCAATGAACGCCGACCTTGTTCAGTTTCCATAGCTGTTATTGTGTCTTCTATGCCTTGCCTAATGATGGACATACATTGTTCATCTCCCTCCGATCTGAAAGCATCGTGGACTACTTCCAAATATCCTGGAAAGAAATTATTTTGTCATAGATATAAACTGAACTAAATACAGGCTAGGATAATTTTAAGACCTGATAATTAACTTGAAGTTTTGATTATTTTAATGCGCTTGCTGTCTCCTGCGTACACACATCGTAAAAAATTGAAGACAAGATGTAGGTAGATAAATCGAATGAATAGGTTTTCTGAGAATCTTAGATTGGAACATATTTTAGTAAGAAGAGGCAAAGCATAGTCATAGGTCACAGCTGTAGGTACAGGAGCTTGTTTATATAATATTTATACTCTCTACATCAATGTGGTCTAGAGTTCCGGCGTCGGACTTGTTATCTTGAGGTCTCCATTTCGATCCCCCGGTCAGGCAATAAAAAAATTAGAAAATACATATTTTCATTTTCTATTAAAAAAATTGCGTGTGTACTTATGTTCACGCGTTAGAAGTTATACTTCTTCGGCGTAATAAGATAAAAATCTTTTTAAAAATTTTATCTTTTGCCTTATTTTACATTTGTAGACAAAATGACACTAACCATAGAAAAAAAGTATTTAATACATTAAGTATTATTATAACGCATTATTTAGTCAAATAAAGTTTATTTAATATTCAATAAAAATATCACAAAAAACTAAAATGTTATCTATACTTAGCTAACTTCATCATGTCGGTTTTTCGTGACGGTGTGCGCGCGCATCGTAAAAATTTACCCTCATCATTTTTTCCTAACGCGCCAAAAGAAGTTTAACTTCAACAAAGTTGCTCTAGATAGGACATGACGTGTCCAGTTGGCAGTAGGCTTGCCACCTATCATATTGTCGAATCTAGTGTCTTCAGCTAGTCGTGGGAGCCCTGGTTGTGCCTATCCCTTCGGAGTTATACTTTAACTTTGACGTCAACTATAGGTATTGTTAAATAAAAAAAAATGTTCAGCTATTCTAACTTCCGGAGCAGTATAACTATCTCTATCAGTTATACAAAATTCAGAGATAAAATTAGCATGAAGATGTCATAGTATTGTGCAGATTTTGTAACGTAAAACAAAATTTAAGGATATTAAAAATCGTTTTTTACTCGTGTAAAGCATCAAGCATTTTCACGTTCAACATATTTAAATAAATAGCTACCTGTAATAAATACACATACCCGTAAAATCTACTTGTCCTAAAATAGGTCCACTTGATGCTACAGTCCCTACCACCAGATGAGGGTAGCGCTGTTTGAACCAGAGAACCATGTTAGCGGCGTACGAGCCTCCGTAGAGAATAATCTTGCTGTCCGCAAACCTAGCAGACTTTTTCAAATCCCGAATAAAAAAAGCTAGATCCGCTAATGCTTGATCTACGTTCAGGAAACGTAAGTTTTCTGTTGTGAAATTCCTGTGAAAATTGGTGTGCTTTAATCACTACATCGTATAAAACAAAGTCGCATTCTATGTCCCTTTGTATGTCCCTTTGTATTAGAGATCTACCTATAAATAAGTTTAAAAAATGTATCAAAGCAAAATTATGTCAAAAAGGCTATTATACAGTCGCAGAATATTTGGAAGATGAACATGCTTGGGAATAGAGGTTTCAATCTCCCACTGCAATTTGTAATGTAATTTTTTGTACCTTTTATTTAATTTAAAATCAGATTGTAATTAGTAATTTTAATCTAGATTATATTGTAAATATTATTATTGAAAAAAAGACAAGCCCGCTGAGTTTCTTTCGCCGGATCTTCTCAGTGTGAGGCCGCGATTCCGATCCGGTGGTAGTTTAAAAAATGTCGACGCGCACAAATACCACTTGTATGGTTCATGTGAATAAAGATTATTCTGATTCTGATTCTGATTCTGATGCTTAAATCTTCCGCTCCGCTAGTTTATTATAATAATATCATTTTCTTCAGCTGACTATAAACTAATACTATACAAAGTATCTTTATCACTACCCTTTTTATTATTACATTGAAATCTTATGAAAAAAGTTAAAGGTTGTGGTAAATTCTATCAACTCCTGAAAATGACAAACATTGGAACATAGCTTTCAGATACATTTCTTTCCTAGATATATACAATGTATATTTTCTAGGTCTGTTAAAAATATTTCCTGTAGGTAATTTATGTATGTTATGCAAACGATTAATTGTCATGATAACTAGAACATAGATTAATACTATCTATATTAATACTGTAAATGCAAAAGTTTTTATGTTTGCTTGTTACTTTTTCAAGCAAAAACTGCTAAACCGATCTTCATGGAATTTGGCAGACACATAGATTGTAAATTATGTTAAACAAAGGATAATTTTTATCCCGAGAAAATGTTCCTGTGGGACCATTAACGACGCGGGCAACAGCTAGTAATATCGTAATGTCTGGATCAATAGCGACACAATTTGAAAAATGGGCACACAATAATCTAGAAACGGTCATAAAACCTATAGAACTTTTTGTTATGGCTACTCGTTCTCGAGTAGTTTCCGTTAAAAGGCGAAAAAATGCCAGAATAAAGCAAGCCCTGGCGAACAGCTGGTTGTTTATTACATTTATCGCGCTATCTGATAATCTGTTAAAGACGACTGGCGGCTATGGTTACCTTACTCAGTATTAATTAAAGATAGATAACCAGCCAGGTAACAACGTACCAGGTAGTTCACTCCTTTCGCTATCTGTTTAACTAAAATAAATAGGTAGTGAAATATGTACACAGGCCTCAGGTATGGCAATGCACCATTACTGTCTTTGGTGTCCACGCAGCGTGATTTTTTTACCATCAGAAAATCTGTCTGCTTGTATACCTTCCAGTATAAAAAAAAAACTTACTGATAAGGCAAACTGCGACCATAGTATCGGTGTTCCGTATATATCTGGAATCCTTTGTTTTCTTGAGCCATCAGATACATATTACCGCCCTGCAGCCAACCAGGTAAAATATCCCATTCACCACCCACCAGTATGAAAACTGGATAGCCATCGCCTCCAAAGAACTCATCGTTATACATAAACCTCTGGAAATTAATGCAATTTAACTTTAAACTATGAAAGTACCTTCTTAGGATACCTAGACTGTAACTCAATTTCATTTTTTTGAAGTGAAAGTTCTCTATCGGCGTATGCGAAAAATTTGCCGTCACAATTCAGTTACGTTTATCGACCTCCACAAAAAAGACTACTGTATGTTATCGCCGAATTTCATACTGCGCTCTTCGTGATTTCGATATAAGTAGGTATGTGATGTGATAGCTCGCAGGTACAAATAAATTTTTTGAAGTGAAATTTATTTCCTATTACGCTCCTTGAAAGACCATGCCATAAAAAGTTATTTTTACATTTTTATAGAATTTATCTTCTCTCATTAAAAAATTGATATTTATTTTCTGAATTAAGCAAGTAGTAACTTAATGCGATGCTATTCCTGATACTTGGCTATGCTCACCATAAGATAGGTTTCAGTATTTAAAGGATCGAAGTGATCAATAGGCATGTTTATCCAACTTTCGTGAACGGCCCTCGCCGTGTTGAACGGCTGGATATCATCAGGAGGAGGCAGCTCGACGCGGATTGGCGGTTCCACCGACCACTTCTCACCCCATGATGAAGATATCAGAAGACTTAGGATAATTAAATTTATCTGAAAGCATTACAGAAAAAATGTTAAAGGAAAAATCAACCGTACTGTAGACAGTGACAGACTCGTTCCCCAACATTAAAAAAAATTATATCAAATTTTGTTCAAGTGTTTTGGCGTAGGGATATGACGAACCCATTATTGCTAGCCAAATTTATACGTATCATAAAAATAAAACTGTGGAACAGTAAATTCTGTACATTGGAGATATTTTATAAATAATAGGCGTTAACGACTAAAATTGGGCATCAGAGTACATTTTCAGCATTTTAGAATTATGTCTGGCTGTATCATAACCGCGATTCACGCGACATATTTTACTGAACGGACCGTATTGAATTTGGCAGTAAATACCATGCCCTGAATAAGTTTATTGGCTACTTTTTATCCCGTTTACTAAAAGGGTTCACGTGGAGTGAAAATATGTTGTTGTGGCAAGCCTCAATAACAACCCAGTAACAAGAATAGGTAATATAGCTGTTTTATAAATAAATCCTTCTGCACATTACTCACACGTTAAACATCAAGTACCTAACATAGGTATTACAATATTGCAAAGGAAGACAGGAGTCCAAACTGAGTGAACCCTGTAATATGGATAGCCCGGTCCAACCGCTTTATCGACAAAAGAGCAAGGAGACTAGTAGACTAGTGATGATACGCTCAAATTGGTACCTACCACGGCTTTACTTATTTATGTGCCATGGCGCAAGCACTTACCAGTTACCACTGATGAGTTCCGGTATAAAGGGTAACTCAGCACTCAGAGACATCAATTACAATCAATCGCAATTTTGTATCGAAAATATCGACTTAGTGACTAATTAAAAGATAATCGACGTCTCTGAGTGCGAAGAAAAAAATAAACTTAATACAAGAGCCTAACATCCCAGCTTCAGTTTGACAACGAATCATTAACACCACTTGTTAAAGAGTATTTATATTCTTTGATTAACACTTTTGACATCTATACTCGATGTTTTTTAACCGTTCCAAAAAAGAAGGAGGTTCTCAATTCGACTGCATTTTTTATTGTATATTTATTACGCGATTACTCAGTCAAAGAACTACCGATTTTCATGTTTTTTTTAAAAAGAAAGGTCATGATTCCGAGGTAGTCCTCTATTAATTTTGTCATGATCAGACTAGTAGTTTTTGAGTAATACATTGATGAGGTCGTCAAGTTAAGTAAAATATTACGGATTAGTGTAATTCAAATCTACTAATAATAAATTGATAAAATGTATTGGGACCATTTCGGAACCATTTACTATCTTTCGAAAAAATAATTATCAATTCTCGATGTAGTAGCAAATGAAATAGAGTCGGTTTTTGCAGTTTTACTGCGCTTAAATGTCTTACCATCCGGATCCATCAGCTCTGTTTCGTTGCAATATCAACGATCATAAACTCACTGGTATTTCCAAAATTAGGATGTTAAAACAAACAACAAAGAAAACATTTTATAAATTGAATAACGTGCCTACAAAAACTTGGAGATGTAATGTTTATTGTATAGGGTCGGGGTCAGCATATCGAGGAACCGTTTAGCAGCTAAACGGCGGAAAATGACGACAATTTGAGTGACATGGCCCTCCTTACGCCGAATTTTATAAAAAGTAGAGCTTTAATACAACTAAATCTACAGCTGTATGTAAACGATCTCTTGAATTAGGATTTTATTTACGAGCGATGTTTTAACCTACTCCAAAAAGAAGTAGGTTTTCATTTGACTGTATGTTTTTTTGTAAGTTTATTACGCGATTAATTCGCCAATAACAATCAGATTTTGATGTTTTTTTTCAGAAGGTAGGTGATGACTTCGTGGTGGTCCCATATTAATTTTGATCAAGATCCGACGAGTGGTTTTATTTGATTTATTTAATTTACATGTACATCAAGCAAACAAAATATAGACCTTTACAGCGCTACCGCGAGTCTTAGATTTAGACAGTTACCTACCTATTTGTATAATGAAAATTTAGATGTTTGCATTTCTGGGTCTGGGTTAAGTTTATTCCATATTTATGTATGTATTGCTATGTAGGTAGTAGGTAACTAATACACATATTTTTTAATGTTATGATTGATTTCCTGATGGTAAGAAATTCACGCCGCCTAGAGACATCAAAGATGGTAATGGTGCGTTGCCAACCTGAGGTCAGGATGTTAGGCCTCGAGCAAAAGTAAGTTTAACGGCTACCTTACTGTTAGTGATTAGCTGTTAAAGTCAAGCCGCAAGAGATACGAAGTTCACCGGGTCGGCAAGTATAAAAACTTATATAAATTGCAGACTTATATTAGGAACAAAACGTTCGTCTCATTAAAGTAAGAAAGTAAAAACATTATTTTAAACACAACACCATATTACACTCATCTCAAAATGTTTTACTTCAGTACCCACCTTCTTAATATCCATATAAAATCGTTAAAAAAAAGTATCTTCACGCCCATATCCCCAAAGAGCACGACTAGCCGAAGATACTAAGTCCCATAATGTGATAGGTGGCAAGCCTATCGCCAACCGGGCACGTTTCCAATCCCGACCAACATTTTCTTTTATTAGAAAATTGGAAAAATCCAATTTTCTTTTTGTTGGCCGACCCGGGATTCGAACCCGAGACCTCATGCAGTCAAGTCCAACACCCGGACCGCTCGACCACAGAGGCGACTCTCAACTAAAATCGTTAATTGCAGGTCATAGTTGTATTTCTAAGGAGGAGACATCTAAATTAGGCTTGTGTCCCGAAGTGGCACTCGTATCTAAATCTTTATTTAAACGCCGCGCAATGACTTACTTTTCATAATTCAAACTACTAAATTGTGTTCGTAGGCAAACCTTGACCCAAAATCGAATTAAATTTTAGAATATAGTCTATAGTCTAAGCCTCAAATATGTCTTTACAAACGATTATAGACAGTGAAAAATCCTATGCAGTACACGAGAAACCTCCGGTTTCTACACATGTAATTTAAACTTAAATAGACTTTTTACATATTCACTTGAACACTCATTTTATTCCGTTATATATCTATATATATGACTTTAATTTGACGAAACTAAAAATACAAATAAATTTACACTCACCATTTTTTATGAAAATTATTTAAAATAAAACAAATTTACTTCATTATTAGATGTAGTTCAAATATGCGAGCTACTTCCAAATCAGTACTTATCATTTACATTTATTAATGATAACATATTTCGATTAGAGGATTATTGATAAGAGAAAATTATATAAAGCTATTGAAAGTATGGTAGATAGATGATACTAGGTCATAGATGTACTTGCACGTGAGGATTAAAATAATGAAATCGAGGTCAAAATCTAAGCAAATTTTATGACTACAGTAGATAGGTTAAAATTTCACATCCTTTGTTTGCTGTTCAAAATTTTATTTCATCCGTTGTCTCCCAAATATCTGCGCAATTCATTTAATTTTTTACATTCACACGATTCACCCTGTCGTTCATCTGTCTGTACTCAGTTGCGATTTCCCACAAGTCATTCTGCTGCATATTCGCACTCCTTTACAGTTCATGCTGATATGTTATGGAACTCGCTTCCTAATGAGATTCGTGAATGTGAAACCCTAGTTTCTTTCAAAAAACAATTAAAAGAACTTTTCTTTTAGAGTTATTTAGCTTTATTCGTGTAGATAGTTATATTTCGGTATGTATTATGTTTAGTATGTAATTGTATTTAGTATGTAGTTATTTTTTTGTATAGTTTTGTACACCAGGTCTACATATTCCATTTATTGTATTCCTTTAACGGGTTGGCTGGAAGAAAGTTCATTAATTTGAGATAAGCTCGCCTTTTGTTTGCCCTTTTTTATGTTTATTTTAATCTTAAGTTTTTCTGTATTTTTTTTGTTGTGTACAATAAAGAGTTAAAATAATAATAATAATAATAGGTAGGTTAGGCCTAGATGTTAGCCTAACGTGTAGATCAGTACTTACTCAGCATTATTTTGATAATTGACAGAATACTAAAAAATGTATTTTGTTTGCTGCGGCACATGTTGAACTAATACCGCAAGCCAACCGAATAAATAACTCTACACAAATGAAGTCTTTGTAATTGGATGTAAAGTACTCAATCAGATTAATTCTTTTGCCAGACGCGCAAAAAGCAAATCAACTATTTTATAAATAATTCTTGCCCCATCAATTTTTTAATATCCCTTACATTATTGGTCTTTTAACAAACAATCTAGAAATGAAAAGTGTGTTGATTTTGAGTTTAAATTGTTGGTGATTTACCAATGTCCCTATTATTTCTAATAATCCAAAAACCACTGACATAATATATTATGTAAGCATGTCATGATCGCATTCTTATATCCGTACTTATTCCTCAAACTATGCCCAACCTTGAAGTGTGTCCGGGTTACTTTGCAGAATAGACCAACTGCCTTCCTGCCAGGCAGCTCGTAAAAGGCGAGGATAGGCTTACCGACACTAACACTGTGACATCTCACTTGGTGGTAGAGTTTCGCACTGATTCGCCCAGATTTGAACCACCTCCTTATCTATTCCTGTCGCCATAGCGTTAGTGTTTGCCGTTGACGTGTTCCGGTTCGGAGGGTAAGGTAGCCGGTATACTTACTTTTGATTGAGGCCTAGCATCCCGCCTCAAGTAGGCAACGCACCATTACCACCTTTGGTGTCTCTGGACGGCGTTAATTTCTAACCATCAGGGAACCCACCGGCTTTCCTTCCAATACCATAAAAAAATTCAAAAAAATTTTTTTTAACGGCAGCTAGATTAGACCATATACTTTATATATTTCAGCGTAGGTATATGGACCTTTAAAGCAAACATGAAACCATAAAAGAAGTCCGAAGCAGTAATTTGGTAAACTGCAAAAGTATCGAAATAGTTCCAGCGCTTACCGAACTTATTTTTCTGACATACTATTATGTCAACAAATTTGAATGATACTTCCGCTACCAGTGTAGTACCAAGTACTGAACCACGTTGGAAGTTTAAATATTTAAAACTAGCTGTTCCCGCGAACTTCGTTCCGCCCATTCAGTTTGTATGGGAAAAATTAAAATGTTGTTTTTCCCAGTTTCCTCACAATTGAACAGAATAAAAAGTCCACCTTATCCAATCCAAT
>NJDD01003926.1:99826-141998 GCA_002245505.1 Calephelis nemesis | reverse complement strand
AATGTACTTTACATTTGAAATTGCTTTCAATTCGATTTATTTACAAAGCCCGAGATCACGAGCAGTCAGACCATTGTTATTTTATAAAAAAAACAGAAAATTTTCAGAACAGGCTTCCAACTCAGATATAAACTATGGTCTACACTACTAAGGCAAGTATCAGACATCAAAAGCCTGGTGATACGCATACCAGCGAATTTTACCTGCATAGTAGAACGACAAGTTCGAATTGATACCAGTTACCACCGTATTCTGTCGTGCCGCAATAACATCAGTGTTTGGATTTGTCGTGTTCTCGTATACTCGAGGTTGATATATCTTAAACTTGCTTACGCAAGAGTGTTAAAATAAGAGTCTCGGTTTTCATGGCTGCCCTTTTGATGGTAGGACAATTTATTATTAACATATTATTGCTAAGCTATTATAAAAACAATTATTCAATAAATATCACAAACATATATTTGCTTAACAAGTGATAACAATGATCTGTCGAGTTACTGCTACTTGCAGGTTCCATATGGACGGCTGCAGTCGTACTCACCGCAGACCAATTTTCCACTGCCAGCGCCTTTTCGGTACGGAGTTTCACCCAAGTGATTTCCACTGCAATATGATGATCAAATTTTACATATCTAAACTGTAGTAGTACATCACTAAGGTAGGAATATCAACACATTTCGATCATATTCCTCAAATTTAGAAATGGTAGAGTCGAGTTTACTTTTCTATTCATACTTCACCGCTTCAGACGATCTTCGGCTTCTCTAAAGGTGAGTTACATTGGCACTTATGTCTGTTTTATCAGGGGGTGATTATGTATCTCAGTTCCCAACTCGAACTGTAAAAGTGTACATCAAATGACGTCATTTGTGTTTGCTATCTCTATTGTATTTCTGTTGGTCACAGGAGATAGCAAATGTAAAAGACGTCATTTGACAGCTATTTAATGTATACTTTTCTATTTTGAGTGGGCAACTGAGTTACATAATCAGCCCCCGGGTTTTGTTAATTTTAAACAACTCTCACAAAATAAAATGACATAAAATTTTAGGAAAGCATACTGAAGCCAACTAGAGAAGGAGGAACCGGCGCATGAGTACCGAAAACTATTCGACCTCAATTTTTTTATGCGATCCTCTTCAAATTGCACTCCTAATGATATAAATGCATGTTGCCATGGCGCAACCCGGTGCCATATTGTTTAAACCGAAATTGTTTAAACAATTGCAAGGACTTGTTATTTTTCAACCGGACAATTTTTTTTTATATATTCTTCATTGAAATACCAATAAAAAAGGTCCTATGACTTTTAACGATAAAGTTAATATTTTTAAAGATATGAATTTTAAAAAGTTCGAAAAATCTCAAATTTGGGTACTTTTTTTACTCATACGCCGATTCCTCCTACTCTAAACAAGTAAAAAAGTTCCTGTAGTTAGTTCCTGTAGGGCTACTTTTGAATTTTGATACGAAGACTTTAGGTAATAGTGAACACAGTACTAGCGAATTGTTATCATTTAGTTGATAATAAATTCTAAGTTCTTTCAACAAATTCTTTGAATTTTTGGAACTAGAATTAAATATGTTATATCCGCCTAAAGACCATAAAGATATAAGTAATGCGTTGCCAACCTGAATAAAACATCAAAAATAAAATATGTAAAGAATAAACAAAATCTTACGCCGGGCCGTAGTCACACACGACATTATAATTTTTGTTGCCATTTTGAATGACTTCGGAAATGCCGCAGCCAAGATGAGTGCTTTCAGACCAGGCCATCTGAAACATCAACATTATTTCATGGAAGATCGCTTCATATTTTTTTATGATATTAGAAGGCAAACAACAAGGCGGATTTCCTGATAGTATGAAATTCATACCGCCTAGAGATACCAAGACTGGTAGTGGTTTTTTTTATGACATTGGAAGGTAAACAAGCAGATGGATTTCCTGATGGTAAGAAATTCCCGCCGCCTAGAGACACCAAAGCTGGTAATCGTGCGTTGCCAACCAGAGGCCGGTAAGTGTTGATTGAGACAGTCATTTTTAATAATAAGCTTTTTGTTCGCTCCTAACCGGGCGGCACAAAGGTCATAGTGTGGTTTTTAGTCGATTCGAGTCCGACATAACCCGCCGCTCTCCCCGAGAGCGGTGGGTGCCGGGGGGATTTTCCACACTTAGAAAAGAGTGATAGACGTCTAGACCTAACAAAAAACTAGTTGACTTCGGTCCATTTATTGTTCACTAGCTGCTACCCGCGGCTTCGCCCGCGTAGTCTATTTATTTAATATTGAACTCTCCAATGCTACCCGTTGAAATTTTAAGATGAAAAACGGCCTACGTCCTTCTTCAAACTTTAATCTATTTTATTTAAATATCATTCAAAAAAGTATAACACGATGATGTTCTGGAAATAATAAATTTAGAAAGTAGTGCACTGAGCACAACCGTTCCATAAGGAGTCAACCACGCGCATACCACGCGTCTCTGTCGCGCGGTCTTTAAACTATAGTGTTAACGTAGAGATTATATTCTATTTGATAGTGTTATTTTAAAACTGCGATATCTCCTAAGATTCAAATCTAGTGATGTGAAATGCAGTTTTGTTTTAAATTAAATACTTTGATAAATGGCGTATTTTTTTGGATAAGGATTAACATCGTATTTATAAAATAACATTCGCAAATAATGCATTATTTTGAAACAAATTTGGTTAGCATAAAAACAGGTTATAGTAAGCTAACCTTAAAAGATAGAAGTGTGCTGTCGCGGACTTTTTTAGGACTTTTAAAGGGGAACAATTCTTTCATACATTTTTTACGAAACTTTCACCGTTAACGCAGCGCACGCTCTCAATAGGAAAAATCTCCTGATTTTAAAACATTTATCATTGGTGCTCCGCTCCTATTGATCTTAGCGTGATGATGCCTATATATAAGCCTGTAGCCTTCTTCAATAAATGGATTTTCTAACACTGAAAGTTCAAGCAAGCAAACAAACAAACTCTTCAGCTTTTTAATATTAGTATAGATAGTTTAGATTTTGGTTCCGAGCTCTTACAAAAAAATATAGACGAACTGCTTTCATACCAACTCAGTCATAAAAGGCGAGTTTCGATTCATTTTATTAAGAAAAAAATGGTTTTGCACGCTTTCATGTTTATATTTTTTTATGATATAAGTATACTTTTAATTATATTATCGCTATAAAAAGTAGCTTATGTACTTTCGTTTCTCTTTAAGTATCTATATACAAAGTTTCACAATTATATTTTCTCCTCCAATTTTCGCTGTAAGAAGTAGCCTATGGTCTTTCATTTCTAATAAATTGTCTGTTTACAAAGTTTCACTGTTATATCTTCAAAAACGTCGATTTGCCATACGAACATTCATCACCTGTTTTTACCCATTCTCTTCTATTTTTTTACTCCCCTCTGTACCAAATTTCATCAAAATTGGTTCACTGGTTTAGGCATGAAAGCGTAACAGACAGACAGACTTACTTTCGCATTTATAATATTAGTAGGGATTTTTAACCAATTTTGCTACTATGTGTATCATAATTTCTTTGTGTGTTTTTCGTTAATGATAAACTGATGTACGTGGTTCATTGTTGTGGACTTATAGACGTCTCCTAACATAAAAAAAATATTCATTAATCCCAAGCAAAACCTACATGTAATGTAGCAAAGAACCATCTTGATTTCTTACGTCAGTTTCAGGCAAAAAAAATCCCGCATCAAAATTGGTCCAGCCGTTCTATAGTTATCATGCCACCGACATACATACTGGCAGAATTTTTAACATTAGCAAAATGATTTTGATGTTTTTGAAGTGAAACTTCTTTATCGGGGTTGGAAAAAAAAATAGTGTAAAATTTTTTCGTTACGCGTCACATTTTTCCGTTACGCGCCATCTTTGTTGTTATCCCTATCACGCGTGATTCGAAGTAAACTTTCTCCAGCGGAGTAGGGATTGGCAATAAACTTTATTAAACCAATTTCTGTAAAGTTGCATATAGTAAATTATTTTTTGAAAAATAACGTCATAAAGAAGTTTCACTTCTTCACTTCTTACGAGTGTACGCCAGAATACGCACACATTTTTAATTTTTTTTTAAAGATAGGCCACGATTCCGAAATCGCCATTATTAGTTTTATCACGATCCGACGAGTGGTATTTGACTTAATCTATATAAATAAAAGTCAATTGCTGTTCGTTAGTCTCGCTAAAACTCGAGAACGGCTGGACCGATTTGGCTCCTTTTGGTTTTGAATTATTTGTAGAAGTCCAGGAAAGGTTTAAAAGGTAAGAAATAAGGAAAAAACCACCAATTAAAATTTTTCCATACAAACGGAGCGGGTGGAACGAAGTTCGCTGGGACAGCTAGTAGTGTATAAAATTTTCCCTTATCTTAACGCAAGAATGCTTGAAAAAATTATAAGTGTAAATTTGAAATCTATTAGTAAGATGTACGTATGTGGTTCATTTTGGAAACATTTGCAATCTTCCAAAAAAAAGTGTACAAATTTGCAGACTATGTGAGTGAGTTGGAAGATTCAACTATTTGCAATTCAAAAAAGGCCGAAGTGTTAGTTGCAATTACAAATTTAATTTTTAACATTTAATGTTGTATTGCCAACAAAAAAATGATCAAATCGCGACATGGGACCCAATAAGTTGGATTCGGTTTTTTGTAGTTTTACTGTGTTTAATTATTTAAAAATTACGTTTGAAATTTATTCAAAACAAAAACGTTTTCGTTTTAATATTAGACAGAAAAGGTAATGAATTTGTAAAATATAATCAAATTCAAGGTGCATTAAATTATACTCAAATTAGGTAACTATTGTTTAGGTAATAATTTCCATAACTATGTAGTAAACATACGGAAATCAAATTGTGAAGTACCATAGGATTGATTAGCTACTAACCTTTCCTGTATAATTAACTACATAGCGATATTTTATCTCCACAGACTCAAAAAAAATTTACATCACAATGAAGCGATGAAATACATTAAATGTTAAAACAAAGCTGAGAAGACAAGACAATGTTATTACAAACACTGGTACGGTCAACATTTAATTGACACATGTTCCTAGAGAAGTTAAAAATCTTAGTAAAAGATCCGAACCTACATCGACTTACACCGAGCTGATAATTGAATAAAACATATATATTTTATTTATACATATTTATATTATTATATTTAAGTTAGTATAAAGCCGGTTGCCTAAACAAATTCTGGATCGAATATTTTTAATTATTAAAAAAAAATGATTTTCATGTTTCCAATTTTTTAAGGCAATTAATTTTTTAAATTTTTTTAAATTGTAATAAAAATTGTAATAAAACTGCACATATGTTGATATATTTTTTCCTATTATTCCTGGCAATCCACATAAATAACTGGCAAGCCAAATTCTGCAACTTCGTCTAATACCTACTTTAAGTCAATAAATAAAAAACTTTTCAAAAAATAAAAATAAATCTAGGTTTTTTTTGGCAACTCATTTTTAATATATTTTCTGATATACTAAATTTGCTATAAGACCGATTTCATTATATTATCAGCTCGGTGTAGGTCGACTTTGATCCCGACCACGCTATGAACTCTTACTACCAGGAACTCTTACCACCAGGAGAGCTGTGGGCTAGTTCGCTGCCTTATCCTATAAAACGGTTAGAATATACTTGTTGTAAGTACACGGAACATTCAAAATTTTATTACTAATCATTTCCTCATATTTTTGTTTTTACATCATTTTATCCCCGTGTTCGTCCGGGCTCCTTTGCTGAATAGACCATCTGCCTTCCTGCCAGGCAGCTCGTAAAAGGCGAGCGAAGGCTCACCGTCACTAACACCATGAAATCTGACTAGGTGGTAGAGTTTCGCAGCGACTCGTCCGGATTGGTACCACCGCCTTACCTATTCCATAACGTCATGACGTGTTCCGGTTCGGAGGGTAACGTAGCCGGGTAAACTTACTTTTGCTCAAGGCCTAATCCCAGCCTCGGGTGGGTAACGCACCATTACCACCTTTGGTGTCTCTAGGCGGCGGAAATTTCTTACCAACAGGAAATCCGTCTGCTTGTTTGCCTTCCAATATCATAAAAAAAAAATTGATTTCGATGCAGACTGTACCAACTTTTGTTTACCTAAGTTTTCTTCCCTTCGCTTTCATTTAATTACTTTGGCAAGAATAGTTAGCGGTTTAGTGATCTTTTTTGAAAAATAGCCAAAATGCAGATTAGTTTCCTTAGCCTGAACATCAACAACAACATCCAGCTTACAGCAGTTTTTTTTTTAAAACAAAATTTTAATACAAATAAGTCGACTTACCTGCGTATAATGACCAATCTTTTTCTCAGATCCTTCAGAAAAATCAGCAGGACTTAAAGGATGGTAATTATAATCTTTGTATTCGTTAAACCAAGCATCTAAGACCGAATTGATGTCTACTTGGAAATTGGGATCGGTTGAATTACTCCAACAAATGTTCTCACCGATTACAAACCTACCGGAACCTGAAACAAATGTTTAGGAAATTACCTAAACTCACCACGCTTCTTTCAAAATATGACACTTGACAAAATAAAAACAGAATAAATAATAAATAAATATCCCTGGACAAGTTACACAAATTGCATATAATCCCAAAGTAAGGAAATTATGTGCTGGTGTTATGGGTGTTAGTCAACGATTCTTATACATAGAAATACTTAAATAGATACCAGAATTGATTTAATAAACGTCTAAATATTCATCACACAAATGCCTGCCCCCGTCGGGAATCGAACCCGAGCCCCGAGCCTTGCGGTTGATTGGTGTAGGCGTACTGTACGCTAGCCAATCGACCAACGAGGCGGTTAATAAATTAAAAAAAATAACTAACTGCCTGTTTCGGCTTTGCTCGGAAGGTAATTTTTTTGATCATAAATTGAAATGTAAGCTATCCTATCTTCCAAGTTGGATCAAACTGCACAGTGTGTGCAAAATTTAATTGAAACCGGTTAAGTAGTTTAGGAGTCCATCGCGGACAAACAACGTGACACGTAATTTAAATATATTAAGAAGATAACTCACCTATATTCTCGTCTGGGTTGTGTGCAAACAGATTTCTCGACGCCCAGTTTGCTGCTTTAGTTGCTAGTTCATCGTCCCATACCTTACAGAAACATTTTAGTTTTTGTAAATACATAATTATTATGAATGCTAATAATTAATTCCTAATTAAATTTGAGAATATTTACATAAAAAATTAAAATGTGAAGATAGATAATATTATTAATTCAAACTTGGAGAAAAATGGACTATAATTAATGGGGTAAGTATTAAATTTCAGAAACTAGACTAAGTATGAAGTAAAATATACCTAAATATTGTCCAATTCATGATAATCCTAACGTTAATACCTTTTATTAATTAACCAATTGCAATTACTACATGTGAATGGTAATTCCCACTATAACGTTATAAATGCAAAAGTTTGTATGTTTGTTTGTTACTACTTCACGCAAAAACAGCTAAACCGATTTTATGAAATTTGGCACACACATAGAGGGTAACTTTGGCTAACACACAGGATAGATTTTGAATTTTTGTAAATACTCATTTAGATAATTTTTTTTTACTATTGAATTTGATATGCGTGTACCTAAGTACCACCCCCTTGCTACTGCTTGCTACAACTGTTTTCTCAGGATTATATTATATAGGTAATTAATATGTGATCGGTTTTGTGGTCTAGCGGTCCTTCGTAAGAGTCGTCTACATGAATAATGTTAAAAAAATACACATGAATAAAATTGTTGTTACGTTGCCCGAGATTGAATAAGTGCCCGTTTGCGATAGGTTTGCCACCTATCAAACAGCGGGACTTAGTACCTACCTAGCAGGTACCTTCGAATAATCGTGGGTGCCCTAGTTGTACCCAGACTTTTCTCTTCGAAGATGCGGGCATCAGGGTACTTAATAATTACACAATTTTAAAAATAAGTACTTTTCTTTCAGTAAGAGAACGAGTTTAGGTAGGCCTTTATATTTAAAAAAATAGCTAGATTACGATAGGTTTGAATTAATAATGAGCAAAGCTCAGTTGCCTAGTTAGTTATTAACAGTGGTTTAAGAAACTAAGAAAGCTTACCATGAATTTCATTTTTGTAGCTGCCGGCTGATTTGGGATATCTCCTTTGGCGAGAAGTAGCCTCCGCGAATTGTGACCATCGACAAACTCGCGGATTTGCTTGCATGATAGATTTATTACTGAAAAAAAATCGACCGATTCGGGCAAACAAAAAAATTAGAAAATGTGTATTTTCAATTTTCTAACTTAGTTATCCGTGATTAGATATGTGCCCGGGTTTCAAAGGGCTTGCAACCTATTATATTGTGGGCATGTGTCTTCGGCTAGTCATGGGTGCCCTGGTTGTGCCTCCGCCTACCTCTTCTGGGATATGGTCGTGAAAAAAGTAAAAATCTTTTAAAAAATATAATGTTAAGGGCTGGGCCAGAGGCCACAGTTTATGAAAGGAATAGTTCGAATAGCACCATAACAACGTGGTTAGAAACTTTCTTTTTTTGGACACTGGCACTTCTCGAAATTTGAGCACGTAGGTACCTACCTATTCCTATTACACCTAATTTAATTACGCCAAGGTATTTCAAAAAGCTTGTATATAAAATATTGGCATAAAGTATATAACTAAGTAGAGTATCGATTTTAGCACTACTAACACAGCTTTTTTTGCGAGTGGTAGGAATAGGTAGAACGTTGGATCCCTACCCGGGAAAGTTACTGCACAGAACTTTACCACCAGTGAACGGCTCCCCCAAAATGCTATCCCCAAAATGAACACTATTTAATTACTTATTAAACTACGAGTAGTATTTAGACTTTCTATAATATTTTCTTTGCTTAATATTTTTTATCCTTTAATATGATCGTCCAAGAGTAGGAAACGCTACTCTTACTCCGGCACTGATTATAGACTGATAGACGGCAGCCGCCTCAGCAGCGTTTTAGCGATATCTCACACCTATGAGATCTAAGGGAGGGTTAAGATAGTAGGTAGGTAACATTTAAGTAAAATAAAATTATATTTTCCTACAAACCGAATATAGCCTTAAACATCTTAAAGACAGCCCTAAATGTTAAGATTAATTAGGTATTATTATGTTAAGATAGTAGGTAGGTAACATTTATGTAAAATAAAATTATATTTTCCTAAAAACCGAATATAGCCTTAAACATCTTAAAGACAACCCTAAATGTTAAGATTAATTAGGTATTACATTATGTCCTCTGCATTACAAACATTAAAAAATACAAACGTAAAAGTATGTGTTTAAGAAACGTCACGTATATTGAGAGTAATTTCTAACCTTCTGGGTGTGAAAATCCACACAAAGCAAAAATTAAAACCAAAGTCCGAATGGCCATTGTTGTTGCACACACTTGTCCACGCTCTACGCAAAGCCAAATAAATTTACCTATCCATCAATGGTAAGCACGTTATATATACGATTTTTCGCCCTAACTTTTCGTCCCAAATTCCATAAATTTCCTTATTCGCCTCACATACCAAATCTTTCCTGTTTCGTCCTACGTTATATGAGGTCCTAAAAGTACCGTTTACAAATACACAAAGAAGGATGGCCAAATCGTACCTGACCACAAACCATGGCGTCCCAATAAGACATATATATCAAAAATTCCCTTATTTTTTAAGGTCTTAAAAAACACACGAAATATTTTTTTAAGTAGCCACAAAAAAGTTTTCTACTTATTTTTGTTTTTGGAGCTTCTTATGGACTTTTGGACTTTTCATATGAAATCACTTAGTAATCAAAGACTATAATTATGATTTCTTTACGTTTTTTCTAGTTTTCAACTGTAATTGAGTTCAATTACTATATACGCATTACATTACTATATACGTGTGATGTTATGCCATCTTTGTTATGTAAACTATACATGCAAGTTAAGATCTATAAAGATTTACTTTAAATTATCGGTCAAAATCTGTTTTCCAAGCAGACTAGATTTCACGAACCGGCTGGACAGACGGTTTTTGACATCAAACTCTGGAGTCTGATGGACAGATAATAGTAACATGCGTTTTGACTGATTTGATAAATGACAGATTTTATTATTTTTAAATAATTCTCTAAGGGAAATCGAAATAAATGAAAACGGGATCGCTAATAACTCTTATTACTTATCGCTGACTACACTTTTATGCTACGCCACAGTCGTGTAAAGGTAATTGCGGATTCTAACCTCAAAGTAAGTTGACGTGATTATAAAAAAATGTGGCTATTTAGTTTTAATTTTCAAACAGGATGATGTTTACTACCTAAAAACAAACCAATCTAAGTGTAGCCTTTTTTGGGACATGACAAAAAAAAGTCAGGTCCAGCTCCTATACAAATTTGGCCATTGTTCTTTTGCAATAACATCGTCACTTCTGAATAATAAGATTTACTTCGAGTAATATAATAATCATGTATCAAATTTGCTGTTTCTTGTAATATTTCTAAAGGATAGATTAAAATATATTTTTATTTACGAATTATTTGAATGTTTCAGTTATTCTAATAAAACCATACATAAATCAAAAATATGTTCTAGTATAAAACTCTCATACACAATTCTAAAATTAAAAAAAAATACATTTTACATAATGAAAATGTAACAAAACTGTTAAATGAAATGGAAAAAAATAAGCGTAATAAAAAATATCAAAACGTATAGAATATGAATTTAAAAATGTCAAAGAAATTAAAAAAGATATCAAGATTTTACTTTAAAACAAACGACCATATTTTTTCCATACGATGGTCGAAAGAGATAGAGCCATTTAATATGGACTGATTCCAAACTATTTTTCTTATAAAATCCAAAAATGCACTTCTCATAATGCTCATACATTTGACGAATCACTAGTTATATGTGGGTTATATTATAAAAAAAAGAAATATATAATAAATGAATATATTATAAAACTTTTTTTATATTATAATATAGTAGTAACAGCTGTCATACGCGTCGTTAAAATGAACGACGTGAAAATACAAGTACTCAAGCGCGTTTTTTTAAAATTTTAGTTTTTCGTAAATAAATTAACTATTAAACGACGCTAAATAAGTTTCCGAGTTCAATACCAATCACCACGATAAAGACTTTAAATGATACTGCAAGAAACAGCCTCACAAGTAGGTAGTAAAAGGATACTCAACAGAGTATTAAAATATTTTACATTTGTTTTGCGTTTCCTGACTGATAAATCCCAAATTTATGTCATTTCTATTGACCATTGCAGGATACTACAACGAAGAACTGAACTGGTTTAAAATGCAACTATTTAGCGTATAAACAAGGGACTACGTCCCGGCAACCCTTTGTTCCCAGTTTCATATTATTTAAATGCTGTAATTTTTGTTTCTGACCTTACTTAAAATTGTTAACAAAAATGAACGGGGTAAAACGAGCATAAAATCTGGGGCGAAACGGGACTAAATTATAATAATAAGTAGAAAATCATTTTTTAGGACGAAACGGGAATAAAATGTAGGACGAACACGGATTTTTGACGTAGGTCGAAATTTTGTAGGACTAACATAAAGAACCTAAAACTAACATAGAGAACCGCTACACCATAAAGCCGATTCTTTATGGTGTAGCGGTTCGGTGTTGGACTTAACTCCAAGAGATCCCGGACTCGATATCGGAGTTGGGCAACAAAAATAAAATGTGTCATTTCATTTTCCTAATAGAAAATTAACGTTGCCCGGGATTGCATTTTGTACCCGTTTGGCGATAGGCTTACCACCGTCATATTGTGTTGACTGTGTCTTTGGCTAATCGTGGTTGCCCTGGCTGTTCCTCTGCCGAGGATATTTTTAAAGATTTGACGATTATTTTCGAGGTTAATTTATTAAAGCATATGCACTTAATCGAAATCTTTTCGAAAATTATTAGTACGGTTGAAAATAGTGACAGGAACATATTGTTAATCTATCTCGTAAAAAGAGAGGAGTAGTAGTAAACAAATCAGAAAACAAGTCTAAAACTAATGGATTGTCAGGGGCCAAATGTAAAGCTTATAATATGTATGTGTACAAACTCAGAAGGTATATCAATCCTAGGCAGAAAAATTTTAATTTAAAATGGGTGAATAAAAATTGGCAGATGTGTGTGAAAATACAGGGTGACACTTTCGATCTATCAAGTAATTAAAAATTAAAAATAAAACTAATTTATAATTTTTATCCCATGCAAAAATACTAGATGCATGGGCATATACGGTAAATAAAGCATAAAACTGGTTCCACCAGACCGCAGACGCATTCGCAGGCTGGTGACGTCATGACTAGTACTAGGTACGTGACAACAATTGAAGAATATTTGTAGACTGTTTAAGATGAATGTTTATAAAAGTAAATATTATATTTTAGCAATAATATTGAAGATGCTTTAACGTTTCCTTTAAACCCATATATTAAAATTTGGCCAGTCGTTTCAAAGTAACCCTGTATATATTGGACCGGTTTCAGGTCTGGACCCATACAGTGATTTTGATCCACAATAGCGAAGCGAAAATAAGATCCGATTAAATTATAGCCACTGTGGTCGAGCGTTACCATTTATTTATACCTACTATACTACTACATTATATACCTCCTATACTTAGGTACTTGACAAAACAAAGGCGGGCATTTGGTTTGTGTTTTGGAAATTGGAGATTTTTCGAACCGGAACACGACGATGGCAAGCCCCGAGGTTATGGCGGCAGGAATACGTTAGGCAGTGGTACCAATTCGGGCGAGTCGCTGCCAAAATCTTCCACCTATTCTGATGTCACGGTGTTGATGACGGTAAGCCTATGCTTGCCTTCTAAGAGCTGTCTGGCAGGAAGGCAGATGGTCTATTCTGCAAAGGAACTATTAGGGAATTTAGAATCAGTGTAGGCAAACAGGTAAATAGGGGAATTAAAAATGACAACTCACTTGTAATAAATACCCCTTGTTAACCCTGGGTCCGCTGAGTAGAAAAAAACATTTGAGCCTGTGCCAAACAGCTCGTGAGAAGCAAGCACAGGTTACAATGTAGGTCGTTACCAAATACACCACAGGTGGTGGAACGCTGTGCAGAAACTGCCCTATTCCCTCCCTACCTATTCCCGCCGACGCGTCATGATAGTGTCATTTTCCAAACAGGAGGGTAGAGTAGACGGTAGATGACCCTGTAACATAAATGGCCTATAGAGGCCACGTTTGTCTCTCACGCGGTTTTAGGAACAGTCAACAGATCGATGGAGGTCCCCCAAATAGTACGTTTGATTATAGGGAGGAAGGAAACGCTACGCTACTAAACCTATGCCGGTTTTAGTAGCGTACTTTTATCAAATATCCTCTTGGGAAATCCACTTAATACAAATGTGTGCATCCTCATGGTAACAAATGTTCACTTGTTACCATGAGGATGCACACATTGATGACGTCACGCGGCAAACGATACAGCGTAATACAGATAACCTAATACAGACAAAAATATGAGTCAAATTATTACTATTATTCAAGACATTTTGAAAAACGTACTTATGACTCATTACGTATAAACGAGAGGACAGCCTCAACTACCCAAACAAGACTCCCACTTTGAATTGATACCTAATCGATATCCCCTTTCGTTAGTTAACAAACCAAACGATTTATTGTGAAGAAAGTCCTTAGTTTAGAAAACAGTTTCAGACCCTTTGTAGGATACCATCATGTTAGCCTTTTGAAGTGTACGTTACTCAAGCTAGAAAGTAGCACCTAGAGTGATATGAGTTGGACACATAATTAGTGCTCGATCTGCTGTAAATGTTCGCAGAATAAAATAACGTTGCTCCAGCAAGGAAATTCTAAACTAATATAATATTATAGCGCTATATAGGCACGACAAGAAATCTTCAAGGTGTCTAACAGAGGCCTTGTATTTAATATGGTGACTTCAGAGGCTAATCTACAGTTAACTTCTTAGTTCCATCAGGATATTTACAGTAAAAAGAGGTTATGTCATTCCACAGTTCAGTTATGTTCGGTTTTATCAGGACTCGGGAGTTATATGCGTTGCCGGTAATCACTTCTACGTGGCACATATTCACCGGATCATGAAATTTACAGCTCGATTGCGATTGCATATCAATAAGTATCATAAAAAGTATCATAAAAAAAGTATCATAAAAAACTCAAAATAATAACCATTACCTGGAGCTGAGCTCTTGCTGACAACCATTTATATCATCGCAATTTTCTTGCATGTGTGCTTATTCTATTATACTTACTTTGTACTTATATCATCCAGTATTAAAACGTACCAGCTGACCGGAAAAACTTCGTTTCGCTTGACATTAACAGCTACTTACAGTTTGTATGGATTAAAGCGTTGTTTTTCTCATTTCCCATGAATTTTTCCAGTTTTTCTCTCCAGAAAAACCTTCTGACAATAACAAATACAACAAAATTGTTCCATCCGTTCAGGCGTCATGCGATGGCCACGCGAAATGGGGATTCATATTAGACGTATATATGGATTAATAATCTGCCTCGTTGGTCGAGGGGTTAACCAGGCACGTGTTAGATTCACGACAGAATCAGGTATTTGTAGGATGAACATCTAGATTCTACCTAGATATCTGCATTTCTATTCTGGGTGTTTTTACTAAATTTATCTTTGTGTCTATTTAAGTACTTCGATGTATTAGTACCGTTGAATAACTTAAATAGGTACCTAACACAAGCATATAATTTGCTTAGGTACTTACTTTGGGGTTAGCTTTAATTTGTGCAACTAGTTGAGAGACATTGTTTATGGAAAAAGCGACGCATACTTATTGAATTATGCAACGCAAGTTGAATCTAGAATAGAAATATTTTTATTCACATTCACCTTACAAGAGGCACTTGTGACTAGTCTATATAATACTAATAAAAACTACCGCCCCCAAAATCCCAAGTTGTAGAAGGCATTAAGGGCATCTTGTTTAAAAGTAGTATATGCCTGCGGCACATAAATAAATCTTGTTTTTTGAATTGCATATATAATAACTAAAGTTCATCTCCTATTTGCTTGTATGCTTTTTCTGAAAACAACTGCATTGTCGATTGTCTTAGATAGATAGGTACATACCTAACGTAAATCTGGTGCACGTGGTCAGGCGCGGAAAAAACTTTACTGTTGTAGAGCAAAAATACCACCGAATTCATGGATTCGGTGATATTTTTACCGGACACAACATATGAATAACCACGCAAACCTGAAGAGTCAATAAGGTATTGGTGTTGCGGTTGCAGGTTTTCATTGGCGGTAGTAATAACTTACTAACATGTACTTACCTAACCTAATCCACGTACCTACTTACTGGTACTACTTTTTTGTGTGTTCTTTTTTGAGTGGTTGTGGTTCTATAGACCATAATCCAAAATGTTTTTAAATATCAGTCCTAATTATTGTAGTCTTTGGTCCTAATATGATTAAAAATATTCTGATATAAAAAAAATGGTCTTTACCGGCCTTATTACTTGAATGATTCAATCCAATAATAAGTAAATAAAGCATAATAGATTATGTCACTGCTAAGAAAAATATCTCTGTTTTTTACAAGATGGATTGGATTTCTATTTTCAAGCGTACTAGGCGCAGGCAAACCATTAAAGTCGATGTGAAGAAGATAAGAAGAGTAAAAGAAATTAAATTTGACGAGTTATGACCTAAAGAACTACTATTATAAAAATAGAACCAAGAATTAAAAAGGAAAACAGGTTTAGTGGTTAAAAATAAAGCGTATAAGGTACGTAAAAGGAGAAGACAGGAAAATATTTTTCAGTTTTGGTATGAGCGCCAATTTTAATGCCATCGATATTCGAGGAAATTCGCCAACTTTCACGTCGCAAAGTGCATTGAATCACGCCTACTCTACGCGAAAGAAGAAGCAATCTGCTGATTTAGTAGTTCTTGATCTTCAACTTCAGGACCAATTAAATCGTCTCTAAAAATCTAATTACTCTTTGTAATAAACGCATTGTACTTGAAGAGCTTCATAGTTGGTTTTTAACTTAAAAACCGGCAACCAGATTGTTGACAAATTACCTCAACCAGCAATTGATGAAGTTGAAAGTGGTGAAGATGATTAATAGTAGACGGTTTTATCATAATTTCTAATAATTTATTTAAATTAAGTCACCGGTAAAACCAGCTACATTTTATCTTTATCGTACTAAACCACAAGTTTCCTAATTTGGCAGTGTTAATTTCATTTAAAATACATTAATTTATCAGCGCTAGGTACCCATTAATTAAAAACATAATATGTATAAAACAATAATAATTTAGCCTTAATAGCATTTTTCCTTTCCTATTAATTTATTAATTTCATATATTTTCATCACGCATATTTACATAATGTATGTACACATAAAACATACTCGTATATTTATTATATATCCTAACCTGTGATTATTGAGGTATTTAAGTCCTACTAAAATTATAGCATTTTATTAGGTTTAAACTTGAAAAACGCAATATCTCAAAACTAACTTGACTGCATTTAGCTGGTTTTCGCAGTAAACCCTCGATATCTAAATAATCTTCACTAGCGCCGTTTACTTTAAGTTTTCCAAATTAGCTCAAAACCCCTAATGTAGCGGTTCCCGGTGTTTTATAAATTACTTTCTTTCTTCTCTTTTTTAAACTTTTTTCCACAAATTACAGAAAAACTTCGTAATTTGTGGTGCGAGCAAGAAACACTTATAAGTTTCCAAAGACTTATGTATCAACCTTTTTGTACCAGTGCTATCAGTGCGAAAAGAGCGCTAAGTTATTTCATTTTTGAGACTATATCATCTGAAATAATAATAAGTACCTATAGTGATTATATTCTCTTTGCCAAACGCGACCATTTAAAGGCACGCCCACCTGCTGCCATCACATGCAACTATGTAGACGGCGTGCTTACGTGCCCCTAGTGTGCACGAAGTTTCGCCGCCAAGATAGGCTACATAAGCCATCTTCGGGCGCATGAGCGCCAAACCACCGGCTAGGAGTCGAAGTGGTCGCTGTGGCCGAAATCGGTCGGAGAATCTCATCATCATCACATTGTTTTTCTATATTAGCCAGGCTGGTTTCCCGATGGTAAGAGACGACCGTTGCCTATAAATACTATATCTCAGCTGGAGAAATTAAGCCGCGAGAATGTTTCATGAAACTTAAAATGGTTAATGTAGCCTACATAACACCCTTTCATCTAGTATCCTTGCAAATTTGAAAGATATAACAACTTGTGACGTGCTTACAAGCTTAGCGAGACGTGCATTTACTATGCATTTTTATTTTACGTGGATTTCCGCAAAGTAACGCCTTTTTCTGTCAAATTTCTTAATTTCGCTGTCCTGTAAAGTTGTAAGAAAACAATTGCGCCTATTTGTGATTCGACCGACGACATTAAGAGAAGTGTTGGTATTTTTATTTGCGGAATATTTATGTAAAGAAGTTACAAGCATATTTAATCATACCAACATATTCCACTTCATAGTGGTGTATTATTTAATTAATATTAATTATGCAAATTAAATATTTATATATATTTGAAGTTATACTTCTTTTGGCGCGTTAGGAAAAAATGATGAGTGTAAATTTTTACGATCTGCGCGCACACCGTCACGAAAAACCGGCATGATGAAGTTAGCTATAGATAACATTTTAGTTGAAGTTATACTTCTTTTGGCGCGTTAGGAAAAAATGATGAGGGTAAATTTTTACGATGCGCGCGCACACCGTCACGAAAAACCGACGTGATGAAGTTAGCTATAGATAACATTTTAGTTTTTCAAAAAAATGTACCAACAAAGTAAAAGTAAGGACATCTACGTATGTTTGCGTGAGAACTGACAACTGTATTAACAATATTTCTTTATATCTATGGTTAGTGTCATTTTGTCTACAAATGTAAATTAAGGCAAAAGATAAAAATTTTAAAAAGATTTTTATCTTATTACACCGAAGAAGTATAACTTCTAACGCGTGTACATAAGTACACACACAATTTTTTTTTCAAAAAAAGGTACCAACAAAGTAAAAGTAAAGACATCTACGTATGTTTGCGTGAGAACTGACAACTGTATTCACAATATTTCTTTATATTGGGGTCACTTCTCATTTTAATATTTATTAAAAAAAATTGGGTATGTCTTTATGTACACGCGTTAGAAGTTATACTTCTTGTATGTTGTGGGACACCAAATTTGTTGAAGATGCTCTTTGATTTATAATTGAGTAATTCATTTTTATCATTAATTTGACTAATTTCGACATAATGTCTTCTGTCCAATTTAACGCTTAGGTATTTAATAAATGTTCATGTTCAACATAGTCAAAGGCTTTAGACATATCAATGTAATAAATGTAATATCTTTGTAGTAAATTTCAATCGTGCGAATAGTAGGAATGCGAAGAAAACTATAGTAACGGTTTTTGAAAGAGACGTAACTAGAACAGATGTAAGAGCTGTAACAGATGATGTTGTAGCGTTGGAACAAGTAAAAGTACTATTTTAGCAGTGGAAGAAGGTACACAGTTGTAGAAATAATAGTGTGTGCAAAAAATAGTGTGAATAGAGTAAACCAGAGTAAGCTATTTCACAGTGAGGTTTTGAGTCAGAGCGATAGGCACGATGTGCAAAAATCTTATTCCAATGTTATCAAAGGAAGTGAGAGTAGAGTATGCCAGAAAAAGCATGAAAATAGGATGAATGCGGTAAAAATTAAAGTGTTACGGAAAATCTGTGGTCTAGCGATTAAAAATCGTATTCACAACAGCAAGATTAAAGAGAAAGTAGGATTGAAAGGAAATGTTGGGATAAAACTGGGAAAAGGCATGCTCCGTTGGTAGGAACCCGGGGTGATCTAACTTAGGTTGTTACTTATTAGTAAAGCACATCACATCGTTGAGGTAGGTATTATCCGGAGGTGTAGTCAAGATTATCCGTAATTGTCAAATTTGTATGAAAAGACTGAACGTGGTGAAAGCTAGTCAGGTCTGCAAGGATTTTGCCACTTGGTCTTGATAGTCTCTGCCTACTTTGCAAGGTACCTACTTAGCGTAAAGATATGTTGTTGTCGAAACGATCAAGCCTCAACAACATCCCAAAAACAAGATTTTTTTATGATATTGGAAGGCAATAAGCAGACGGATTTCCTGATGTAAGTAAGAAATTTTCGCCGCTTAGAGACACCAAAGGTGGTAATGGTGCGTTGCCAACCTGAGGCCGGGATGTTAGGCCTTGAGCAAAAGTGAATTAACCGGCTACCTTACCCTCCGAACCGGAACACGTCATGACGTTATGGCGGCAGGAATAGGTAAGGCGGTGGTACCAATCCGGGTGAGTCGCTGCGAAACTCTACCACCTATTCAGGTGTCACGGTGTTAGTGACAGTAAGCATTCGCTCGCCTTTTACGAGCTGCCTGGCAGGAAGGCATATGGTCTATTCTTCAAAGGAGCCCGGACCACCACGGGGGTATATATAGATGGTAGAGCTATTTTATAAATATGTCCTCCTTCACATTACTCACACATTAAACATCAAGTAACATATTACAATAGTGTAAAGGAAGACAGGAGTTTAAACTGAGTAAACCCTTAGCCTGTTCCAATCACCTTATCAACAACAACAACCAGTATCTACCAAAAGAATTACGGATAATTAAGTGTAACTCATAACAGATGTAAAATAAGCCTTTATTTTGCTAATTCCGCGTAAACAGTGTAACTGTTGTGGCAAATAATCATCCAAACGACACAGAATGTGACAAGCCTAACTGACGTTTCCACCACCCACCTCCGCGACCAGAACACGAAGGAAGAGCTCGGGAAACAATATAGATTGTCACGTTCTTCACATGTGCACTTTAGGTAGGGTTTTCACTTGGATTTCCGCAAAGTAACGCCTGATTCAATAAAATGTAACTCAAAACTTCTATTAAGATATTGATATAATTTATTTGGGAAAATTTTGGAAACCATTTGCTATTTTCCAAAAAAAATAATTATCAAATCGTGACGTGGTAGCCAATGCCAACGGTGAGAGAAAAGTTGGTCGCAGATTTTTTTGTTATTATTGAATTTTATGTAGGTACCTACGACTTAAATAAAATTAGTAAAATTTGGTGGCATTTTCTACGATTTTGTTCAGTTATAGTGCACAAGTGAAATATTCAAGAAGAAATTAGTGAATCATATATTTCCGCGTTGTCGCCAAATCTCATTAAATGAGCTTGAACAACGAAGCCACCGCTTTACCTAAGACCCTGATTGGACTTTCACATGACTTTGTGGTTTGTGGTAGCCAATGAAATAGATTTGGTTTTTTGCAGTTTTATTGCGCTTAATGTATTACCGACGGATCCATCAGCTTTGCTCGCTTCGTCGCAATACGAGTATCATAAACTCACTGATAGTTCCAAGATTAGGATGTAAAACAAACAACAAAGAAAACTTTTTATGGTATTAATAACGTCCCAACAAAAACTTGTAGATGTAATGTTTATTGTATAGGGTCGGGGTCAGCAGATCGAGGAACCGTTTAGCAGCTAAACGGCGGAAAATGAAGACAATTTGAGTGACATGGCCTTCCTTACGTCTAATTTTATAAAAATTAAAGCTTTAATACAAATAAATCTGCAGTTAGTAAACAATATCTTGAACTAAGTAGGATTTTGTTCATGAGCGAGGTTTTTTAACCTACTCCGAAAAGAAGTAGGTTTTCATTTGACTGTATGTTTTTTGTAAGTTTGTTACGTGATTGCTCGGTCAATAACAATTAGATTTTGATGATTCTTTTTCGGAAGGTAGGTCGTAACCTACCAAGACGTGGTTTGGTTTCATTATTCATTTAAATAATGCACTGAATTTCGTGTACAGTAAACAAACGAAATATCAGACCCCCTTACCGTGCTTCAGTGAGTCGTACAGGGGACGACTTTGTAAGCACTGCAAGGGACTTAACATCCAATGCTTGCCGTTGACGTGTTCCGGTTCGGAGGGTAAGGTAGCCGTTAAACTTACTTTTGCTGGAGGCCTAACATCCCGGTCTCAGCTTGGCAACGCACCGTTACCACCTTTGGTATATCTAGGCGGCGTGAATTTCTTACCATCAGGAAATTCGTCAAATCCACCTGCTTGTTTGCCTTCCATAATTATAAAATAAACTAGAAATACATAAGTACCTTTGCGTACATCAACGACGTATTCATCGACGATCAACTTAAGACCTATCTTGATATAATAGATGAAAAATCATTACGTGGGAATGAAGTAGAGGTCGGTTTATACTGTTGACTGTGCTTAAATTATTTTATCATTATCACTTCATATCCGTGGAGTCTCTTAAACCGGTTTGTATGATAAGTAAAATGAATGCGGATAATGCCAGGAATTTCTGTTAGGATAGTGAAATTTGGCATTCGTTACTCTCTGACTACCCCGTAAGGACTTGGCGTTAAGATGTGTATGTATGTATCACTACATAGTGTAAAACTAAGTCGCTTCTGTATGCTTAGATCTTTAAAATTACGTCACCGATTTTGATACGGTTTTTTTCAATAGAGTGATTCAAGAGAAGGATTTACAAAGTACTTAGGTACTAGTGGTCGCCCATTAGTCAAAATTCAACCATAACAAATTTTAATTGTAGGTTATTATATTATAATTACATTCTTAAGGTTCTATTGTTAATTATCTTTTTGATAAGAACGCCATCTTCATTCATCAAGGTCTAATTTGTTTCCAAACATATTGAATATAGTTCGTGCGCCATCTGTGATCTTTTATCGTTATTAATATTTTTTTGTGTGTATCAAATGTATGGTAGCATGTGTAATGTTTTATTTATTGATTGCTTGATTGATGCACTTTATAAGCATTATTATTGAAAATATTAGCGTTCTCCACTTCACCTACACATAAACTATTATCATCATCATCAGCCTCAGGCCTCCCCCAAAGAGAGCCACAAGTCACGATCACCAGCCGCTTGTAACCAGTGACTCCCCGCGACTTTGACCAGATCATCAGTCCACCGGGTGGGAGGTCGTCCAACACTATGTCCTCCGATGCGGGGCTGCCACTCGAGAACCTTTCTTCCCCAGCGCTTATCGGTTCTGCGAGCAATGTGGCCTGCCCATTGCCACTTCAGCTCGCTGACTCTCTGGACTACGTCGGTTAATCTCGTTCCCTTGCGGATCACCGAATTACGGATTATATCTCGCAGAGAAACACCGAGCATAGCTCTCTCCATAGCACGCTGAGCGACTTTGAGCTTATTTAAGACCTGACCACATTTAACGGCCAAGTCTCAGTTCCATGATATGTCATCACCGGTAACACACACTGGTCGAAGACTTTCGATTTTAGGCTCTGCGGTAATTTGGACAAGAACAGTGTGCTAAATTTCATACTCATCAATCTGCAATTTTCGTAAAAAGGAGTCCAAAGTTTTTGCTTCATGTATGTATTGAGATAATGACATAAATGTTTGTTATCCGTGCGAATCTGGGACGGGCTGCTACTAATATTGCTTGACTATTTTGAAGAATAGACCTACTGCTTACTTAATAAGCAGCATTTAAGATAGAGGAATAAATCCAACGACCAACCGCAAGGATCGGCTTTGAATCTCGGCGGGGGCAGGCATTTGTGTGATGAACTTTTAGATGTCTGCATTTCTGGGTCTGGGTGTTTATTAAATTTATTCATCCATCTTTGTAAATATTTCTAAGTGTTAGTATCGTTGGCTAACACTCATAACACGAGAATATATTTTGCTTACTTTGAGGATAAATTCAACTGGTGTAATTTGTCCAGGGACGTTTATGACCGATGTTCCCATCAGTAATGTGTCACTTACACCAAGAACTTGAAAGGATGGTAGGGCTGTGTCGACTGATCCGGACTGGTAAATCGGCCTTCATTATTCCTGCCACAATGTCAACGTTTCCTAAGCAGTATTTCCTTAGGAAATATACCACAAATTATCTTCTATCTATATACATAAAAAGAAATCCCCAATTCGGATGGTCATCGCATTACGCCTGCACGGATGGACCAATTTTGCTAATTTTTTTTGTGTGTCGGTTATTGTCAGGAGAAAGATTATATGAAAAGAAAAACCGGGAATATTGCAGGGGTTATAGAAAAAAACAACACTTCAATTTTCCCATATACAAATTTTAGTAGGTAATAAACCAATACGAAGTTCACCCTTTCGGCTATTATAAATATCTATATTGTACTTATTTTAGGGATAAATCTTAGGTCTTATTGAAGGAAGTAAAAGCCTAATTTTAATGGCACGACACCATAAAACACTCATCTCAATCTAGAAGTGCAGAATGTTTTTCTTTACCTTCTCCTACACCCACAAAATCGTAAGTTGCAGGTCATAGTTGTATTTCACTTCAGAGGAGGAGATACCTAAATTCGGCTTTATCCGGAGATGGCACACGAATCTAAATCTTTATTTAAACGCCGCGCAAAGACTTACTTTTAAAACTACTAAATTGTGTTCGTAGGTAAACCTATCAGACATCTAAAGCCTGGTGATATGCATACCAGAGAATTTTACCTACACAGTAGAACGAAACGCTCGAATTGATACCACCGTATTCGCTCGTGCCACCATAACGTCAGGGCTTGGTTTTGTCGTGTTCTGGTATAGATCTAGAGGGTAACATAGCGTGTAAATTTCTTTTCGAAACTGCACACGATTTACCACGATTTCCTATTTTTTTTTATAATTTGTCCAAAGGAAATAGTTAGTTCAAACCGGACGGTCAAAAAACAGCTGATGTTACGTGAGACTAATGTTATCTACACTTTTTGTATTGCACTTCCTCGTTACATTAGTTTGTTGCAAATATGGTACACTGACTCAAAATGGTCTTGAATATCATAATTTTAATTAGCAAGGATTTCGGTTTGTGACAGATATGTCACACGGCGCTAGAGAGGGTTATAATAAGAGTCTCGGTTTTCACGCCTGCCCTTTTGATGGTAAGACAATAATTTATTATTAACATCTTATTGCTAAGGTAGCTATTATAAAAACAATTATAAAATAAATATCACAAAAATATATTAGCTTAACAAGTAATAACAATGATCTGTCGAGTTATTGCTACTTGCAGGTTCCATATGGACGACTACAGTCGTACTCACCGCAGACCAATTTTCCACTGCCAGCGCCTTTTCGGTACGGAGTTTGACCGAAGTAATTTCCACTGCAATATGATGATTAAATGTTAGAATTGTAAGCTATAGCAGTAAATCACTGAGGTAGGATAGAATCAACACATTTCGAGCATATTCCTCAAATTTAGAGATGGTAGAGCAGAGTTTACTTTTCTATTCATACTTCTCCGCTTCAGACGATCTGTGTCTTCTCTAAAGGTAACACACATTGACACTCATCTCTTTTTCATAACGTATAGCCAAGGTTTTTAGTCAGCGACATACACGAGTAAAAGCTTTACTAACTTAGATAAATTATGAAACTTGTTTAAAATATTAACTTATAATATATAAAATATTCGGACTCCACAACGTCGACATTGAAAAAAGTGTTTGCTGTTTATGAAGATTTTTTTTATTAATGCTTACACAGAAAATATATAATAAATAAATATCCCTGGACAAATCACACAAATTGAATCTAACCCCAAAGTAAGCAAATTAAATGCTTGTGTTATGGGTGTTAGTCAACGATACTAATACATATAAATACTTAAATAGATACCAGAATAAATTTAATAAACACCCAGACCCGGATATGCAGACATCTAAATGTTCATCACAAAAATGCCTGCCCCCGTCAGGAATCGAACCCGAGCCTCGCGGTTCGTCGTTGTAGTTAGGCGTGTACGCTAGCCACTCGACCAACGAGGCGGTAACTAAGTAAAAAGTAACTTGCGAAGTGAGTATTGAATGAATAAACCAGGTTTTGTTAATTGAGGTAGACATTCATAGCTTAAAAAATATTTTATTTTGACTAATACTATTTTTAAACAACTCTCACAAAATAAAATAATATAAAATTTTGGAGAAGCCTATAGAAGCCAAGAAGTAGATAAATAGTTCCTATAGGGCAACTCTTGAATCTCGATTGATGGAGTCATTTTAGGTACTCTTGAACACATACTGACGAATTATTATTATTTAATTGATAACAAACTATAAGTTCTTTCAACTGATTCTTTGAATCTTTTGGAACTAGAATAGAATATATCCGTCTACAGATCATAAAGATATAAGTCATGCGTTGCCAACCTGAATAAGCTATCAAAAATAAATATATGTAAAATATAGAAAAACTTACGCTGGGCCGTAGTTACAAACGACATAATAATTTTTGTTGCCATTTTGAATGTCTTCTGAAATGCCGCAACCAAGATGAGTGCTTTCAGACCAGGCCATCTAAAACATTAATATTATTTCATGGAAGACCGCTTCATGTTTTTTTTATGATAATAGAAAGCCAAAAAACAGGACGGATTTCCTGATAGTATGAAATTCATACCGCCTAGATACACCGAAGGTGGTAGTGGTTTTGATTAAGACAAAATAAATTAAAATTTAAATAATTTCTTATTATAAGAAATAGGTGACTTCGGTCCATTTCTTGTTTATTAATGTTCCATTTCGATCCATTGTTTTAATGCTAGGGACTTCCAGGAAATATGAAAATAAAGTTTTTTAAGAGTATTATACGCAAATTTGCAGAAAAATTTTTAGCTTTTGGGTTATTTCAATTGAAACTTTCTATTATTGCAGTCGACAAATAAAACAACCTTAAATACGTTACGTTATCACATTGTTAGTAGTGAGTCTATAGCTACTATAAGTCAACATAGTAGCTACAGACCCAAAAAATTTTTTTTTCTTAACTATTCCGAGAAGGGTGGCCATTCAACCCCAAAGCAAGAGCAGCCAATGCCGCAGGATTAACTTTGCAATTTTTAAGAGATTCTATGTGCTGTTTGGTACAATTATAAGTAAAGCTAGGCATTAGCTCCACTGTATAATGTAGACTCTACATCTATAACACCATGTATAGTGTTATAAGAAATCGTCCCTAAACCCAATAAATGACTATACCTTTTTTTCCAATTCAATCCAAAGTAAGCGATATCGATTCGATTCTTCGAAAGTTTGTAGTGGTTTTTTTAATACTACGAGTCGATCCTCGTAGTATTAAAAAACCACTACAAATGAAACACTACACTACACCGAAACGTAGTCATCTACAATAAAGTTTCGATAAACTTTATTGTAGATGACTACGTTTCGATCCGGTGATAGATTTTAAAATTATTAGACTCGTCACAAAAACCCCTATCCCGATCCATTTGAAACAAATATTTTCAGTTTTAAAAAAAACCAAGAGTTAGCTAGGCTAGTTAGCTATTATAAATACAAAACTTTACAGAAAAGCGGTTTAATTTTAAGTTTGTTATTCATCGTAATTTAGTAATTTATTATTATTAAGAGAGGCAATTGATATGTAATTTATAGTTGTAGGTATCATACATTACTCATTTCCTAATTCAGCGGGAAAGTCAACCGTTAAGGGGCCATATACGCTAAAATACGTGAGCAGTTTACTGTTTTTTTCATACAAAGCAATCATGGATCTTGCTGAGAAAAATACACAAGATTAACATGAATATGCTTTACTAGACTAGTGTTTCCAAAACACGATTCATTTCACTTTGCTTGATAGAAAAAAATCAAAAAGTTAACCATTTTTTTAAAGCAAAACGCAAATGTCTCCTTCAAATATGAAAATATCGACACCAGATTTAACGTAAACATAGATAAGTACTATACCTAAAAGATAAGTCTTTCAGTTTTTATACTTTTTTTCAAATTACTTTTATAGTGTCAAAAGTAGTGATTTGTCGCTTAAGACCTTTACTTTAGAGCGCCATTGTTCATAGTAATCATGGAACGGGGGAGCGCGGTGATTGGCTCTTCTGGCTGACTGAGGAAGGGGCCTTAATTTCATTCTACCAACCATAAAATGAACTTATGTTTACAAATCAAAATTATTGTTAAGTTTTAAACCGTTAGGCTATTTAAGTAGTAGTAAATTAGAAGCAGATAAGTAAAAGAGTACGTGTGTTTCTTCATTTAAAAATATGAATAAACAGGTAGGTATGTATTTCGCGCGTGTCATTGTATGCAAGATCTTTCAATAGTAATTACCTACTATGACGTGTCAACGTGTAAAAAATTATATAGATAATTTATAAATGAGATTGATATCAAATTGAATGGCTCTTTCTAAATATTCTAAAATTTAATATTTTTATCGATGTTTATCTAAAAAGCACGAAATCATAATATATAAAAATGTACATTGATCCCAAACAAAACCTACATGTAATGTCGCAAAGAACCATCTCGATTACTTACGTCAGTTTCAGGCAAAACAACCGCATCGAAATTGGTCCATCCGTTCTAAAGTTATGATGCCACCGATAGACACATATACGTCAAACATAACACCTCCGTATCTCCGTTGGGGCTTAAAAACAACTTTTCATTTGTTACGATACATACTGCCAAAATTTTTAACCGAATTTAAAAAATCAAGGGTTTCTCAATTCGATTGTATGACTTATTTTTAACTTTGTTACACGATTATTCCACTAATAACCAACCGATTTTGATATATTTTTTTTTGAAAAGATAGGCCATAATTCAGAGATGGCCTAGTTTTAGTTTTATCACGGTCCGACAAGTGGTTTTTGACTTAATATAGTGTATAATTTTTTCCCTTACCTTGACGTGAAAAATGTATGTATTATTAACTGTAACTCAAAAACTAGTGGAAGGATGTTGAAAAAATTTATGTGGTCCATTTTGGAAACATTTGGAATCTTCCAAAAAAGGGTACAAATTTGCAAACTATGCGCTGGAGTAGCAAGATTTAACAATAACGAATACACGTAATTGTCAATTGTTATTGTAATTCAAAAAAAGGTCGAAATGTTAACTGCAATTAAAAGTTTGATTTTTTGACATTTAATGCTGTGTTGCCAACAAAAATAATGGTCAAATTGCGACGTGGTACCCAAAAAGTTTAATTCCGTTTTTTGTAGTTTTACTGTGTTTAATTACGAGTATTTAAAAATAACGTTTGAAATAAAAACGTATTTGTTCTAATATTAGACAGAAAAGATAATGAATTATTAAAATATAATCAAATTCAAGGTGCATTAAATCATACTCAAATTAGGTAACTATTGTTTAGTTAATAATTTCCATAACTATGTAGTAAACATACGGAAATCAAATTGGGAAGTACCATAGGATTGATTAGCTACAAACCTTTCCTGTATAATTAACTACATAGCGATATGTATGATACAAAATTCACATCACAATAAAACGATGAAATACATTATGTTAAAACAAAGCTGAGAAGACAAGATAATGTTATTACAAACATTAGTACGGTCAACATCAGATTGACGTGAGCTTCTAGAGTAGTCAAAATTATTAAGAAAAAAAATAGCAATTTGATAGTAGATATAAGCAGTTCCAACCCAGGTCCAACGGTTATCTCTTATCATAAAAAAGTTAGAATATACTTATTGTTGTAAATATACGGAACATTCAAAATGTTCATACTAATAATTTCTTCATATTTATGTTTTTACATCATTTTAATATTAGATTGGTTTGATTTCGGCGTAGACTGTACCAACTTTCTTTTCGCTTTAGTTTGATTGTTTTGGCAAGAGTAGTTAGCGGTTTAGTGGTCTTCTTCTTTGAAAAGTAACGCAAAAGGCAGATAAGTTTCCTAAGCCAGAACCATGATATCTTACTAGGTGAAACCATTTCGTTCAATCGAAGTCGTCTTATTAACCTACTCAAAAAAAATGAGGTTATCAATTCGTTTTTATGTATTTGTTTTTTTTTTGTATGTTTGTCGCAATTATTCAAACGAGCGGTTTTTATCGTTATTTTTTCACAAGGTGTACCTAGATCATGATTCCGAAATGGTCTCGTATTAATTTGGCCAAGATTTGAATAGTAGTTTTTTAATTATCTACCTGTATAACTGACTACCTACTGCCTACCTTTTTTAAAGTCAGTGCTTGCCATAAACATGTTCAGGTTCAGAGGGTTCTAGAAGCCTAGAAAGCTGCTAACATTACCGGTTTTGGTGTCTCAAGACGTCGTGAATTTCTTACCATCAGAAAATCCTTTGGCTTGTTTTTCTTCCAATATCATAAAAAAACTAAATGTAATGCAAATTTTTATGTGCCTAGAAGATGGGGTACGGAAATTGGGAGTCAATTTTTGCATTTAACTTGCGCTTAAATGACTAAAACTAAAACGTATACTGCAATAAAAATGAAAATAAAAAATATGCTTTTACTACTTATATATTACGATTATGTAATATATATGTATATTCTCTTTATCTAAAAAAATATTGATACAAATAAGTCGACAAACCTTTGTATAATGACCAATCTATCAGATCCTCCAGAAAAATCAGTAAAACCTTAAGGACGGTAATTATAATGGTATGAAGAAGGTAGACTTGTTATTGCTCGGTCACAATAAGGATCGCTCCGTACGAGTACAGTTATTCGAATGTACTCGTTCGGACTTCTATTAGTACTATTAGTTCAGTAGTACATTAGAAAAAGTTACGTCTTACGATTCTCGCGTGGGTCACGGAATGAATTACATTTTGATTTTCCTTTATGCTTTTCAGGCATTGGAATTTCATTTAAAATGTTTATGAAAAGTTTTTATCTCCATTTGTAGTGTCATTTTTAGAATGACAAATATTTAAAAATCAAAATTTTTACAACGATTGGTATTTTTCTATTTTTGTTGTTTATTTATGTAATACTATTAATGTTTATAAAAAATATTTACATTATGTAAAATGTGTTTCAAATATTTATCAACTTATTTACAACTAGCGGCCAGTCCCGACTTCACACGGGATTAGATCTAAACCTTCCTCTTCAATCACATTGTCGATTCAAAAAAACCGTATCAAAATCCGTTGCGTAGTTTTAAAGATTTAAGCAAATAAAAGGAAATAGGGACAGAGTAAGCGACTTTGTTTTATACTATGTAGTGATATTTATCAAATTATTTCTTATATTCATCAAACTAATTAACTATGATCTCTATTTCAATTATAGCAAAAGTCAAAATAAAATAATTTGTTATTCTCGTTCGATCAGATCTTAAACACATTTTCCCATAGCAGCGCGCGACAAACAATTCATTCTTCGTATTCATATTTCATTCTGTTCTTTGTCTATGATTCCGTTCGACATTGGGAATTTATAAAAGTAGAAAAAGATTATTTGAGTTGTATAATGAAAGAACATATAACCATACCCATGAAATTAGAGAATATGTAAAAAAATATTCAAAGATTTTCAAAAAGGTCTGTACCGCTGCCAAATCCATGTACTTGAAAAATACCATTAAACAATCTTCATATAAAATAAAAACTGCATGGAACATTATTAATTGTAAACCGGGAAAACCAGAATGTTTAATAATGATTACTGTTTGAAGATGGACAATGTGGAGATTAAAGGTGAATTAATATTGCAATGCAGTTTGAACATTTTTTCACCAATATTTCAGCAGAAACTACCAGAGGTCTTAACTCCTCACGAAGTACTGCAGAATCAATGAAGAATACATTAGATTTATGGGGTCACTCTCTAAAAATGGTTGCTTTAGTAATAAATATAGTTGCTCCATACCTAGCTATAATATTCAATTGTTGTATTTCAAATGGCGTTTTTCCTGACCTAATGAAACTTAGTAAGGTTATAACTCTATTTAAATCTGGAAGTTCGTTTGATCCCAACAACTATCGACCTGTCTCCGTTCTGTCTACCCTTAGTAAAATATTTGAAAAAAATATTCTTAGTCAAATGTTATTACATTTTAACCAATTGGGCTTATTTCATAATAAACAATTTGGTTTTACAAGGGGTAGATCAACAGTCGATGCTGGTGTTGCCTTGTTAAAGAAAATTTATAAAGCCTTGGAGGACTCTCAGGATGCACTCGGTGTATTCTGTGATTTGTCCAAGGCATTTAATTGCGTTAACCATGATACTCTGATCAGGAAACTTCGCCATTATGGAATTAAAAATAAGTCACTCGATCTTCTGATTTCTTATTTGAGCGTGGGAGAATTCAGAAAGTTGAGATTAATGGTGTAAAATCGACACGTGCTGCTGTTAACATGGGTGTTCCCCAAGGCTCCATTCTGGGACCATTTTTGTTTCGCATACATAAACGACTTGCCTTACTACGTAAGGGATTATCATGGAATAGTATTGTTTGCGGGTGACACTTCACTATTATTTAAAGTGAAAAGACAACTTGGTAAATATGACGAAACGAACGATGCGATTTCAAAGGTTGTACATTGGTTTAATGTAAACAATCTCTTTCTAAACGAGAACAAAACTAAATGCATCAAATTTTCAATGCCTAATGTAAGGCAGGCAGATACCAATGTACAACTCAATGGGAACAAACTGGACCTAGTGGATTTCACCACATTTTTAGTAATCACTGTAGATAAAAAGTTACAATGGGGCCCCCACATTGCAAAGGTTGCCATTAGATTGAGCTCAGCAGCTTACGTTGTTAAGAAAATTAGACATTTAACAGATGTCGACACCGGTAGACTGTTTATTTTAGTTATTTTCACAGCCCCATGTCTTATGGCATTCTTCTCTGGGGAAACTCAACTGAGATAAACACAATATTTTTCTTGCAAAAGAGGGCTATATATAGCCTAAGTTATAATTCATAACTTAGGCCCAATAGCTTCCCGCAAAGAAAAGTTTAAAGAAATAAATATTCCAACCGTGACCTCGCAATATATTTTTGAAAACTTAGTATATGTGGACATATACTAAGTTTTCAAAAAATATAAATTCGTTTCTCAAAAATTGTGATGTAGTACATGCGGTAAACACGTGGAATAAAAACAATCTTGGTGTGCATAAGTCTCGTCTCCACAGAATCAGTTACTCTTTCATGGGCCAATGTATACGTTTTTACAATAAACTTCCCGAGCATACCTATTAAAGACTTACCATTAAATAAATTTAAAAAATGTATTAAATCTAAGTTGTATGGTATAAGATTTCAGAATATTTAGAAGACAGAAATGCTTGGGATAAATTGCTCCTCATACAATCTCTACAAATTAATTAAATGTAATTTACTTTTGTAAATTTTATTTATAAGAAAAAAAGACAAGCCCGCTGAGTTTCTTTCGCCGGATCTTCTCAGTGTGTGGCCGCGTTCCGGTCCGGTGGTAGTTTTTAGAATTATATAGACGCGTCACAAGAATCTTTGTATACATCCATGTGAATAAATAGATTTAGAGTTTTAGTTTGATGAAACATTGCGAACGAGATGTACTAAATGAACGATTATGCATACGGTTACGGAATAGTTCGTTCTAGTTCTGTGAACTGAATTAATTCTTATTAGTTCTTATTGCATGAACTAAGCAAGCCTCGATGATGATATGATATGGTGATTGGTGTTGTATCTCTAGCTAGTCTGTGAGTGGGTCTTACTTTGGGATTTATTTTTATCATATTACTTCTATGTCTTCTGTAACATTTTGTGTATTTGTGGACCATGGAGCAGCTTCCGTATCCATAATCACCTATTCCCGAATAATAAAATTTTAAAATCGTCTAATTAGAATTGAAATTTTTCTAACTCGGAAAAAGAAACCATATTATGATATTGTGAACAAAAAATATTTTTTCCAACGCATATTTTTTTTCTTTATCTTAAAACGAAATATTAATACAAATAAGTCGACTAACCTGTGTATAATGACCAATCTGTCTATTAGATCCTCCAGAAAAATCACCAGAACTTAAAGGACGGTAATTATAATCTTTATATTCGTTAAACCAAGAATCTAAAGCCGAATTGATGTCTAGTTGGAAGTTGGGATCGGTTGAATAGCTCCAAAAAATGTTCTCACCGGTTGTAAACCTACCAGAACCTGAAACAGATGTTTAGGAAATTACCTAAACTCAACACGCTTCTTTTAAAATAAAACTCTTGACAAAATAAAAACAGAATAAAGTATAAATAAATATCCCTGGACAAGTTACACAAATTGAATATAACCCCAAAGTAAGCCAATTATGTGCTGGTGTTATGGGTGTTAGTCAACTATTCTAAAACATAGAAATACTTGAATAGATACCAACTAAATTTAATAAACGCCCAGACTGCAGACATCTAAATGTTCATCACTCAAATGTCTGCCCCCGTCGGGAATGAACAAGAGCATCGCGGTTGATCGGTGTAGTTAGGCCACTCGACCAACGAGGCGGTCAATAAATTATAAAATAACTAGCTCCCTGTTCCGACTTTGCTCGGAGGGTAAGTTTTTGATCATAAATTGAAATGTAAGCTATCTTTCAAATTGGATCAAGCTGCACAGTGTGCAAATTTAATTGAAATCGGTTAAGTAGTTTAGGAGTCCATCGCGGACAAACAACGTAACACGTAATTTATATATTATACTAGCTGCCTGTTGCGGCTTCGCTCGGATGGTATTTTTTTAATCATAAATTAAGATGTAAGCTACCCTATATCTCAAGTTGGACCAGACTGCTCACGGTGTGCCAATTTAATTTAAAATCGGTTATGTAGTTTAGGAATCCATCGCGGACAAACATCGTGACATGAGATTTATATATATTAAGATTAAGAAGATAACTCACCTACATTCCTGTTTGGGTTGTGTGAAAACTGATTTCGCGAAGCCCAGTTTGATGCTTTGGTTGCTAGTTCATCGTCCCATACCTACGGAAAAATTGTAGCTTTAGGTATAAAATAAACTACACAGTCACCTGGATGTCCCAGCTTTGCATAGTGTTTTTTTTAGCAAACACTCATTGACTTCGTGTCACTTAACAACGCCTTCTGCTGGAACAAGTTTATTGCTCACAAGAAATAATATTATTATTCGCCAATAGATATCAGGAAGAGTCATATTTTTCAGTTTAAACACGAATAAAATGACATTTTCTAAAAATGATTCTTAGCTAGATCGATTTATAGCCCCCGAAACCCCCTGCATAGTAAATGTCATGAAAATCGTTGGAGCCGATTCCGAGATTCCAATTATATATTTATATATATACAAGAATATTAACATGAAAAAATTAAAATGTGATTGTAGGTAATAATATTAATTTAAGATTGGATTTAATTAGACTGTAATAAATGGTGTCGGTATTAATATTGTCCAATTCATGATAATCCAAACGTTAATATCATTAATTAACAAATTGCAATTATCTACTACATAATATGAATCCTACTTCATACTAATATTATAAATGCGAAAGTTTGTATGTTTGTTTGTTACTCCTTCACGTAAAACCTGCATATTTTGTGCTTAATCTTAAAAGATTTCGACGAATTTTAATTAGATAGTTTTTTTTTACTATTGAAATTGATTTGCGTCTACCTAAGTGTTACTCCGTGCTAATATTCGGAGATCCCGCCATAAAGGCATTAAGGTACTTACTTACTTCATTACACAATTTTAAAAATAAGTGTTTTTCTTACAGTTGGTAAGGGAACAAGTTTAGGCATATTTAAAAAAAATGCTAGATTAGGATAGGTTTGAAATAATAACACCTGAGCAAAGCTCGGTTGCTTAGTTATCATTAAGTGGTTTAGTAGGTATAACTAGGAAAGCTTACCATGAATTTCATTTCGGTAGCTGCCGGCTGATTTGGGACACCTCCTTTGGCGAGAAGTAGCCTCCGCGAATTGTGACCATCTACAAACTCGTGGATTTGCTTGCATGATAGATTTATTACTAAAAACAACATGTAAAAATTGAAAATGTGTTTTCAATTTTCTAATAAAACTGTAGTTGCCTGGGATTGGATATATGCCCGGTTGGCGATCGGCTTGTCATAGGCTAGGCATCACATTGTGGGACTTAGTGTCTCCATAGTGTCTCCTACCTCTTTAGGAATATGGGCGTTAAAAAATTAAATCTATTAAAAATACATAAATGTTAAAGGTCAGGCCAGAGGACATAGACTGTAAAAGAATTCCAATTAGGAACATAACAATAACTTCGTCAAGAAACACTTTCTTTTTTTTTGAACACTGGCGCTTCTTGAAATTTGAGCCACTACATTACATAGGTACCTGCCTATTCGTATTACGCTTAAGCTAAATACGCCAAGGCACCTCTATTTCAAAAAGCTTGTATACAGCGTATCTATAAATTATTTGAATAAAATACATAGAGGTACAGCATCGATTTTAGCGCTACTAGCACAGTTTTTATAAGGGCGAGGTCAGCGAACAAGCACACGGCTCTTCTGATGGTAAGAGATAACCGCGGCCTATACTATATAAACACCATAGATGTTAGGCCTATTGTGCAAGTCTACCGGCTATCTTACCCTCCGGGCTGGAAGACGATAAAGTCATTATGGCGGCAGGAATAGGTAAGGCAGTGGATCCCTACCCGGGCAAGTTGCTGCACAGTACTTTAACACCAGTGAAAGGCGGGGCGCCTTTACTAAGTGCAGTTCAAATTCATACGAAAAAGGCAAAAACTATAATAAATTAACACTATCAAGTACCTAACTTATTAAATTAAATATAGACTTTCTATCATGTTTTCTTTGCTAATCTAGGGAATTTAGAAGTAGGCCTCGTGCAGAAAGTGCGCAGCCGCCCCTTTATATCTTGGTCGTCCAACCTCTTCCTTCTATTACTCCGGCACTGCACAGACAGACAGCAGCCGTATCAGCAGTGTTTTAGCGATATTTTATGCATATGAGATCAGTAGGTAGGTTAAAATAGTAGATAAAACTTAAGTAAAATGAAATCCACTTTCCTTTAAAAACGGCTATAGCCCCAATATATTTTAAGCCGGCCCTAAACATTAAGATTCAATAGTTATGTTGTACTCTGCGTTACAATAAATTAAAATAAAAAGGTAAAAAATACAAATGTTAAAGTATGTGTTTATCTGAAACGTCACGTAGGTAGGTATATTGAGAGTAATTTCTAACCTTCTGACTGTGAAAATCCACACAAAGCAAAAAGTAAAACCAAAGTCCGAATGACCATTGTTGTTGTACACACTTGTCCACGCTCTACGCAGATTCAAATAAATTTACCTATCCATAAATGGTAAGCACGTTATATATACGATTTTTCAAACAACACTAATTACGTAGGCGCTTATTCATTTAAATGTACAGCTAGTACAATAGGTGACTGCCACTTTTATGATAAAACTGTTTACATTTCATTAACAAAATATGTTTTTACTAAACGCTATGTCTGCATAATTAGTTACACTAATTACTATCTGACAAGATGTTACATTTTGTTATGAATATTCATGACTTAGACCCATTTCTCTTAAGATTTTTCGTCATAAAGCTACACTATAACAACAGATTTTAATAAAAATGTGCCCCTACCATAAGTTTACGGCTTGTCGAGTTTACTATTCTCGCTAGCGTCTACGTAAATTATTTATATGAAAACTAAGAACAGCGCCTCCACTGGTCACTAAGATCACAAAACGATGAGGTCAAGTGCTATAGATTTCAATACGTCAATTACTGAACGTAGCAAAGGCCAAGTGCAATGTTTTCCATACGTAGTTCTGTCATGGCCCGGTAATTTTCAAACTGCATAGATTACATTTTTTATACTAACAACTTCATCGAACTTTAAATCAAGTTGCAAAAACCTGCTTTTAACTATCCGAATATCTATGATAAAATGGTGCAATAAATTTTGGCAGATGTGTGTGAATGTACAGGATAACACTTTCGATCTGTCAAGTAATTAAACATTGAAAATAAAACTAATTTATAATTTTATTCCACGCAAAGTACTAGATGCATGGTCATACGGTAAACAAAGCATAAAACTGGTTCCACCCGACCACAGTCGCATTTGCAGGCTGGTGACGTCATGACTCGTACTAGGTACGTGTCAACAAGTGAATAAATTTTGTAGACTGTTTAAGATGAATCTGTATAAAACTAAATATTATATTTTAGCAGTATTATTTAAGATGCTTTAACATTTCTTTTAAACCCTTTTATTATTTGGCCAGTCGTTTCAAAGTAACCCTGTACATATTGGACCGGTTTCAGGTCTGGATGCATACAGTGATTTTGCTCCGCAATAGCGAAGCGAAAATAAGATCCGATTAAATTATAGTCTCTGTAGCTTAATGGTCCGGCGCGCGTCGGACTTGACTTCTTGAGATCCAGAGTTTGTTCCGCAGGTCGGGTAGCAAAAATATAAAAGATGTGTATTTTTAATTAGAATAAAGATAAAGTTGCCGTAACTTTTTTGATATACTTACATACTAACTTAGGTACTTACTTGATAATACAAAGGCGGGCATTTGGTTTATGTTTTAAAACTCATGCTATAAAGTATGGACTGCTGAAAAAAATTGTAACATGAACCAACTGTCGTTATGAATACCCTTGAAAGAACGGCATCGTAAGAAGGTAGATAAGACTCAAACATTATCTATAAATGTTCATTATGTGTATTTTTTTTATTTTATCGCCTCTGTGGTCTAGCGGTTCAGTTGTTGGACTTGACTGCATGAGGTCCCGGGTTCGAATCCTGGGTCGGGCAACATAAAGCAAATTCGGTTTTTCCGATTTTCTAATAAAAAAATGTTGCTCGGGATAGGATATGTGCCCGGTTGGCGATAGGCTTGCCACCTATCACATTGTGGGACTTAGTATCTTCGGCTCGTCGTGGGTGCCCTGGTTGTGCCTCTGCCTACCCCTTCGGGGATATGGACGTGAAGATACTTTTTTTAAATGTGTATTTTAGTTAGGTAAATAAACTCACCTAGTGATAACATTCACCAACATATTTCCTGTCTTAATCATATTGTTATTCATAAATCATCATAAAAACACTCATTTTCCATGAAATTTAGATTTATGTCAGTACCTACGTCTTGGGTTCTGGTGAAAATGGAGGAAACATATCATAACGTTGGTCACACTATGACAAACACATATATTCATGTTCTCCAAAATTTAAATGTATGGTGCTATATGAATCTTCTGGTAAAGACATGGAGAATTGATAATACATGCTATAAAGGAATCTGAGAAATTCTTCTAGTTGACGCATCTAATATAAAAGTTTCAAATATTTTTTTATGATATTGGAAGTCAAACAAGCAGACGGATTACCTACCATCAGGAATTCATATCGCCTAGAGACATCAAAGGTAATTATGACATTGGAAGGCAAAGAAGCAGACGGATTTCCTGATGGTAAGAAATTTACGCCGCCTAGAGACACCAAAGATGGTAATGATGCGTTGCCAACCAGAGGCCGGGATGTTAGGCCTCAAGCAAAAGTAAGTTTACCGGCTACCTTACCCTCCGAACCGGAACACGTCGTGACGTTATGGCGGCAGGAATAGGTAAGGCGGTGGTACCAATCCGGGCGAGTCGCTGCGAAACTCTACCACCTAGTAAATAGTCCTCAAAATACTACGTTTGGTCATAGGGAGTTAGGAGGTCTTAGGTTTAAGTCGCGTACTTTATATCCTCTTGGAAAATCCACTTAATATTTGTTCACTTGTAACCATGAGTTTGCACTCATTCAAGATGTCACGCGGTAAACGCTGTATTAATACAGACAAAAATATGAGTCAAATTATTACTATTATTCAAGACATTTTGAATAACGTACTTATGACTCATTACGTATAAACGAGAGGACAGCCTCAACTACCCAAACAAGACTCCCAGTTTCAATTGATAATCGACATTCGTCAAATAACAAATCAGAAGATTTATTATGAATTCCTTAGTTTAGAAAACGTTTTAGATTTTAGGACACTATTTAAGATATTATCGTTTTTGCCTTTTGAATGAATGCCATGCTGTCAATATTATGTCGCTTTAAGCACGGCAAAAAATTTTAAGTTAGAGTTAAAAAAGTAAAAAGTTTTAAAATCTATAGTTAACATTTTAGTTCCATTAGTATATTTAAGGTAAAAAGTTGAGAGGTTATGTCATTCCACAGTTTGGTTATGTTGGGTTTTATCAGGAATCAGGGAGTTAGTAGGTATATGCGTTGCAGATATTCTACGTGGCACATATTCACCGGACCGGGAAATTTACGTGCTCGATTGCGATTGCATATCAATAAAAACATTGATCAGAACCACTAAATAATAAAGATTACCTGGAGCTGAACTCTTGCTGACAACTATTTTTACTATCGCAATTTTCTTGCAAGTTTACTTATTCTATCATCGAATATTAAATCGTACTAGCCGACCCGGCGAACTTCGTATCGCTTGACATTAAAGACTACTTACAGTTTGTATGGATTAAAGCATTGTTTTTCTCTTTTCCCGTGAATTTTTTCCGGCTTTTCTAGCCATGAAAATTTTCTCTTGAAAAATAGCTAATGAAACAAAAAAGAACCAAGCAAATTGTACCATCCTTTCAGGCGTGAAGACCATAGGAATTCATATGGGTAAGTAGGTATTAATATATCAGTCCACCTCGTTGCTCGAGGGCTTAACCACGAGGCACGTGTAAGATTCACGACAGGATCAGGTATTTGTAGGGTGAACACCTGGATTCTGTCTAGATACCTACCTGCATTTCCTATCTATTCCTGCTGATACGGCATTTCCTATTTAGTAAACACACCTAGATTTATCCTGATATCTGTTTAAGTAATTCTATGTATTAATATAGTTGAATCGCATACATAATACAAGCATATAATTTCCTTACTTTGGGGTTAGCTTCAATTTGTGTTACTAGTCGAACGATATTGTTAATGGCAAAAGCGACGCATACTTAATGCAGTATACAACGCAAGTCCGTTATGAAAATGCCATGTTTTAGAAGGTATTAACGACTTTTCCACATCAAAAAAAAATAAAAAAAAATCATTTCCGTTCTATGATTTCATTCAATTTCAAAATAGTTTAAGACTGCTGCGCATTAATAAAGCTTGTTTTTTGAATGGTAGATATAGTAACAAAAGTTTGTCTCTTGTTATTTGCCTGTATGCATAATAGACCAGTGTCGATAATTTTTGAAACCAGAAAATAAATACAGTAGGATCGTTATACCGAGTCATGGCTTCTTTCTCGAACTTCTTTGGCGGGATTGAAAGAAGTGCAACTTAATATTTTTTTGTTTTTGTGATAAACTTCTAACAGAAATCACGTCACTTCTAATAGTATAAGGAAACGGTGGCTTAACCATATAGATGTTTAAGGTGCATCACTGTCCTGCGCCGAGATGATAGATTTATTGTGCAACTTAATCGTCATTATAAGACTGAATTATGATAGAGTTTAACGTGAGCACGCCTGTTACGTGCAATCTAGCAGAGAAGCAGATGTTACTCAGCAGATCCGGGTTAACATGGGGATAAAACAGTATCGCCACAGCGTATGTTATTTTAATTGGACAACATCGTTAAGCATTTGAAATCAATGTCGATAATTGAATAACGTTGTTAAGGCAGCTTGCCACTGTTCATTTGTAACAATATAATTAAATGGGTAAATATCCCGAAAGTCGGAACAAGTTACATAACCCCCGTGTTGGTCCGGGCTCCTTTGTAGAATAGACCATCTGCCTTCCTTGCCAGGCAGCTCGTAAAAGGCGAGCAAAGGCTCACCGTCACTAACACCGTGAATTCTAACTAGGTGGTAGAGTTTAGCAGCGACTCGCCCGGATTGGTACCACCGCCTTACCTATTCCTGCCGCCATAACGTCATGACGTGTTCCGGTTCGGAGGGTAAGATAGAGCCGGTAAACTTACTTTTGCTCGAGGCCTAACATCCCAGCCCCAGGTTGGCAACGCACCATTATCACCTTTGGTGTCTCTAGGCGGCGTGAATTTCTTACCATCAGGAAATCCGTCTGCTTGTTTGCCTTCCAATATCATAAAAAAAAGTTGAATCTAATACAGAAGTAAGCTTAGCAAGCATATTTGTCGCTGTTTATTCTACAATACTAATACATGGAAATGCTTAAACAGATACCAGATTAAATTTAACAAAATAACCACACAAACCCAAAAATCAAACTTTTAATGTTCATCACAGAAATGCCTGCCTCTGTCGGGGATCGAACTCTCACGGTTGGTCAGTTGAGTCAGGCGTGTACGCTAATCCCTCTTCCAACGAGACGAAGAAGTGTGTCTTGTCAAAGGACCCAATCTAAAATACATGCTTTTTCTTTACCTAAGACCCTGAAATAAGTTATTGTAACTTATTATTTTTTAATAATTTGAGCCGAATTTTTCGAAATTAGAAAAGAAATTGAGTAATGGCATATTATGTTAACGCTCAACTATACAAAAAATACTTACTACTACATACTATAAAAATAAAAAAAAATAGACGCAAAAGATAGAGCGAAACAGTATTAGCAATGAGTAAGGACGCTATAGTCGCCATTAAAATTTATGTCCGTTTCAAGAGATTTTTTTTCTATCTGGTTGCGACGTCACGTATCAGTATAGGTACGTTCTTTTAATTAAAAAAAAAACTAGAATCAGTTCAGAAATCACGGAGAAATCGAGCAATAAGTATACTCACATAAAAAAATGTAGTTATCTAACATATAACATCTTCTTTTTTCGAAAGATGGTTAAAGAGGGCAGAATTCTTTCTTACTTTTTGGTTAGCATTTTGCCATTAGTCAAGTAGAGATTTAAATCAAATTTACCAAAATCGGGATTCAATTATAACTAGTCATAAGTCGTCAGTATGTAAATCATTTCAGAGTCTTGGGTGAAGCGGCGCCCTCATTAGCCAAGCTCATACAGTGCGACAGTGCGATTCGGCGGCAACGAGGAAATACACGTTACCAGTTTGGCGCAACCTTCAACTGACAGCGGCCATTTTGTAATATATGCGTAAACTGGCAAGGGCTATTTAAAAATCATCGGCTGTTTTGAGTAGTTGCCGAAAATCGTATAATACGTACGA
>NJDD01003926.1:85152-99292 GCA_002245505.1 Calephelis nemesis | reverse complement strand
TCAATGTTTAAAGTATGTAGTGTCGTGCTCACCGGCTCCCGGTCAGTTGCCAGTATAGAGTATTTTTTCTATTACCGGGAGCCGGTAAGTTGCCAGTTGAAGGGATATAAGAAAATAAGAAAAATAAGTTTGCTATGATTTTTATTCGCCCAAATCATATGGCACTAGTTGCCATAGAATCTGAATGCCTTTAGACTTACTTTCAAATTGTACGGGTTATAATTTTTCAAGTAAACTTTATACAAATTTGGGTTTGCTATGTATCTATGGAAGTCCCGCCTCTTATTACGTAGTATTTATATACTCTTTGCACGTTACGCTAATTTTTTCATGATCATTTCATTTGCGCACTTTCACTGAGCAAAATTGTACTAAATGCCACTAAAATTGATTAATTTTACTCAATATAAACACGAAATTAAATAACTATGAAAGAACTTTGTACATTTTTAGTCTCGATGGCGCCAAGACTCCCGACAGAATTCTTCAACGATACTTTTTTTGGGAAAATTCTGTGTGATCACTTCGTAAAAAAGTTATGTACAGTCTGACCTAACCCTTATGCTCACAAAGTGATATTGATGTGAACAAAATGGACAAGAATAATGTATTGACAGAAGATAGACAGCGTGCAGAATCAATTATCGTCTGAAACGTGCTTAAGATGAAATCAATGGGGGAAACATAACGTTTCACATAGCATGTTATCGAATTACACAATAGATGTTGTGACGCGTGCGTTCTACAAACAATTTGTTTTATCATAGCGATAAGACAATAGGTAAATAATTGCGTTTCTAAATTAAACACATCAAATAAAACAAATCTAAACCGATTTTTTTAATGGTAAATTAATGTAATGCCTATTAATTCGGTATTTAGCAAGTTAACTACAATTTAATATACAAGCTACTAGTAAATAAGCCGCTTCAAACCTATTTTAATCGTTAGAAAACTTGATTCCTATTAGGGCGCAGTAGGTTAGCGACTCTTAAGAAGAATCAGTTGTATTAGGTATTAATTCTGAAACTTTATAAAGCCAACCTATCAACAAAAAAATTAAAAAAGTTGCTCATGAGCCATTCAGTCATTTCACTCTGTCATCATTCTTGAGATGTTTCGAATTTTTTTGTGACATGTCACTCAAATTTGTTACACCACAGATTTTCCGTATTATTATATATTCCGCAGCGCGCATTTGAGTTACATGCCTAATATCTAGGTTAAAAACAATGTCGATAAGAAAAAAAATCTTTCTCCTCTCTTATTCTTATTACATTATTATGTATTTTTAGCGACTGTTACTAACTGATACCTACAGCAACCACTTCTTTCGATATAATGACCCATGGGCTGGCGATGCTGATATAAATTTTGAATTAAGCGGAGATAACATATTATATTGATGATTGACCGACCAGTCACAGTCTTAATACTAACAGTCGGCCGACTCATGTACTTGCACAGTGCAACGCTGGGGGGAACGCGGGGAAGCGAGCGGCAGGGTCGGCGAGCGCAAACTCCATACAGTTTGCGCTCTCTATCTAGAAGGGTTTGCACTCGTTATTTGTAAAAAAATATGTTACAGTGTATTTTATTATAATGTAATACTTGCTTTCTTGTAAATTTATAATGGTTTACAGAATGTGTTCCGTTTTTATTCGTAAATAAGCCTTGCTGACGTTTCGTACACAAAATTTTCATCCACAATGGATAAAACGACACCTTTTTAATTGAATATTTTTCCACTGTCGATTCGTGCACCATTCAAAATTTTTTTTTATATAGTCAGATACAAAGCTTTAACAAAATAAAGCGATCCATGTAGGTATATGTTTTAAACTTTTATATATAAATTGATACATCAAAATCACCAATTACTCAAGATTTAATTTTTTTTTTTTTACACGTATGATGAAGTTTAGCACATAATATTAATTAGTATAAAGTTAAAGTGGGTAAAACAAATCCAAATATTTTATGGATAACATGGTGAAAATTATTTCACTCCTATGTGCGGTACGAAGCAAAAAAGCTTTATAATAGATTCATAAATATATCACATACTGCGAATCATACATTATGAATGATTTTAGTTAGAATTGATTATATCTGTGATTAAAAATAGTAAGTAGGTAATGCCAAATCAATGTAGCTGTTGTCACATATATATCATGTTTTTTTTGTTATTATATTGTTCATTAGCATACAACTTTTTTATCTGACTGTACTAAACAACTTCAATAATTTGATAGTGAACGAATCGTCGGTGAAAAAAATAATAAAATAAAAGGTGTCGTTTCGTCCACTGTGGATGAAAATTTTGTGGACGAAACTTCAACAAGACCATCATCGGTTTCATTATTAACTTAACATTTTTTTGTTCGCCATTTTAAAATAAAACTTTTAGATAAAGTTTAAAATGTTATTATTTGACAACCCTGACCCTTGACTGACTTGCCGTGAGTAGGTATATAAAATGTCGGCATGAATTCAAGAACAAAGGAGTTGGACTACTGGTAGGTATAATTCTTAATACTGTGGACCAGTTAGTTAAAGAAAAAAAAATGTGTGTACTTATCTACACGCGTTAGAAGTTATACTTCTTCGGCGTAATAACATAAAAATCTTTTTTAAAAATTTTATCTTTTGCCTTATTTTACATTTGTAGACAAAATGACACTAACCATAGAAATAAAGAAATATTGTGAATACAGTTGTCAGTTCTCACGCAAACATACGTAGATGTCCTTACTTTTACTTTGTTGGTACCTTTTTTTGAAAAACTAAAATGTTATCTATAGCTAACTTCATCATGTCGGTTTTTCGTGACGGTGTGCGCGCATCGTAAAACTTTACCCTCATCATTTTTTCCTAACGCGCCAAAAGAAGTATAACTTCAAAAATTAATGAGTCAGAATTTAATGATACCGTTTTTTGTGGTCGACAATCGCGGTATATAAAAAACACGCAGCTGCTTATGCATACTGTGTAAGGTTGTTTTGTTCAAAAATATAGTTTTGCTGTCGCTTTAGTTATATAATTTTAACGCAGTAAAACTGCAGAAAACCGACTTCAAATTTGGAACATATATGGTTTTCTCACGAATGCCAATGTAGACCTACCAAATTCTAATGGAACCACCGCGGGAGTAAGTATAGCCTTTCAGTTAAAAAAACTTTATAACATAGGTACATACAAAATAAAAAGATACGGGTCGAATTGAGTACCTCCTCTTTTTTGTCGGTTGAAAAATAATTGAAATGTCACCCAAATTTCTTTCAACATTCGAAACCCATTTCTATGAAACCATACGAACTCGCTACAAAGGTCGCTATCTCTAACAGCTAGTCTGAGGTTCCTAGCTACAGTAGCTCCCTACCTACCTTTTATAGACGGTGGTTCTAATGGTAAAATATTTTTTAAATTAGTCCAGCAGTTATCAAGCAATACCAACAATCAAATCTTTCTTCTTTATTATTAGTATACATAAGAATCTTATGTAAGTTACTGTTTCTGATCAATATTTTATAAGGTATTGAATGGAGTGTTCATGATATTTGAGATTATGTTTGCTCTGGCCTTTTAAAAATGTCAAATTTCAATTCAATCCCATCACATTAAAATATGTGGTTTAAAACACGTTCTAAGATTCTGTTAGATATATAGATACCTACGAAATTGAATTAAAGCCTAAAATCTAAAAATAAATGAGTAAATAAAAATGCATGTAAGAGATTTTCATTCTTTATTTTTATGCTCCAATGTCACATTTACTAGATGGCGCCAAGTGTACACACAGTTTGTTCGGTATCCTACTGAGCATTTGTTCACACATGCGACAGACACTCAAGTGTTTATGTATCATCTTAAATATTTAAAATTCGACTTAAGAAGGCTTATTGTACATGTACGCCATGGTAATGTAAGTCCTAATTGTATAATTTTTTTTAAAGTAACCACTCAAAGGCTTCGCTCCTTGTCTTACATAATATGTGCATGTTAATTAAAATATATATTAAATGAACGACTGATTTACACTATGATAAATAGTAAGTATGTAGAAAATATTTCGACAATATACATGAATTCTGTATTAAATTATTTTAATGGTCAAAATCTTTTTTAGCCAGTCACGCAAAATCAACAGATTTTAATAAAATTTATTAAGCTGGTAGTTAATACTGTCCTGAGCGAATTATAACATATTTTTTAGATCAATGATTCAGTTGATTTCCGTAGGAAAACAGATACTATAAAAATAAGTTTTTTTTTAAGTTGTAAATTAATAAATCAAAACCCAGCAGTTACTTGGCATTTATTTGAGTTCTTCGTGATATATTTATTAAAATAAAATAAAGGAATATAATGCGTGGAAACTCATAAAAATATCGAACAATAAATTGTTTTTTTAAAGGACATAACTCTTGTGATAATGTAAATCATAAAATGCATTATGCAATGCGATAACTAAATGAAAGAGACAAATATAAAATTCGCGACGCCACAATCGCATGTGCGGACAAACGTGAAAACAACAGTTACAGTAATGAATATGCAAACATGATACAAGAGAAATATTTTCAATATTGACTGTCTAGAACTTTTGAAATAATGACACTTACAGATAGCATTTTACTTTTTTTTATAAACAATCACGGGCGAACACATTCAGACATAAAGTTGGAACCCCTGCGCAATGTCATGTCATAATAATAAAGATTAGAATGAGGAATGTAAGATTCTTATTTCCTAACGATTGTGAAAGTCAAGAATTCTTAATAAATACACAAGTTATTCTAAAAAATACTGCTACCGCGACATTTACTTCATGACTGTGGGCACGATTACGAATAAACCCATTTTAAATTAGCATGTAATGCAAGCAAGCAATAGTAATGCTTCACAACTATGAACGCCTGATATAAAATAAAATACGGTTGTAGTACCCATATTAATAATTCAATTCGTCAGTACTTTTTAACTAAAGTACCCGTCATGAGAACAAACATCTTTTACCAAGTAATTGTTTTTACTTCGAGACAATAATGAACTGACCATATTCAATCGAAATAAAAATATAGACGGGTTATATGGAAGTAACAACCTACCTAATTTAGTCGGATCATATCTAACGACTGACGTTTGAGTTTCTTGGTACGGGGACGCGCCGGTCGCCGGGAATGCAAACCATCGGTTCACCATTTTGAAATAAACGCCTCATTCGAGTTTCGAATTTTTCATTGCTTTGTTAAAATTGCGGATTTGGTTGTTATTGTTGATTTTGTTATCTTTTCGTTATCACTTTGTTATTGTTGTTAGTTTTGTTAATTGTTGCCTTAATTTTATCGTTACTGTTCCCTATTTGTTATTGTGTACTAACGTACAATGGAGCCAGTACCCAGTACATCTAAGGAAATCAATTTGCCACGAAAAAACGTCAAAAGATACGTAATTTATTATACATATTTACATAATTAGTTAATAAAATTTATTTTTAAATATTAAAAAAAATACTTTTTCCTTTGAACTAAATGTTGTTGACTCCTGAACGTTTGTTTACATAATTTACAGCTTCTCGTGACGGGTACTTTAGGTACTTGCAACTAACTATGGGTGCCATTATTTCGTAAAATGTCACGTGAATTTCGTCCTTACTCAAGTTCAAACGATATTTAAAAAAAACCGGGATATAAAAACAAATTAATTGAATTAAATCGTACAATCTCTACATAAATCAGACATGCCTGGGTTTTACTTATCTATTATTTTCGATTATTTAGCCGATGTGGACAACAGAAACACTATGCAGGTGATATATTAAACAATACTTTATTCCCCACGTTATGTTAGTCAAGTTTGCGAATATAAGGGATCACCAACAGCAACACGATCAATTTTATTAACAAATTACTTTCAAATATTACTTTGGCCCAGTTTAATGCTAGTAAAACAGTGTACAAAAAAGTTTTTTAAGATGAAGATTAAATTTTATATAGAAATTAGTTTGTCTGTTTTAAAAGAATAACAAATAACGAAATTGACAATTTTAAGATTCCGAATTTTCAAAACTTTCGTAAAATTTCAGATTTTTAATCTTAGACCCGTTATGATTTGACTGTCTAAGAAAATTGTATCAGTTAGTGGTATAATCAGTACATAAACTAATATAGTTACATTTAAATTAATATTAACGTACAAAGAAAAAAACAATTCAAAGTATATTTTCATTCAATTTAAAAATAATGTATTATGTAATTTATTGTGTATGTATTATGTGTTTTTCAAAAGTCAATCATCGATTATAATTCAAATTAACATGCCAGTTGACATAGTTTGAAAGTGGTAATTACCTCTATTTTTGTATATTTTGTAAAAATAAACCTTTTAATGAAATAGTTTGAAAATAAACCTTTTAATGAAATAGTTTGAATATTTTAATTTGTAAGCGTTGTAGATGTTTTAATTTTTAAAGTATCTATGAATTTCAAATCCTATGACGCCTTGCAGAACTTTTATGAAGTTATTTCGTTGACATATCCTTAAAAAAGTATTTGTCATGCCTGACGAGTATTGTCATTAGGCAATGATATATCTTTTTTTTAATTAGGAAGCTTACTTAGTTTGTAAACGAAGTAAGAAATTTATGAATTTTGCTAAAAATGTGTACATTAGTTCACATTACATGTAACATATTAATTAGTGACCAATCGAAGGTTTTGGTTTCGGCTATTATTTCGGTTTTCCGCCAAAATATGGCCGAAAACGGCCGCGTCCAAAGTATATACAAGAATAAGTATATGAATAATATAATTTGACATCTATAGGTAAAAAATAAGATTTGGAGTGATTTAACGAAAAAATTGAACGTATTATTTACTTTTAAGCATCATACTTTAAAAAAAGATAAGGGTAAAAGCATTACACATTTATTATCCTATTTAAAATGTTAGTTTGTTTTGGTGATAAGATAATCCCTTGTTATTGAGGAATGTATTAATTCGTCATTTAATTGCAAATATTTTACCATAACATTTACGTTTTAAATAACGTAATAAATAAATATCCCTGGACAAATTACACAAATTGAATCTAACCCCAAAGAAAGCAAATTATATGCTTGTGTTATGGGTGTTAGTCAACAATACTAATACATAGAATTACTTAAATAGATACTAAAATAAAAATTTAATAGATACTAGAATAAACACCCAGACCCGGAAATGCAGACATCCAAATGTTTATCACACAAATGCCTGCCCCCGTCGGGAATCGAACCCGAGCCTCGCGGTTGATCGGCATAGTTAGGCGTGTACGCTAGCCACTCGACCAACGAGGTAGTCATTAAAATAAAAAATAGCATTTTCATATATTATGCAAAGTTAAGTATTTGAAGAATTTTTCCTTTAACAATGTTAACCATCTAGATCGAATTTTACTTTAGCTATAGAACGTTGTTGTGCGTTACTATTTAAAGACGAAAGTTTTATCGCTTTTGATGTAGTTATGTCAAATGTCTGCTTTCTGTGTGTCTGCTTATACGAATATGTATATTGATTTAAAATTAAAGGAATAGCTTTAGATTTTTTAAATTTTTAATAGAAAAACTGATGCAAAAGCTAAAGGTTTGTTTTTGGCTGTTTTAACTTATTGGTTTGAAAGCGATGGTATGATTTTAAAAATTCTTTTGCATTTGATTTCTCATTACTTATGGTACACCAACTTTCTTATCTTATCATTTATCTCCCATATCCCATCCCATATCTCCCAGACTTTCCAGAGAGATTTTATTTGAGGGTGATGAAGTCGAAACAGATATCACATTTTTAATTACAAAACAAAAATATTGTCATTCATTTTAATAAAATCAAAATATTTATTTTATGTTTGAGTATTCCAGTTTTGTCACATACATTCACATACAGGAAATAACTAAATAGCGTTATGTAACAAAAAATCTAGTTTTCTGACCCAACTATGTTATGAAAACTTTCTTAAGATATAAATGGGTTGAAACAAAATCAAATTATTAATAAGCTGTATTCATTTTTATTGAATAGTTAGTTTTAAATGTTTTGAATAGTTAGTGTTTTTAAATTCAACAAAATCGAACAAAATCGAAGCACCTCGGTTTTTGAAATTGATTTTGCATTTTAAGATTGATCTTACTGACATTGAAAGACACCAGATTATGTTAATTCAATTATATAAAATTTTAGTTAGTATTTACTTAAAGTATGGGCTTTGCGAATATCATAATTATTAAAACGTCACAAAATAATAAGTAAGCAAAGGAAAGATTTAAAAATACAAAAAATATAGTACAAATACAATTAAAACCTTTTGCATTAATACAGGATTTAATCGTTAATAATTGACTTGTGAAAATTCATTACGTGTTGTATTGTAACAATTTTTTCGTCACTATATAACCAGATTATTCATTACATAGCGCAGTTCAATTAGCAACACTACTAACTACTAAAAAAATAATGATATGATAATTCAATTTCCTAAGTCTTTTTACAGTGATTCAATAAATAAGCTTATGCACTGACTTATTAAAAATGTACATGATGAAAAGTTTGATTTAACTTAATGACAATTTAAAAAAAAAATTGGTTTAATTTCGCTAATTCAGCTTAATTTATTCTAAGTTTTTGGCGTTTAGAGAATGCAATTCGGATCAAGTTTCAGGGAGCAATCTCTTTCATTTTATTTAATTACAAAAATATATACGAAAAATCGTATGTACTTTACCCATTATACGTCCGAAGATATTGATAACGTATCAGTCCGAATTACCACAGGGCTCAGGATAAGTTAAGCGAACTGACCGGCAACATTTGTGACTCTAAAAAAGCTTACATAAGTTGTAGCCCGTGACGAAACGGATAAATTGCAGGGAAGCCTTAAGTGTTTTACAACTTCACCGGGCTTTGTGGGCCAAACAGAGTGCTCAGCCCGAATAAACAAGGAATAGCCAAGTGACCATAAAAATAATTTGTAATTTTGAAAGCATTTTATGTGAACTCGCAGTTTCCTTCTCTTTCTTCAGGTTTTGGCCTTCACGTTAGTATTTTGCCATTAGTCAAGTAGAAATTTGCATCAAATTTAATATAAATTATAATTAGTCACCAGTCATAAGTCGTCAGTAAGTCATGTCAAGCTCTTGGGTAAAGCGGTGACTTCATTACTCAAGCTCATGTAATAAGATTTGGCAGCAACGAGGAAATGCACGACACAAAATTGACAAATTTCACTTAATACAACACGAAATTCAATAATTATGAAAAAAATTCGATCATCTTTTCTCTCGATGGCGCCAAAAACACCCAGTTTCTTTCTCAAAAGTATTTTAGTTTAATAAAACATACAGCTGAGACATTAATACATAAACATTAATAAATATTATTTTAATTTAATTATGTTACAAATGAAATTCTGTATGAAATGATACTGAGATTTCTGGATTTAATTTTTTTGTTTAATTGATAACTCTTAAGACGAGATTGCATTCTCTATTGATCTTTGATTTAAATATACATTACCACTATAATGAGAAAGATAATCTCAATAACACCGGACGTGTCTTGTGAATATTTGAACTTTTAATACCTTCAACCCGTATCGATTCTCATCAGAAATACTTTTTGAATTCCTATCCAATAAAAATAAATTTTTATCAATAGCACTACTTACGATTAAGTTTATAAAAAACTACAAATGAAATCATTTGTAGAGTAAAAAAATAAACGGAAATATTTTCCAGTTCAAATTATTACTTAAAACTAATAATAAGTTATTTCAAATTGTTCTAATTAGTGCTAGGGCTGTCTGTACCGCTTCCACTGTTCTCAGCGTTCGCTAGAGCGGATTTCATATTTTTGCCGGTCTTCTTGGCGGTTTTACTTAAAGTCGCTACTTCTTTTAATAAATTCTGAATTTTCGAATTCATTAAGTTGAATTTCGTCTCATTTAAACGTTCCTTATTCTTCATTTCAGTTCGCAAATCCGTTGTATCATTGTGGTGTTGGGCTTTTAGTTCTGTTATCTGCAATTGTAAAATTAATATAAAATATCCACATATTCGTGAGCGAACGAAATATATGACCCCCTTACAATACTTTGAAAATATTGTACGGAGGTCAAATATTTACGTTTCTTACTGTATATGTCCAAAGATCATTATTACAGTTTTAATAGCCTTTACATTATAAACAAACAGTAAGTAACTACCATGCTTTTGATGGGGAAAAATAAAACACTTTTCGCACTCTTCCTGAGACTAATATAATACAATAAATAGTGTGTAGCTTTGCACTTGTAAAACATTTCCTCAACACATACTTTACAATATATTAAATCAATATAAAATGTAACAGGAAGCCTACGATTTATGTAAGACCGTATTTTACTAATTTGAATGTGGGATGTAATTCAGAATATTTCGCTGCCAATAATACAAACAATAATCTGCGGTGCGGGTTGCTTGCAGTATCATATTGTTTGAATTTTTTTTACTTTGATGGCTTAGTATCGGTAAAAATTACTACAGTTTTACAATTAAGTTTTTAATAATTTTATCGTGGTTTTAAAATAAAAATTAAATTTACTACCAACATTAACTGTCAATTAACATAATTTTAAAACACTTATATTGACTTAGTTATGTCCAGCTGACAGGAAGGTGGTCTCAATGTCTTAGCTCTTATTTATAACGTTTACACACATGTTTAAATGTTTCGAAGGTTTATACGATTTTTGGGACCGATTCCAGTGTTCCAGAATATATTTCAAACACACTTTCCCTTCCTCTATCTTGTCCAGGAACTTTAGAGGAGTATACATTCACTTTCTATTTCTACTAATGCAACGCGTATGTATTTGTTCGCCAGAACGTTAACAAAATGTTATTAATCACGACGCATAATTACTTCTACTTGTACGTTATGAATCACGGTGGACAGAGATCGGAAGAAACAGTAATGCGCAAGAGGTGATACCTATATCTTTTGACAAATAATTGAACGTTAAAGCGTTTGCACATGTTGTGATGAAATAGACGCAAAAGTTGCGGAAATTTATCATTGCGTATGATCTAGACGTAGGTATGTCACCATTCATACCTTACAATACAATATAGGTTTTACATTATGAAATCACACGAAATTATTGAATTTTTTATATTGGTTTGATTAAATATGTATTTTTTTCTTTTTTTAAATATTTAATTTTTTTATTCACTTGTGTACTTTGATTAATAGTCACCCCAGCAAATTTTGTTACAAATGCAAACCAACAAACTGTATAGTAAACATAAAAAAGAGAAAAATTATGATAAAAATTTAAATTTGTGACAGAGACATTTAGAGACAATATACATTCAATTATTAAAAACCTTAAATAGAATATTTATACTAGACGATATTTTAACATACCCACTTTACTTTGATATTTTTTTGGTATGATATTATGACATAGAGTTTCAAGTTAAATGTACATTCGACAAGTAAATTGAATAAAATACTTTGACTATCAACAATCACAAAAAAATAGTTCAGCTTTTTTCAGTAATTAATACTTGTGATTTTATGTATTGTTTAGATAAGCACCCTTACTTAGTTACCCTTACTTACTTAGTTAAGATGTCTGCGACGAATAACAGTCACAACCTTATGTCATTGAGAGAAGCATATATAGAACTTTTACAATTATAAAAATACAAAAACATATTCATTTACCTGCTTATCTTTGGAAAGAAGTTCCATATCCTTCTGCTGCACTTTTTTTTGTAGACTTGCAATAGTCTCCTTCAGCTGGGTCATGGCAACTACATGGTCAGAACTATTGGGGTCTATCATTTCACCTAAATTATGTTAGACAATTACACATTACATCACAAAAACATTTTATAATTAACAATTTCTTCATAGTTCAAATAAAATGATAAGCTGATATGTGATGTTAAATTGTCTGCTTCCCTTGTTAAGGAGTAAGTGTACACCCCTTACTCCACTAATAATCCGAACGGTTTAGGTTCGATTAGCTTCAGAGACATGCATTTATGTGACGAATGTAGATGTCTTTGTCATACTATTTTGAAAAAAAATTTTTTTTGTCATCCTTGTTTTAAAAAAAAATTCTTTCATTCTGTCTTATTTTTTTTAATTTGTTAGTGTTTAATATAAGTATTTCTAACGATGATGAATACCTATATTACAAGCATAGGTTAATATAATTTGTCCAGAGACATTTATTTGTAAACACACATTCGACTTTAGTGACAATTGACTTAAAGTCAAGTTCGCGGTTCGCGTTGTAGTCGCATTGTAGTTACTACAGCTTTGTATACCGCGTTCTTGACTTTTAAGGTTTAGCTGAAGCTTGTACCGGTGAAATATATTTGAAAATAAATTAATAATCATAATCATAAGTAATCATCGTAATAAAGAGACATGTCCTATTTATTACGGCTCTCACGATGGCAAGAGGTAACCATGGCCTAAGGACAATAAATATAACTGTAGGTACTTTGCAGTCTTGCGGCCGTGATGTTTCGACTGTTGTGCAAGTTTACCGGATACCCTACCCTTCGGACCGAGTTGCTGCTTAGCATCTATCACCAGTAGTCTTCTTGGTCTAGACAGAAAAAACATGTGTTACCATGCACACAAAAAATGCTAATGCAGTGCCCATCTGAGACTAGGATGTTAACTTTCTAGCAATTTCACCGTTTCCCTTCCAAACAGGAACACTACAATAAAATGATAGTATCTAAATAGCATGTTATTATTTTTATCACCACATCAATTAAATATTGAAAACATGTTTATATTTTATAGTACTTTATAATATCAATAGGTGAGTATAGTTATAACGTAAAACTGGTTTTATTAATTATAACAAACTAGACCACACAAACCTTGTAACGGGTTGAGTTTGGATTTTTTCTCTGACGGCTGAGAGTCATTTAATGAATCATTTGAATTCATGGATTTCATCATATCTGATTTGCGCTTGTCCTTATGGCTGCTTTTTGACCTGTTTACATTGAATACCTATACTTTTGACATAAAAAGCATAAAGAAAAATTGTAATCTAATAAAAAAAATATTTTAAAATTGTCCTTTAGTGATATACGTGTGTGTAAGAAAGAAACACATGACGATAGAATTCTTGTCACAATTTAAACATACATACGAGTCAGAAACCTCCTGATGGAATCCAATCACAAGTGTCAAGAGAAAGCCACATTAATATTTGACTGTCAAAACAAAACGTTTAGTTAGGGACCAACTTTTTACTTTCCGAAAAAGTAATTAGGTTTACAAGGACGATTCTAAAACAAAATCGTTTGTTTTATTGCTTATCTTTGGAAAATAGCCTAGTTTTTAATACTGCAAATTAGTTTAATTTAAAATTGAGGCCATAATTTAATATCATTAGTTGAGTTCAAGGGAAATCTTCCACTGTATTAAATATGTAATGTTGTTATAGGCTGCTGGTGTCATAAATCTTTAGAAAAATGTGAAACTGACTTGTGGCCTCTATGTTTATGTTTGTCGACTCCTGACAAATGTTGTTTTGTTCTTGCCAATGCTCTCTTCAGTGATTGAGTACAAAGCCAGCACAACAGTTTTCCATCCACCTAAAATGAAAACATGCTTGTATTTTATTAGACATCACACTACGACACACACCGGAGATGCAGTGCAGTGTATCACAACGAGCAGTTTTCATATACAAATCACGATTTTGCAATACAAAGGGGATAGAACTTTTTTGTATGAAGCCTGACTTAGTGCCTGGTCGCCATTTTGTTTTTTTCAAAATGGCGGCGCATGATAGTTCCTTTAAATTTGGACAGGGGAAACTTGTAAGGCGCACAATAGTTCCTCCAAATATGGACAGGGGAAAGTTATACAAACAAAAAGTAATCATAATTATTGACAATAACAGTAACTATTCAGTCTTTTGTATGACCACCATGAATAATCTAAGTTAGAAATTGATCACTAAAAGATAAGGTGCTGAAAACGAACACTTGCAGTTTCACTAATCATATTTTATCAAAACAGGTCTTACAGTTTACTCTCAAGAGTAATGAAAATAACAATCTAATCAAAACAGATCAAGT
>NJDD01003926.1:52845-71948 GCA_002245505.1 Calephelis nemesis | reverse complement strand
GTCCACTTGCTCCGCCGAAGCTGACCTATCCCGTTTCGTTATACTGTTGTGCGCACAGTGCCATTTACCATCCTGTTTCGTGTAACGCAAGCGCTGTCGCACACAGGCCTTATAGCACTGCGCTGGTGTTGTGCGAAACAGGGGAAAAGGTTTGTCGATAGTCGATGACAGCCGCTATTATGACATAAAACTTAAGCTAATGTAATTGTATAATAATAAATTAATTTATTGTATTAAAAACGTAATGTCTTTTACATAGGTAGGTACTTGTATGATACTTAACGAGTAGTACGAGCGAGCGGCATCCGTTTATTGGTAAAAACTAGTTTATCGACAAAGACCTGTGCAACATTTTTACGATCCCATGGTTTTAATGTTTTATGGTCCTGTTTGCAAGTTGGTATTGGCCCGAGTATAGCTAACCGCGAGTCGATGCACCGAGTTTGATCATTTACTGGGTAGTATTACATTATTAATCATATCACGATACCGTGATACCATTGACTGTGTAATGTACTGTATCGCGGTATGAGCCTACGCTCGCCTTTTTTTTGTCTGACAGAAAGGGGCTATTGCAATAGTTGCTTTTCTACTGTTGTCCGTGTAAATTTCGAAGTTGTAGTAGTACGTAAGTGTAGTTGGTAAGCGAGTCAACTCGAGTTACCAAAACGTCGACTCGGCTCATCTCTACCTATTTCGTATAGGTACCTACCTACCTACTTTGACAATTTACTTTTAATATTGACAAATGACAGATGGGCGCTCTAAATTTCAATTGAGCGCGTTTATTGTTTATCTCAATAATAGATTTGCAATATTCTTTTAAAGAATACCATTATCCATGTAAATGTTTAAAATTGTTTATCATTGTTGTGTGCTTAGTGTGTTATATTATAATAATGGCTATTCCACCATTTCCATCTCATGATTTGGCTAAACTTGTTCTCGGTAAGTTGGCGGGAGTAAAACGTTGTTTGGTAAATGTTAACGGATTTGAGTCTATAATTATTGTTTCAGGATACCTTGCTGAAGAACAACTAATGACTGCTTATGATGAATTTCTACAAGCAAGCCCGTATTTGGACGCGATGAGGAATGAATATGACAGAATGTTTATGACATCACTTAGAAATATTTTGGCTGAATATAGGGCGATTAAAATATATGGTATGGTATCAGTAACAACAATTGCGTAAAAGTAGTAAAAAAAAGTTAAGCTTGAATTGAATTCAGTAATATGACACTACCTAAAATATTACAGAGACGTACTGTCCAAGATTGGCTTTGTTTTAAATTGTTATTTTTTTTCTGAAATGCATAAAAGACCAATTACTATGTTATATAGTATACGATAGATTATAACTAAAGCCAATAAAAGCATCAAAAATCAATAATAAACAGACTAAAATAAAACATTTGTTCTCAGCCTATAACTATCCTGTTAACCTTCATACTAGTTTTTTCTATATTTTAGTTTCTGTTGTCTTGTGATTTGGTCTTGGATTTGACTTCATGAGGTCTCGGTTTAAAGGATAAATGTGATTTTCAATTTTCAAGTTTAAACTATTTCTCCTATCCAGAACCGAATTAACTCTGTATGAGCCTGTAGGCAATACAATATTCGGAATTATTATGCTACAAATTATTACCACTCTACGAAAGCTTACAGAACACACCCAGCAAAATTTGGATTCCCCAATGTGTATGAGGTCCAGTTGCTTTCTGTAGGATTATATTATTTCTGCTATTAGATACTACATGAATCTGTATGTATAAAGTGTTATATGTATTGAAAAAAAGTATTGATTATCGTTTTCGATCCTTAAAACTTTTTTTGTGAACTGCAGTGGGCCTCTGTTGATCCAGGGCCCCTAGGCAGTTGCCTACTATGCCTTAGGGTTAATTCGGCTCTGTGCCTATCCAGGTATAGATCCAATCCTGAGTGGAATCCTGTATGTGTGCCTGGTTTGTGATGAGCTTACTACCTAGCGCATTAAGATTTTTGACCCCCCTCCCCTTGTAACACACCGAAACGTTTTTCTATACACCTCTCTCCCTCTCTAAATGTTACGACCAAGTTAACGTTAACATTATTCAAGTGACCATTTTTAAACTAAAGTTGCAAAAAGTTATATTATAGCTTTTATCATTTATGTGGCTTTTCGCCTGACCCACCATCTACAAAGATAATGATGACTGGCTTCACGGTGTTCGATTCTGTCATTAAATGTTTGAATGATGGTATTTATAAAAGTGATTCAAAATCATAAGAATGGGTGGTGGCTGTGGAAGATGTGTGTTTCCCATTCCTTATGGTTATGTTCCGCTGTACCCAACAGCTCCTTCCTTACCGAAACTGTTAGGCTCCGCGTTGACGCCGGCGTATACGGAATACGGCATAAACACTAACAAATACTGACAACGAAACCAACATTACAACAGTACAATATGATCTCGGGATTACCAGTGAAATATAAACGAAAAGGTTTGCCAACTTGCGAGAATAAATTAAAAATGACGACCAGGCTATACAATTGAGGGGTTAACCGTAAAACATAAATTATAAGGGCTGCTATTATAGGAGCTTTAATCCCCTAATTTTTTATTTAAAAAATAATGTTACGTAATCCGATTCTTGTAAAATAGACGCTCTCCTGCCCCTGTAACGCATTGTAACGTCTTACAAGACTAAATTGTGTTACGTAATACTTGGGACACCCCCTTATCAGGGGTGGGCAAATTCTTTTGACTGCGGGCCGGTAAATAAAAAAAATCTGGTGCAAGGGCCAGTAAATTAATATTAATCTTGAGGTGGAAAAAGATAACATAAGGCATTTTTTTTTTTTACAATCCTTTACTATAATAAAATCTACTTATGATGTCTTAACATATGAAAAACGTAACATGTATGTTTGAAGTATCGATTCAGTATCTTAATTAATAGTAAATTTCAATAGTCTTTTAACTTTTGGACCTTTAATTTTATTAAGGAGGTTCATATTTTTCATAAAAAACCCTGGCTGGATTTAAGCCTGTCTTGGCTGGATTAAAACCTCTCACGTAAGCGGCCATAATTTGCCCACCACTGCCCTTATGCTGAATGTACCTCTACTTGCTCCTTCCGGGATATGGGTGTAAAGATACTTTATCTCCTACGCTTCAACACAGCTAACTTATAAATGTGTGACACATGTAGACTCTTTATATCTGTTTCTCACTTTGAAATGATTTTTAGTAATTCACAAATTTATTTTCAGTGGAAACCTGTAAACCGGTTATTTTACGTAAAAGAATTATTCAATGTACCAATTTACTAGAAGTATTTAAGTTACTTCTTAGTATTGTGGACATAAATAAACTTCACGGACAGGAAGCCATCACTGATATAGTGAGGTTAGACTTATTTTTCTCTTTAGCTTGCTTAACAAATGTTTGCAAAGTTATATAGATTTTAGGGTATGTATGTAAAATGTATAAAGTTGTGTGGAGTGGTTCTTTGTGTTCGGTAGTTTTAAGTTTGTTTTTAAGGATATTAGGTAAGTATGAAAATATGTACAATAATTATATACTACATATTGAGATCAAACAATCTATTTTATAACAAACCAACTTAGCAAATAATCAGCCATCTTTATTACCCAGCCATCCTTACATATATACAAATACATGAAATTGGAGTGTCTGTTTAAATATTAAAATACTACATTCATAGGAATACAGTACATCTACCAAAATAACATTTTTATTATGCTTGTTTTATTATGCTGTTTGTGTGGAAACTGGTGTGTTTGTATGAAAAGGGTAATGGTCTAGCTTCCTTCACATGAAGCTAGACTGGTTTGTCAGGATCGTGAGGTCTGGCACTCAATACTCTCTGCCCCACATAAGGGACTCGTAGTGAAGATATGTATGTGTGTAGGTACAAGACTTTATTTGCAGTAGCATAATCTTTACTATTTTTGGTTTTTGTTACCTTACTTGTTTATAGGGGTAAGTTTGGCGATAATTTATTGTAGACAAACTGAAAATGTAATTACTTTTATGTGTTTAGTCTTAAATTTTGAAGTGAAGTTATTAATCAAATTTAACAATGTCAACTTTAGTCTAAACAGACAATTACTGCTAGCGGTTATAAGCTTATTCTATTCTGATCCAATAGTTTTTCAGACTCATCTTTTAAATATAGTCTAAAAAGCTGATCAAAAAAGTTATGCTACAAAATCAAAGCTTATTTACAATATTGAAGTTAACATAAATGGAACCAATATCTCGCCTAATTTAATTTTCAGTAACTACTTCGTTACTATCTACCACCAAATGATCCAAACCGCCCATCATGTTCAGGTTTAGATGATCATATATGATCAGGGTAATCTTTGCAATGACTTGATCAATGTTAACATGACTTTCACATGCAGTTAGCTGATGTAATAATAAGGGGTTACTTAGGCTAATTTTATTTGATTTTGTTTAATTCCCTGTGGATAAAGTTGTGCAACCAGCTAGTATGAAATATACTAAATACTTTTTAAACCAGTTATATGTAAGCATATATTTTAATTATTACTATGTAAAATTTAAAAGGAAAATTAGATTGTATTTTGGAAAGCTCAGACTCAGAAATACAATGAACTTATCATTGTATTTCTGTGAGTCTTAATAATTTGTAAGTGCCTACAGGTTTTTTTGTTATTGGACTAACATATTTAAATAGTTGATTTCGTGACAGTGAAAGATTTATGCTCATAACAGTAATTGATAAAATGTTTTGAAAGTTGATCAGATATTAAGTATTGTATTAAGATATCACAATGATGTTAATAAATTTGCTGCTTTGGGGCCCTAATGTTGTGTGTTGTTGCCCTAATTCTCTTCTTTCTCAAACTTAAGTCTTTTTGTCACTGAAATGTATCCTAAATGCTAGACAGAAACATTTTAATTTACTCCTTGAATAGCTATACAAGTTATATTAACAAATGAACAATACAGTAGTACAAATACACAACAGTCTCTTTCATTATTTATTCAGAGTAATAAAATTTATTCTAATAATAATATATAATAAATGGTTTAATTTGTATTATTTTACCCAAAAAAATTTTAACACAAATTTTTTTAAACTTTAATTAATACACAATTTTTTTTGGTTTTAATTGCGTAGACAGGGATGACAGTGGACTGACAGGGATTATACCTAGGATGTAATGTAGCTCTTATGGTCCAACTATGTATAATATTTATAGCAGTAATGGTTTTTGCAGTTCAATTGAGCCTAGTATATCCAAAGCTGAAGAAATTTGTAATGCTTGTTACTCATCAAATCAAGCAAGCTGTGTTTGTCGACATAAGGATCAACCTTGTGATTCCAGTGAAATGGAAGCAGTCACTTTAGATACATCAGTAGAAACTACATTATTGTCAGATTTACCAGGTACATCAGTTTAATAAAATATATTACTATTATGTACATACTAGTTCCTGAAATTTTATTTGATACTTAATTATTTTGTTTAGATTTTTTTATTTGTGTATGATAATGTTATCCTAAAAATCCAAATATTAGATATTTTCATTGCTTACTATATTAATTTTTATAATACACCTATTTCTAATCACATACTTTTTATTAATAAGCATTTATAGTGTTTATTGCACTGCAGTATTGACTAGGAAATGCCTATTTTCTTATAAAAATAACATTGCTTAAGATTGGATATGTGCCTGATTGGTGATTGACTTGCAAACTATCACATTTTGGGACTCAGTGTCTTCGGGTAGTCATGTGTGCCCTGGTTGTTCTCCTGCCTACCCCTTCCGGGATATGGGCGTGAAGATTCTTATTTTTTCATTAATTATTTGATATTTAACTTTCGTTTTTATTTTAATTTCCAGGAAATATAGGTAATGATGTTGTTTCTCAAGATCCTCAAGATCTTATCATTTCAAAAAGTCCTGACAAAATTGATGAAAAGCAATTTGTCCAATCAAGCAATTCAGGCACAAATACTGAATTAGGAGCCGTAACCACCTTACAAAACTCTACACAAGATGATCTTGTCACACAGCAAAGCATGTTACTAGTAAGTTACTAATTTTTATTTAATGTAGGATTTGTTTTAGGTTGTGTATAGATAATAGCTTGTTACATATTATATAGATAATTACTTATATGTAATATATTATATTAAGGGTCAAGATTTTAGTGACCGAAAAAACCATCTAATGGTCAGGCAAGAGCCAGATGTGCTTATGTTTTTACATAGATTTTAGACTGAGATGGAAAACTTTGAAGTAGTGATAGCAGTTTTCAAAATAAAAAATAAATATAAGTTAACTAGCCGCTCCATGAACTTCATATCGCTTGACATTAACAAAATTATTAGTTGCTGGTGTGTAACCCCTCTTCAGAAAATGCCTTCTTCAACTTAAAGTAATCTTTTTCAGCAATTTATGACAAATTTTCTTAAGTTATCTGCTTGACAACGTCCACTCATCCTATTCTTTATTGACCTACATTCCTTTAGTCTATTGGACCTTTCCACTTTTGTCAATAATCACACGTGAGTCCCAGACACGAAAAACTTGACATCTATAAAACAAATGCTTGTCCTGATGAGTATTCGAATCTGACTGCATTGTGCATTGTACATAGTTGTGTTTAAATGAGCAAGTAAACTTGACTAACGAGGCAATAGCCTTAAAACCGCAGATAGCTATAAATTATTATACTTACTGTGTTATATTTTCAGGTGAAGTCTAATGCCCCTTTTACTACAAATTATGAACCAACAGAAAACATTTCAAACAGTAATGTAACAAAACGTATTTTTATACCTGTAAAAATAGATAAGTCAAATATACTAATTAAGAAAAATAGTAACAAAAACTTAACTGCAGGCAGTTTTCAAGATTTTGTTGCTGGCGTTAATGGTAAGAACTTTCTTAGTCTTTTTCTTTATTGTGAGTGATTGAGTATATTGTTATTTGTCTGAGTTTTAAAATATAGTTGTAAAGATTGACTGGATCAGGGGCTACAGTTCTGTTTTAATATTACTGAATTGCTTACTGCAAAGGCTGTTCTTATTATGGAGCAACAGCCTACATCCACAAGTTGTGAGCTGCTGTTTGGCCTATCTCTGACATTGTTCTTTCACGGCTAAACTGATACATGGTTACAATGATACTAATTAAATTTGATAGGCATATAATTAAAGACCTGAGTTCAGAAAAGGAGGATGAAAGTTTTTAGTTTTTTTTTTATTATTATGAATAGTTGAGGGTAATGACTTGATACCCGCCTGATGGATAGCTTAGGTAGAGTCTAAGGTGGAGTTTGCAGTATGACTTGAATCACGTAAAAAATAATGATAGGATAAAATTATGGAGATCCTGTGCACTTGTTCACAAAGGCAATGTGCAAGATTAGTAATGTGGATTCACATAGTTTGGAATATAGCCGTTTTGCACATTGATCGAGTGACTCCAAAGCAACATGTTGGTTGTTGCCAGATCCAGCCCAAAAGTGACAACAGTATTCAACCATACACACTTAAACCTGTGCTTTATATTACATAAGCAGTAATTGTCTCAGTGTGAAATACTATAAAATCTTGGTTAGAATTCAAGTTTTCCCCCGCTGTTTTGCTTTGGACTTGAAAAAGCTTCCAAAAGTGAGTTTAATGGAAACTCCAAAACATACCTAAACTTGGTAGATGATTAGAATACTTAATAGTACATCTCGGAAAGATGGAAATAAATTAAATGTACTTTAAATCCAAATGAAATGATTTAATTTTATTTAAGTATGGATAAAATTATTTAGGTATGGATGTCCGTAAAGTAACACCTACTTCTATCAATTTTCTTAAACATACTTTGTTTTCTGGAGAAAAAACAGGTTCGAATTTTACAGGCATTTCAATTTACAAGATTTGTGTCACCTCAAACCGATTCCACTTGTAATGTGCAGTTCAGTTTTTATATTTATAGGTAACAATTTAGTTTTGTTTAATTGATTGGAATATTCTATTTTTTTGCAGCAAATAAAAAAGAAAATGTTCATAATTTACCAAAATATAAAATAATAACTAAGCGACCGTAAGTAAAATATTTAAACAGATTTTAGTGTATCTTTTAGATGTCATATTGTGTTAAATGCTTTTAAATATTTTCAGGTCTTGTGCTAGCAAAGATATAACTAGCGATGGCCCTATTATTAATAATAAAAGTCACACAAAAAGTATGAAAATCTTACCACCTTCAGATAAAAGTAAGCAAATAAGTTTTTTATGTAGAGTGTCAACACAGGTCTCAAGCCAGGGTTGTCAAAATGAAGAAAAAGTTGAAAATAAATCTGATGAACAAAAAGTAAAAATTTTATCAGATGTTAAAGTAGAAAATGTATACACAAAAGTTCAAAATAAAATGCCACAAATTTTGAAAACTGCGACATCTACACCGCTGATGGAAACACACTCAATTTTTATTAATGGTACCCCTGCGTATAGTAATAAATTACAAACTGCATATACAAAAGCTGAGATTATGGCAATGCCTACAATAATTTTAATGAAATCTGGTGAGTAAAATTACAATGATGTGAAAGCGTATTTGACTTTTTGATTATAACTATTTCTAAGAGTCTTTGTCTTTCAGATACAGCAAAGGCAGTTTCTTCTAATTCAAAAACTGACTTGCCAAAGGATCTTTCTAATTTACAATCGCCAAAGGATCTTCCTAATTTACAATCTCCAAAGGACCTTCCTAATTTACAATCGCCAATAAATACACAAGATGCAAAATCAGCTAATGGCTCTTCTAATCGTTCTCTAGAACCTCTAGTAATAGATATATCTCCAACTACAAAATCAAATCAACCTTCGACAAAAATAATTGAATTGGATGCAGATGTTCACGAAAAAATTGGAAAATCTGGCTTGCTTAAAATCGCTGATACCAGCCACGCTTCTCTACCAAAAGATGCAAGCAATTTAAACCAAGATACAGTAAATACACCTAATGTACTACCCCCAACAAGAAAATCATCATCGACACCACGTCGTTCCAGCCACATAAGAGTTTTAGATTTCAACACACCAAGAAGAATTCTTAGTGTATCTAATACAGGTAAAAATTCAATTTCTGAATCAAATAAAGTACCTTTAAATACACTTCATGAAGAAACTGATTCTACACATGAAGATAAATCAGACGTTTTAAAATTTAATGTAAATGATACATCAAAAGAAAACAAAACAAAACCAAGACGAAAGCGGAATTGGGATGAGGAATTACGCGCATTAGCAGTAAAAAACAATGATACACAAGGATGTGAAATGGATATAAATCATAAAAAGACAATGATCAAAAAAAAGACAACGGATGAAATTGATACTTTTTCGAAAAAGCCACCAAATAAAAACACAAAAAAACAAAAAAATAATAAAAAGGACAATGAAACCGATTCAATACTTAAAAGCGAAATTCGAAATCCAAAAAGTGATTTGTCAAAACAAGAGCTATCCAACAAGACAAAAAAGTCAAGAAAGAAGAAAAAGTCCATTAAGGAAGGTGAAAAAATAGAAAATGAAACTTTGAAACCGACAGTAAATATTGTAGCAGCAGGTAATTTGCCTGTGACGTCATCATTAGGAAATAAACAAAATCAAGATGCTGATGCAGAGAGACTGGAAAGTACACCAGACATGGAAAAAATGTCCTTGCACAACGTAATAGGCGGCGCAAAGCTTAATATTTCTGATTTTTTAGAAACACCTTATAAGCAAGTGCTATATGATATTCAAATGGAAACGCCACGATTTTTAGGACCAGACTTACCTGGAGAACCTTTGTCAGACATAAAAATTGCGAATATACCAACACCAAGATTTTTTGATACTCCAAAAGTTTCACAGGCCACTCCATCGTCTTACTCGTCGCGCCCAACAGACTATTCGAGTGGAGGCTCGTATTACAAACCAGATGATCACGATATGATACCCATCGAAGATGTTTTGGGATGTGCAGTTACACTAGAAAGTGATACTTCATTAAAAACTGAGCAGAGCATTGAGCAAGAAAAAAAGATGACGGAAAAAGTGGAAAAACCTAAGCGACCTGTAAGAAACTGTACTAAAAATGTATCGTATCGTAATGCATCTAAAGAAAGAGAAGATGATAGAAGGGTTACCGAAGATGTGTCTGTCGAACAAGGTGTAGCTGGAAAACAAATTAAAAAATCTGTAGGTTCAAAATCAACCCCAAAATCGACAAATTTGAAAATTAAAAGTAACACTGCAAAAAAATCTAAAAACACTTCTCATAATAAGAAATCGCCTTTAAAAAGAAATACTCCTAAGAATTTCATGAAGATAAAGCCTCGGAAGTTAACGCCCATTAAGATTGGAAAAGAGAAGAAAAGAACACCAAATAGTCAGAACTATTTTTCTAATATACAGTCAAAAAAGCGAACTAGTTCAGAAAATACAGTTAGTCCAATAATCGTTGTTGCGCCCACAAAGTCTAGAAGAAAATCAGCAACTCCCAGAAAACTTCACTGTACTAAAACTTTTAACTCAGAAAGTAGTGATAATCAATCCTCAGACAAATCAAAGAGTGATATTAACCTAAGCAGAGATGATAAAATTATCTGCATTCAAGAATCTGATAGTGAAAATCAATCACTGAGATGGTCAGACGATGGGTCACAAGATGTCAACACCAACTTAATTAAAAACGCCATGTGTTCTCGGACTGAAGAGGACGATATTAGCAAAATTAAAGAATATATTGAAAAGTGTTTTACACCTGATGTCAAAAATGGTAAGGATCGCGAAGGTACATTACAAAATGATTTAATAAAACGAGGTTTTGATGTAGAGACAGCAAGAATTATTGAAAGAGATTTACTGCAAACTCCACCTCAAATAACTCAATCCAAAAGCACTGAAGCAACTGTACTAGGAAACGTATTAAATGTATCCAATAAAACTGAAACAGGTTTTAGTAAAACTAACTCTCGGGCAAATGAAATTGAGGACGAGATGGAAGATGATATCATTGAACTATCTGCGAGTGAATGTTATGAAGGAAACAATAACTTTATTTCTTACACCTTTGATGAAACTAATTTTACTGCAAATGATAATATACCAAAATTAAAAGATAACTATAGTATGGATATTGGAAACGTATTTGACGATGGTACATCTATCAGATTAAGAGTTACGCCTTTAAATTTTTTGATAGATCTAGATACTGAAGAAGTTGTGTATAATAGCAAAGAGACAGAGAATGCGGTTAATTCCATAAATAATATAGAGAAATTATATACGCCTATGAAAGATTCTAGAATTCAATGCTACGAAATATTTGATTCAACTTTAACAAGTTTAGATACCCCTCTAAAAGCTAGTCCTCAAGAAAGAACACAAACAACAGTGACTGAGATAGTTTTAGAAGTAGAAAATGTAGAAGTAAAAGATAAGGTAGAAACTAGAAAGAGAAAGAGGATAAGCAGTGGGCTCGAGGAGTCAGTAACAGTGAAAAAAACAATCTCAGAAACACAGTACCTTCTTGACTCTGCGAGCATACAAAATATGGATATAGAATCAGTGTTAAGTAAGTTACATGGTCCTTAGACTGATTGGTTAGGTGTTATAAGGTAAATAAAACACACGATGTGTCGTAACTGTCGTAATGGAAGGCAAAGTAAGCATTATGCAACAAACATCGACATCTAAAACATCGACATTTAAAAGTGAATTTAGACACTTTTACAGAACATACAGTGTTGTATATCTTGTTTCAATTTTAAAACTTTTAGTTTCGTTATAAGTTTCTTCTATTGTATATCTAGAAGGGCTAAAAGCGAGTTTTGGAAACTTGGACATATTATATGGAGGGTAATCTCTGGATCTACTGATCCTAAGTTTTGTAAATTTTTACCAAAGAAAATTTACTTGGTAATTTGTGTAGTTTATCCAGCAGTTAAGTGAGTATTTCACATATTCTGTAAAACCGATGCAGGTTGAACAGACCTTATGTTTCTAAACTATGAATATTATTTATTTTTTGTAATTAGTAAACTTTAATGTACTGAAAATAAAAAGCTGGTTAAGTCTAAATCGGATCAGTAACAATGAAGTTAGACGAATAAAGTTTGATTCATACCTATCAGAAAACATCACAACCACACCATAATCCCACCATAACCGTACCATAACTACAGCACAAACTATGGACCATGTGATTGGGTGCAACTTGAAAATGAACAGTAGAATTTGTCGTTATTATTGAGCGCCCGGGTGAAACCGCCTAAATCACAACCACCAGTGCCACAAAAGAGGGATCCATGATAATTTTTAGACAGTGTCGAATGTCTGTCTGGACTCGTAAACGGTGTTTCATCGTCGCTATCGCAAGCGATAACGCAACCACAGTCATATTTTGTCGGTCCTTCGTCACTATGTGATTTGGTTGTGGTATGTTTGAATAAACATTCAGGAGACTGGTGTACTATGAAGAGATACACACGCGCTGAAGTAGAATATGCACTCAAAAATGTACATATCTCAGGTGTCTATTGACGACATGCATTTCTACTCGTACCATAAGAAAAACAGTTTGGTACCTTTCAATATTAAAAAGATGACAAAAAATCTTGTTAGGAGGTGACATGCAATCGTTTCGGCAGGCCAAGATTTTTATGTCAAATATTATGTACCCTATTTATACGTTTTCGAAAATAATAAATGTAGACTACAGGCCCATGCCAGAAATAGATGGGTCATATGAACCACCAGGTGACGTATATAGGACGATTAAGTGCATAAAATAATAAGATTCAGCACTATGCCGTCACCTGTAAGCTGTCCAACTGAGTGCAGCAGAGAATTCAGAAGTGCAGGTAGAATGAGTCCGTTGGGCATTCCTATCGTCGATAGAACGATGACAAATAAATAAGAAAACGTATAGTGCCGTACAAAATGGTGTGCCACAAATCCGGTATTTTTTTAATTAAATTTTAATTTGGTCACTTGATTCTGTATAGTATCAGTTTCATACTGTTTCAGTACAGCTTCTTATCCAATGATAACAATGCCGTACAAAAATAAATGACCAAAACGGACTCACTGTACCTGCACTTTTGAATTCTCACCTGCACTCAGTTGGACAGCTTACAGGTGACGGCATAGTGCTGAATTTTATTATTTTATGCTCTTATATCGTCCTACATACGTCACCTGGTGGTTCATATGACCCATCTATTTTTGGCATGGGCCTCTTTGTCTTTATAATATGTTAAAAACAAAGTTTGTTCAATTGACGTATCGTTTTTCAGTCAAGATGGAGTTTTGTACATAGTTACTATAATATGTATTGTTAAGTTAAAATCGTGTTTTTTTGTGAATATAATATTATGTTTTAAGTACCTTATTGTTGCTTTAGGTTCTAGGGACACGTTAAATTAAAAAAAAAACAACAAATACTGGTTTTATTTTGTAATGTTTGGTTGTCCACGACATCTTGCTGAACTTTATTATTACATCGGTTTTAAAATTTGTTGTTTATTATAAAGCCAATCGACACCGTAGGTTAGCTTTAGTTAGCCCGTAACTACTTGGTTTTAGCTGACTTCGAAAAATGTGGAAGTTATATTTTCGACACCTATGTATTTTTTATGTTAATCGATTTCCCCGTGGTGTCTAAACCGATTTTAGAAATATATTAAAGAGATCACAGAGATAGTGAGTATTAGAAATAAAAAAGGGCATGCATAGTTGTATCGGTTATGTCGAAAGAATAGCAGATGAAAGTTTGACAAAATAAACAGGTAGGTATCTATACAATGCAAATCTGTGTAGGTACTAGAGAAGAACTTAGTTAAAATTCCACGATCAAATCACTTGGTCACGAAATCTTCGTATTTCATGAAAAAGAGTGGGTACCTAATGAATGTAGAGGGAGTGAGGCATAGGCAGGTCTGTTAGCATTGTAACAGTTGACACTCGATACTGCCTCAACGCTAGGGACTCGCCGTGAAGATACTTGTGTGTTAATACATAACGCCAGAGATTAGTAAATATTTTTATTTTTTGTCTTTGATAACACTAGCTAGTTACGAAGTAATTTGGTAGATCCTTAATTATTTTTCTTTCTATTAACTCACTAGGAAACGTTGATACTCGTTTAAACGGAGTAAAGTACTCCAAGGCTCAACCTGGTATCAGTCATTACAATGTAATACAGACTTTAATATATACTCGTACTTAATTTAACTCCTGCGATAGTCCATGTTTATTAATAAGGCGGAACAAGCAGATAGATGGAACTATCAACATATAAGTACCTACACGAAAAATGTAGCTCTGCTCATTTCGTTCTGTAACGTCTAACTTGTAATAGGTGAACCAGTAATGCAAAGAGACGTCTATTAGTGCATGTATTACCCTGATTATTATAGTTCTGTAAGATAAGTTTTTTAGTAAACTGTCATCAGAGTTTTCAATTTTATCCGCCGTGTTGGTCTACTATCTGTTTCACTGCCAGGGAGCTCGTAAGAGGCGAGCATAGGCTACGTGGGTCATTATCAACAAGCCCACTGCTGGTAGTGGAGTTTTGTGCAGCAACTTGCCCGGTTAGCCAACTCCTTATATTCCTGCCGCCAAAATGATGGTGTCATGTTCCAGTTTGGAGGGTAGGTAGATACGGACGATAGCTGGTAGACTTGTACAATAGGCCTGACATCTGGCCACCGGGCAACGACACACCTCTAACTTACATGGTGTCTATAGGCCATGGTCATCTTTATAATAAAAAAAAAACATTCGCAGACTTAAGGTAATATGGGGCCGGCTGAAAGCGAATCTGCTGGTTCAACAGTAAGAACGTAACATTTTTAATTATTTAATAAAAGAGTATCTTCACGCCCTTGTCCCGCAAGAGGTAGGCAGAGGCACAACCAGGGCACCCACGACTAGCCGAAGATACTATGTCCCACAATGTGATAGGTGGCAAGCCTATCGCCAATCGGGCACATGTCACACACATCCCGAGCAACATTTTTTTAATTAGAAAATTGGAAAAACCCAATTTTTTTTGTTGTCCGACCCGGGATTCGAACCCGGGACCTCATGCAGTCAAGTCCAGCAACTGAACCGCTAGACCACAGAGGCGATCATTATAACTATATTATAAATAAATATCGATGGGCGTCTTACATAAGCTCAGCGTGCTATGGAGAGAGCTAAGCTCGGTGTTTCTTCGCGAGATATGATCCGTAATTCGGTGATCCGCAAGAGAACGAGAGTAACCGATTTAGTCCAGAAAGTCAGCAAGCTGAAGTGGCAATGGGCAGGCTACATTGCTCGCAGAACCGACAACCGATGGGGAAGAAAGGTTCTCGAGTGGCGGGCCCGCACCGGAGGACGTAGTGTTGGACGACCTCCCACCCGGTGGACTGATGATTTGGTCAAAGTCGCGGGGAGTCGCTGGTTACAAGCGGCTGGTGACCGTGACTTGTGGCGCTCTTTGGGGGAGGCCTATGTCCAGCAATGGATGTCCTCCGGCTGATGATGATGATGATGAATATAACGACAGGACGTGGTCAGTCCTGTCATGACCACGGCCTGTGCAACTAGGCCGAAATATCGACAGATAAAATAAAAAGACATCGTGAGTATTCCGTATAAATAATTAAAAATTTTAAAAATTTGCGACGATTTAAGTTTTAAATCCTAAGTAAGTACCTACGTTGCTCTTTTGGGAAGATTAGGTAGAGTTGTCACATGCGAAGGACGTGACAATTTGAATTGTATCTTGAGCTCTGACTTTATTCGTGGTCTGGTCGTTGTGGTGGGCGGTAGTTACACTTGTCACATTATCTGTCATTTGGAAGACTTCTTGCCACAACAGTTACAGGCTCCGCGGATTTAGCAACATGAAGGCTTATTTCTACATCTGTTATGGGTTTCCGCAAAGTAACGTCTGAATCAATAAAATACTGATGTAGGTACATAGGTAGGTAGGTACCCAAGTGGCAGGTCGATTGAATTGAATGGAAACGTTGGAAATGCCGTTTCGACTTTAAGTACGAAATTATTCAGAACGTGTGTGGTGCCCCTGACGAATATAAAGACGGAATGCCACGTTAGAGAAGTGGCGTAAATTATTGAACCATTTTGAAGAAAGTCTTTCTGTATGTTTTTTAAAGATCTTTTTGTATGTAGGTATCTTATGTGATTTCTCGACCAATAACGAATGGATCTTAAATTTTTTTCGTGTGCTACGAGTACTTATCTATAATTGAAAAGCGTTATGGAGACGACGAAAATACGAGAAGCGGTTTTTGTGTCAGGTAGGAATAAAATTGGAATCGGTTTCTTGCAGGCGAACTGCGTTTAAATTCTATATGATACTAGCTGATCCGGCAGACGTTGTTTTGCAATGTTTTTAATGTGATTTTAGTAAAAAAAAATTTGGGGTGAGCCACCCTCATCACTTAGGTGTATGAAAAATAGATGTTGGCTGATTCTCAAGCATACTCAACCTTTCATGAGAATCGGTCGAGCCGTTTCGGAGTAGCTCAATCACGCACACGAGAATTTTATATAATAGATTTTGATTTTAACACAAGTTAGTACCTAAATAATCTACCTAGACAATAAGTAGCTTTTTTATGGCCAATTTTAAGTATTTCTGCCTATTAAGATTTACTTAGTGTTAATTTGAAATTTATTTTAATTCGGAGGGTAAAGTAGGGGGTATACTTACTTTTGCTCGAGGCCTAACATCCCGGCCTCAGGTTGGCAACGCACCATTACCACCTTTGGTGTCAGGAAATCCGTCTGCTTGTTTGCCTTCCAATATCATAAAAAAAAATTTAGATACCGACTTACGTACCTATCCCACTAGTAGGTTATGGTCAGACGAATGTATAAGGTGGTAATGATGATACTTATGGCTTACATCCATTAATTCAACTGTTTTATTCCTGTCACTAAATCATTTCTGTGTTTAGAGTGCAAGATTGCTAGTAACCTAAATAAGGGGCATACCTACATTCCAGCCGGCAGCCAAACATAGGTTGTGTTGTTTTATTATGTGCGAGGTCAATGAACGACCGTAGCCGTTTGCGGCTCTTTTGACAGTAAGGTACAACCGTAACCTATAAACACCATAGCTGTTACAGGTGCGTCGCTTTCCTGTCGCCAAGATGTTAGGCCTATTGTACAAATCTACTGGCTACTATAATCTCCGGACCAACAACGACGTGTAAGACCTCCGGATTATAGGCAACGTATAAAAAATCCGGCTGCTTATTTGCCTTCCAGTTAAGATTTTTTTCTTGTATTTGCGGGATGTTGTGCAATAATAAAATGTTAAATACTTTCCCGCCTGTTATAGTAGTAGTGGTATTTTCACGCTCATATCTTCGAAGAGTTAGGCAGAGGAACAACCAGGGCACCGACGACTAGCAGAAGACACTAAGTCCCACAATGTGATAGGTGGCAAGTGTATCATCAACCGGGCACATATCCAATCAAATGGAAAATGCAAATGCAATGGAAAAAACAATTTTTTCTTTGTTTCCAGACTCGGGATTTGAACCCAGAACCTCATGCAGTCAAGTCCTACAACTGAACCGCTAGACCACATACTAATACATAGAAATACTTAAATAGATACCAGAATAAATTTAATAAAAATCCAGACCCGGAAACGTACACATTTAAATGTTCATCACACAAATGCCTGCCCCCGGCGGGAATCGAACCCGAGCCTCGCGGTTGGTCAGTGTAGTTAAGCGCTATCCACTCGACAAAAGAGGCGGTCAGGTCCAGGAGTTAACCTCTTGGTAAGAGGGGCATACTGGTTGAAAATGTAAGCATCTTGCCAACTAACGTTTCTCCGTTATCATTTAGAACACAGGTATTTAAATGGGCTGGCTACGGAACCATTATAATAGCATTCCGTTTAATTAGATATTGCAATTCATTAAGAGCCGTTCATTACTCATGTTAATTCGAACCGCTTCTGTGCGCGCATTTGCTAATCTCGAAAAAAATCTCCTAATGGGGCTTTCGACTAAATGCATGCAAGGATTAAATATATGCAAATTACTTTCATAGCAGCGTTTTTAACCCCTTTAAAAATTACAGTTCTTTTGACTTGTGTTTAAACAAGATAAATATACTTTGGGTGTTGACGGTATTCTAATCTGTTTGCGAGTGATTTAAGGATTTCTTTTTAGTGAGGATTGCTGTGCAGTAATTAGACCCTGCGTCATACCTATTCCTGCTGCCAAAACGACGCTGTCGTGTTCCGGTACGAAGGGTAGTCGAGCCAGTAGATTTGCGCAATAGGCCTTATAACACAGCCATAGGACAGCGACGCACCTGTAATATCTTAGGTGTCCACAGTTCTTTCTTACCGTCAGGAGATTGTCATTGGAGTGTTTGTCCGCTAACCTCTTACATAAAAAAGCTTCACTTATTTTTGTGTTATCTAAAACAAATCAATATATTGATTGATGTAAGGTATCATGTTAAATGTATGCTAAACATGGTGAGGGTGTCTTTCAGATAAGATGCTAAACCTTACATAAGATTATTGGCAATGGTGTAAATTCTCATTTACGTCTTATTTTTTATTTCTCTTATTTATTAACACCCTTGTCATCAAGAAATAGCTCAAACTTTGAACAAAGTGGCAGAATCTTACAAAAACATAATCAGTTGAATTTCAAACACTTTATGAAAAATCTAATTAATATAATCTAATTATTATATTGGGGGTCATTGGCCAGAAGCGTGCACGTCGCGATCCCTGCCAGTCCATTGGACTGCAATTCTGGCCCGAAAAAGTACCGCAGAGCGGGTTAGGGCGTTCCCTGGAGGCGACGCGTACCGATCCGCCCTCGTCGGTACGAAAAGAGGCAGATGCGGCGATGAGGGCCGCCACCCATCACGCCAGGCCCGTGCAGGCGAATCGAGCAGTGGAGAGTGCCAAATAGGCACGTGGAATGTGAGAGGGGGAATGGAAGCGAAGATGAATGAGTTGATTGATGTAATGGATGAGAGATGCCTGGATTTACTGTGTGT
>NJDD01003926.1:40000-51017 GCA_002245505.1 Calephelis nemesis | reverse complement strand
AAGGAAGCAAGACAGGTTTGTCAGGATCGTGAGGTCTGGCACTCGATACTCTCTGCCTACCCCGTAAGGGACTTGGCGTGAAGATATGTATGTATGTATGTAATTAATATATACTATAATAGTAATACTATTACACTTAGACAAGCGTCCCGCCCCGGCTTCGCCTTCTTTCTCTTCAATAAAAAAACCGCATCAAAATACGTTGCGTAGTTTTAAAGATTTAAACATACAAAGGGACATAGAGACAGAGGTAGCGACTTTGTTTTATACTATGTAGTGATGACGTAGATTTTATTATATTCCTAGTAATAAAAATCGATACATTTTGCAATTGAAAATAGACATAATAACACTGATAGGTTTGTATATACATAAGTATATGTATTTATTCAAAATCTTTAGAATTCAAAAGAATGCTGTATGCACATACGAGCAATATGTGCAGCTTACATTCGTGCAAGCCACTTTTTAAGTTGCTCAAATTTTTTTTACCTTGTTTACACCTAGGCTGTACCTACCTACATATTTATTAACCAACATCATCATTTGTTTGAAGTACTTACTTGTTAGGAATTAAACATTAGTGAGAAACTGCATGTGCCTAAAAAAAGCCTAGTATTACCTAATAATCACTATATAGTATAAAACAAAGTCGCTCCCTCTGTCCCTTTGTACCTATACTTAAATCTTTAAACTACGCAACGGTTTTTGATGCGGTTTTTTAATAGATAAAGTGATTGAAGAAGAAGGTTTATATTATGTATATGTTATACCCGTGCGAAGCCGGTGTGGGCCGCTAGTTGTAAGATATATTGCTTGTCCACTCGTTCCTACATAACCGAACTCCTGATAATCTGAAATCACTTCCTTTGCTTACAGAGGTTTCGAAGGAAGGTATTTGATTTGCTATAAGAAAAAACCACACCCTACCTATTAGGTATAATGTAACAGATTTTCTTGTAGACACGCATCAATAAATAAAACTTATTCGGTAACTATAAACTTACTTACAGCAACTTATCCTGTCGCCATAATGACTCGGTCATGTTCCGGTCCGGCGAGTGAGAATAACTTACACGATAGGCATAACACCCCGGCCGCAGGACAGCGACGCACCTGTAACAACTATGGTTTCTATAGGCCACGGTTGTCTCTTACCATCAGGAGAGCTTGTGTACTTGTTCGCTGACCTCTAACAAGTGGATGTAATAGGTGCTGGGACAAGTAAATAAAATTGTATTTATTGTATTAAAAAAAAGTATGAATATAGACCAATTTGCTTGTTCGCTGACCTATCATATAAAAGATAGTTTAATTAAAGAAGTCATGGTTGCCGAAGAGTTTGCTTACCGTTTCTTTTCTTGACTGGCTGGGGTTGGAAACGGTGATAGCAGCTTTAATATTAATCTTTCTTGAAATTCTTTGTAAAAATATACGAAGCTTTTCATAAATTTTATATTTATATGAAATAGGCATTAAGATTTATAAAAATATTTCATTATTGTAGGAATTAATCATTATTTACACACCACAATTTGGTAGAACATGTTGGCATGGTTGAATGTCTTTGTAACACATTTTAAACAAACGTATTCCGCAAACAAATAAGTTAATTATATTTCATTTTGTAAAGTGTCTTCTCTCCCGTATCCCCGAAGAGATAGAAGTAGGAATAATCAGTTACTATGTCCCACAATGTGATAGATGGCAAACCTATTGCCAACCGGACACTTGGTTTTTTTTTTAAATTAAAAAAAATCACTTATGTTACTTGACCTGGGAATTGCACACAGAGCCTCATGAAGTTAAGTTCTACACTGGACCACTAGACTACAGAGATGAGCAAAATCAGTAGATACTAAATTAATGAAATAAAAATACATGTTATTTAAAATGTATCGCATCTGTGGTCTAGGGGTCCAGGTGTTGGAGTTGACTGCATGAGGCCCGGGTTGGGCAAAAAAAAAGAAAATTTGGCTTCTCAAATTTTCTAACAAAAAAAATTCTCGGGGTTATATATTATGTGCCTGATTGGCGATAGGTTTGCCACCTATCATATTATGGGACTTACTGTTCTTGGCTAGCCGTGGGTGCCCTGTTTGTACTTTTATCTCCATCTTCGGGAACATGGGCGTGAAGTTCTTTTATGACATTGAAATGTAAACAAGCAGACGGAATTCCTGAAAGTAAGAAATTCGAGCCAGTTAGGCGAGGAAACAGTAAAACGAACTCCCGACAACTAGGACAATACCTAACCAACTTGTATCTGCCTAGGACTACCGCCGTGTCCTAACCTAGCAAGCCAGCAAAACCAAAGGCAAAACAAACTCCTCGGCAACCAAGATTTCTGAAAATATATTAAATTAGGTAGGTTTTAAAGGTGTTTTATTATTTATGCTTTTCTGCAAAATAAATCAATACTTAAATGTATAATTTACTCAAAAATAAATAATGTAACATACATATATACTTATCTTCACGCCAAGTCCCTTACGGGGTAGACAGAGAGATTCGAGTGCCAGACCTCACGATCCTGACAAACCTGTCTGGTTTCGTTCACATTTATTAATTATCCTTTTCATACAAAACACCTTTTCTTGAAAATACCTAATGCAACAGAAAAACTAGCAAAATTGGTCCATCCGTTCAGGCGTAATGCAATAACCACGCGAAATAGGGATTCATTGTTATGTATATAAATAATGTGAAAAAAAAAGTATCTTCACGCCCATATCCCCGAAGAGGTAGGCAGAGGCACAACCAGGGTACCCACGATTAGCCGAAGATACTAAGTCCCACAATGTGATAGGTGGCAAGCCTATCGCCAACCGGGCACATATTCTATCCCGAGCAACATTTTTTTATAAGAAAATTAGAAAAACCCAATTTCCCATTTGTTGCCCGACCCGGGATTCGAACCCGAGACAAGTCCAACATGCAGTCAAGTCCAACAACTGAACCGCTAGACCACAGAGGCGATTAAAAAATGAATAATGTGACACAATTATAAAATTAAAAGTTCAATTAATAATTTTGTCAATCATAACTTTTGAACTTAAACAAAGTACTAAACTACGATGAATTCAATTAAGGTGGTTTTTTAATATAAATTCATAATCTTAGTCAAGGAATTAAATAAGTATTGCTGTTAAATCTGCTGTTGTTAATTATGTCAGCATCATAACATAAAATAGACAAAAAGATATTGAATAAACACATTTAAGTGTAACAAATAATACATAATATTAATTACAGTTTTATTGATATTTTATTAAAAAGTCTATTTTCGAATTAAATGAATCTAATTAAAAAATGAAATCTAATTTCTAAATCTTGAAGTGATTTTTTTCTTTAAACCATTTAGTTAAAACCTTCTTTAATTTTTTTAGTTGCAATGCAATGATTTAAAATGGTTTAGTATCGCATTGTATATTTTGATGCACATACATTACAGTAGGTAAATTTACAAAATGTATGATACTAAGGTATATATCATACATTTTGTAAATTTACTGGTTATAATAATTTCGATGCCAGCAGTGCAGCGGTACTTTTACAATGTAATAAAAATAAGTGGCTGTGGCATAAGCCATTTACCTAGTTAGGTACAGTATTATGAAGTCAGTGTTCATAAATCACAAAATAATTTCGAATACAAATCCAAACTTAAATAAATAAATATCCATGGACAAATTACACGAATCGAACCTAACTCCTAAATAAATAAATATCCATGGACAAATTACACGAATCGAACCTAACTCCAAACTAATCAAATTATAGTATGCTAGTAAATGCTAGTTTGTGTAAAACAAATACTGAAGTTTTTGAAATTGCATGTGCCTAACCATAAACTTAATACTTATAAAATACTAGTCGACCCGGTCAAATTCGTATCACTCGACATTAATAGTTTTAACAGTTTAAAAGGATTAAGTCATTGTTTTTCCCAATTTCCCAGCAATTTTCCGGTTTTCTTTTCATATGAACCTTCTATTGACGATATCTAACGCAACAAAAAAAAACTAACAAAATTGGGCCATCCGTTCAGGTGTGATGATAAGACCGCGCGAAATGGGGATTCATTGTTATATATAGGTAATGTTTTTTGTAATGTTAATTTATATATATATGTTATATATATATGTTGTATATATATATATATATATATAAGAAAAATCCTGAGAGTCTTAAATCATTGCTTCTTAAAAGGTTTCGAAAGAAGCTATTTCACTTGTTGTGAGATAAAGTTCACTTTAGTATAAACCGATTTAATTGAATTTGAATATGAAAAGTTTCATTCATATTTTTTCTCTTAATATAAATGTCATATCAAATAATATAATTTTTGGTTGCCGAGGAATTCATTTCGCTGTTTTTTCTCCTGACTAGCAAGGTTCAGAAACTTTGGCAGTTTAACGTAGATAGGATTAGATAGTCCTGGTTGCCGGCGAGTTTGTCTTTCCGTTTCTTCTTCTGACTAGGTAGGGTTGTAAATGATTTACAATTTTAAAACTTATTAGATATGTCATAAATCTACATAATAAATTAAAAATATTTGCACACCACGATGTTTTAAAATATGTTGGTATAAAAATAATGTTTGTAACAATTTTTAACACTCATATTCAATTGGAACTTGTACCTTCAAAATTATGTCCAATTTCAGCGCTCTCTACCCACACTGAGCTATGATGTATCCTTTTGCTTATCAGTACAGTATGATAATTAGGTAAGCGCAATAAAATTGCAAAACTCCAAAATGTTAAATGGTAGCACATTAATTACGTTAAAATCCTACCAGTAGTTTTTGAGTTACACATAATATATTATTGATGAGGTTTTCAAAATAAGTGAAAAATGTATGCATTATTAAATAGGTGTAACTCGAAAACTACTTGTCTTATCATGATAAAATTAATATGGAATCACCTCGGAATTACGACTTATTTTTTTGTAAAACATAACCATCAAAAGCGGTTGGCTATTGGTTGAGTAATAAAAAGATACCTACAGTCGTATTAAGAACATTCTCCTTTTTGGGCAATAAATATTTTTCTTTTTTTTTAATATGCAAACAAGCAGATGGATTTCCTGATGGTAAATAGTACACGCCGCCTAGAGACACCAAAGATAGTAATGGTGCGTTGCCAACCTGAGGTCAGGATGTTAGGCTTCGAGCAAAAGTAAGTTTACCGGCTACCTTACCCTCCGAACCGGAACACGTCATGACGTTATGGCGGCAGGAATAGGTAAGGCGGTGGTACCAATCCGGGCGAGTCGCTGCGAAACTCTACCACCTAGTCAGATGTCACGGTGTTAGTGATGATAAGCCTATGCTCGCCTTTTACGAGCTGCCTGGCAAGAAAAGCAGACAGATGGTCTATTCTGCAAAGGAACCCGGACTAACACGGGAAATTTTCACCTGTATGATATAGGAAAATTGCTTTAATAATCTAGTCTATAGTATAAAAATGAATCGCTAAATATGTTGGTAAGCGCATAACTTCCGAACGACTGGACCGATTTGTCTAATTCTTTTTTTGTTGTGTTAGTTATTATCAGGAGAAGGTTCTTACGAAAAGAAAAACCGGGAAAGTTGCAGGGAAAATGGGAAAAATAATACTTTATTATTTTTCATTCTGAACGGGTGAAACGAAGTTCGCCGGGACAGCTAGTTGGATATAAATATTAATTGAAACAAATTGAAAAACTATTAAGAATATTCTAAGATGAACTTATTGCTACTGCATATTATTATACCGTTGGTTTTGAACAATTCTGCCTGGTGTACCTACATCAAAATCAAATGTTCGAAGTTCAGTACTTACAATAAAATACTTTGTCATGCCGTACTGTCGAACTCACGTACATCGTACTGATGAAATTAATGAATACAGTACATCTAAATTTTAAACTTCGATATTCCGTAGTGCAGTCAAATTGTTAAGCCTACACAAAATCTTAAAATTTGTAAGAGCGCTTACGTAGAATATGGGTATTACATTTAATTTGCTTACATACATTTTCTTACTTTTAGGTCGATTTTTCGTGTATCTAAACACTAAACAATAAACTGCTAGATCAAGTATATAGTGAAAGTATACCTAATTATTTATCTTAAAACACATGGTGTATGTCGCCTTTTCATCTCAATTTGTTATATTGTTCAGTCACAAATATTATCAAAATTAAACTCTTAATTTAAATCTCTTATCTTAAGATTACTTAAATTAGATTAAAGATTAGGTAAATAGTTTCCTACCTACTTGGAAAAACTAGCAGGCTTTATGTGCTAAGTGATGGCTGTGGTGTTAGCAAGTAAGCTAAATATATTACTGATAAAATAAAAAAAATACTATTTTTTCAAGTTTTTCTTGGTATACGAACAAACAACCAACACACGCCGATCACCAACGATGCTCGTGTTCGATTCCCGATGGGGGCAGGCATGAACGATGAACATTTAGATGTCAACATTTTCAGGTCTGGGTCTTCATTAAATTTAATGTGTTATTTGTTTAAGTATTATATTGACTAACACCCATAACACAAGCATATAATTTGCTTACTTTGGGGTTAGATTCAATTTGTGTGTCTTGTCCTTGGATATTTATTTATACTTAACATTTTGGTAGGTATATGACTGTATTTTCGGGTCTGGGTGTTGTTGAAGTTATTCTGGTTTATTTTTAGGCATTTCTGTGTATAGGTAACGTTCTCTAACACCCACAACAGTGGACTATAATTTGCTTTCTTTGAGTTGAGTCCAGAGATATTTATTTATAACCTATTCATACAAATATGAAGGTGCATTAAGAAAATTAATTTATAAACTTAAAACATTGTTATTCTTAAAATACATAGCTTAAAACACAGAGTTTAAATCCGTCGAAGAAAATACATATCCAATTCCATGTAGTGACATAACCTAGACCAAAATATACAGCAGCGTCGACGGAGACCGGGAAGGGGTGTTTGTAAGTAGGTCACGGATGCAAGCTCCAAGCTCCTGACACAAATAGCTGTGTCGCATCTCGCCACGTGGCTCTGCATTATATAGAGAGGGTAGTTTTAAGTGGGAAATTGGCCGAATTAGAAAGGACCTTTGTTCGCCGTTTCTGTTACATAATTTATAAGCCGTATACTTTCAAGTAATAGAACTATTTGTTTCATATATTTCACGATAGCATTTTAATAGAGCTGAACATGTTTATGTAGGTATTAGTTAATGGTAAAAAGTAAGTTTTATTTGAGGAGTGGTTCTACAAAAGTAGAAGGCACAATTTATATATAAGTGAAACTGCATCTCTTCAGATTGTCTTATCGTTACTTAATTAATGAACATTAAATAAAATGGATTTCGTAATTAAATAAACAGAAGAACGCATTTGGTTAATTTTAAAATTAGTTTCTATACTTGCAAGTTTCAGTTTAAATTGACTTTCCTGACCGCAACAGATTTTGCGTTTTCATATCAACGTTTTGATACGAGCTTTATGTTTTTGTGTAAAAACATATTTCAGGTTATATAACCCGTAGTACCCACCCATCTGTATTATGTAGCAGGTATCTCGTCCTTTTACACGGTGCGCGCACAAGTCCCTTTTATTTTCCACTCCAAACGATGAAGCTAAGATTGAAGAAAATTCTTTAAGATGTCAATCGTTCATTTGTTATTTCCCGCATTTGTTTGATAAAAGCATGAATGTAAATATTACTTCATAGTCTAGTCGACATGTGCCTTTTAGGTCAAAATTTTTAGCTCGCCTCGGAAAATTATGATCGAGGTGGCATTCGATTCGTCATCGCATTTAGAAACTTTCTGAAAAATTTGGAGTTTTGATTGTAAAACTTACAAAAGTTATAAACAATTAAGTAAATAAGAAAGTGTGGTTTTGTTTTTGGCGAATATCTCAAAAAGTATTCAAAATTTTCGAAATTTGAAAAAGATCTACAAAGAAGAAGAAACTTTCTAAAACAAGTTCTACCTCGAGGACCAATATTTATAATTTCTCTAGAGGGTTGAAAATACAGCCGAAAACGAGAACTCTCGCTTGCGTAAGCTCCGCCCACTTCGGACCTTTAATGAATAAATATTATTTAAAATTATTAAATATGAAAATTAAAAAATTCAGGCACCTATAGGATAAATCAATGAACAAAATCTGGCGATCAAAAATTTTTATCTCGATTTTTCAATTAATTATCTATTAATTAATTACCATTTTTTGTTGCACGAACACCAACATTGAAAGCGCGATAGTTGTTAAACTAATAACTTGGGATTTTTCATTTTATGGAGCTATCATACAATGGCTATAAAAATTATTCCCGTTGGAAAAATTAAAAAAAAAGTTAATTATCACTTTGTTATTAACAATTTACTCAAGTTAAAAATTATCAAGCTCGATTAAACAAATCAAATTTGAAGATCAAAAGAGTGTTAATGCCGAGTGGTATTTTTTTCATTTGTTTACGCAGGGTGTTAGAAAAAGTTCGCGAAAGACGACTAAAAAGCCGCATTCTCATATACCATGCTATACGCTTATTCACACACGGCCAACAAAACAAAGTCATGTTTAGCTTCCGAAAAAGTAGGTACATCTCGTCATTCATCCTGCGCATAGCCCCGACCTAGTGCCCTGTGATTTTTGTATTTACCCCAAAATCAAAGATTACCAATTTCGAAGAGGCAGTGATAGCGTTCAATCAGCACGTAGAAAACTGACTTCAGATCTGTGGTCCTACTGTTTTAAAAAATGGTTCGATCGCATGCAAAAATGTTTAACAAGTAAAGGAGATTATTTTAAAAACCAATAAATATAATATTTAGGTCATAACATGTTGTATTTTATAAGTTACGCAAAATTTATAGTGTGACCTATGTACCTACATAAATTACATTTGTTAGAAGGGGCATTGTGAGAGTAAAACTAGAAGTCTCGCACATCCTTTTTAAAGTATAAATTTTAAGTACTTTCCCACGTGATGGAACCCACTTGCTTGTCTCCTTCCTTTTTTATATTAAAAAACACAAACATTGACATTTCATGCAAAGTCTCTTATGACGTAGGCAGAGAATATCGAATACCAAATGTCACGATCTTATGATACATATGTTTAGCTTTATCTATATTTATTTATAACTCTTTTCTTACAAACACGCCGGGTTTGAATACTTTTGATACCAATCGGGTAAAACCTTAGTCTCCCCGGAAACCTACATGCATAATTGCTTTGTATATCTGTTTTGTCAATCTTTCAATTGTAGTTTTTTCCACTTGACCAAAAAACGGAGCATGCCCTTCCTCATTATCATCATATAATTCCTAAATTGTAAAATTGACTTTTATAAACATTCATTTCAAACAGTCCACAAAAATGCTTCACTTGTTGTCACGTTACGTAGTACCTAGTTCGAGTCATGAAGCTTGCGAATGCAGCTACGGTCGGTGCGAACCAGTTTTATGCTTTGGTAACGCTATAACCATGCGTCTAGTAAATTGTGTTGGATAAAAAATATTTTCTTTTTTTTGAATTTTCATTAATTTTTTAGTTCGAAAGTGTTATCGATTCCCAAACATTTCTCAAAATTTGGCTGGTACTTTAAATGTCACCCTGTAGATGTCTATTTAAATTTGGTAGTGTAACATGAGTACATAAGTATCGTTGGTTAAATAACTTTCCTTACCACAGGCATTACTTTGAGGTTAGATTAGACGTGCTTACTTGTGTTTACACACAAATTTAAGACCGCCATTACTACGAGTACAAGTAGATTAAGCAATAAAAATAAATTTTATGTCTTAAATAAAACGCCTCCGTGGTCTAGCGGTGCGGGTGTTGGACTTGACTGCATGAGGTCCCGAGTTCGAATCCCGGGTCAGCCAACAAAAAGAAAATTGGACTTTATTAATTTTCTAATTACAAAACGTTGGTCGGGATTGGAAGTGTGCCCGGATGGCGATAGGCTGGCCAGCTATCACATTGTGGGACTTAGTGTCTTCGGCTAGTCGTGGGTGCCTAGGTTATGCCTCTGCCTACCTCTTCGGGGGTATTGGCGTGAAGATCCTTTTTTTTTTAAATAAAACCCGTTATGTAAAAAATCTATAACGCCACATCTCTAATTACCGTGAGATATATATAAAGACGACTATGGTTGGCTTAGTTACTTTACTGAATTAGCTACATCTATTTCACTAAAAAGCCATTTAAAGCAGCAATGTTAGACAGTGCACGAAAGCTTTTCTAACTTTGTGATAGCTGGTTATTCTGCAGGCAGTTTGGGTATAAATGATTGTGGGTGATTTTACACCACCCTCCTCCCTGGTAATGTCTAACCCGTCCCAAGAATCCCCCTAAAGTGCATCGCGACGTTGTTGCGGACCATCTGCGTGCTCTGCTTATTTTCACCCCTAATTTCTATACTTACTGAAAATTGCATTTAAAGGTAAATACATAATCTTATTATATAACCGTATTATGTAGATAGTTTTTGCATAACTTCTTTTTCATATTTCTCTAGTTGAAACTAAAAACCTATCTATATATTGTTATGGATGATATGAGAAGCTGTTAAAGTTAGACGTGCGTAAGGCTTAATAATCAAGCCTCATGCTAAGCAATATTCGCCTTTCGTGTCTAGGTGACGTGTATAGCTTGCCGTTAGAAATTTTATTGTTTGTTTTGAATAAAAAAAAGTCAAAATGCCTGAAATACTCGTAGTTGTTCCGCGGTGAGATTACCGATTCTACTACAATTATTGAGAAAAATCTGTTTGCTATAACAATATTATAACGTAAAACTGCTGGATTAATATTTATTAATTTTCTACCAGTTAAAGGGTAGGAACAACATTTGAACCACGGGTGCAACTTTACCGGTCCCCCTATCCTCGATTACAGAACATGGTATATATGTATTGTTTATGTATTTGCTTATGCTACCTAAAATTATGTTGAAATGTGTTTGCAAATGTATAGTTATTGATTTTTTTTTTTTTTTTTTTTTTTAG
>NJDD01003926.1:960-39932 GCA_002245505.1 Calephelis nemesis | reverse complement strand
CGTGGGATAAATTTCTATAAATCTTAAAGAAAGAAAAAATTTCGCCCCAGACAGGATTTGAACCTGTAACCTTTCGTCTCAAGCCGACGAATGCTCTAACCAATTGTTAAAACAAAGCCGACGAATGCTCTAACCAATTGTTAAAACAAAGCCGACGAATGCTCTAACCAATTGTTAAAACAATTGGTTAGAGCATTCGTCGGCTTGAGACGAAAGGTTACAGGTTCAAATCCTGTCTGGGGCGAAATTTTTTCTTTCTTTAAGATTTATAGAAATTTATCCCACGCACAGGGCAAGTGCTAAAAAAAATAAAAAAATAAAAATTCGATGCAAGAAACGAAAGTTATGTCCATTCTAAAAATGTGAATTTCATCGGTGATGAACTCATTTGGTGGGTACTCAGAATTGTGTATCTGTAGGACATAACTACCCGCGTTAACGGGTTAGAAAGGAATTAAAAATTTCGCCACGGGACTTGAATCCTCAGTAGCTCAATTGGTTAGAGCATTCGTCGGCTTGAGACGAAAGGTTACAGGTTCAAATCCTGTCTGGGGCGAAATTTTTTCTTTCTTTAAGATTTATAGAAATGTATAGTTATTGTTTTTTTTTCTCTTTGCACCCTATTTAATTATTTTTTCTAATAAAGTTAGTTTGACTGGTAGAGAATCCCATGTAGCATTAAGTTCACCTAGACATCTAACCAGCGTTTCTTGGGTCGGCCTCTTTTAACGATTCCTATAGGTTTTACGGCTTTTAGAAATTTATTACCTACGTAGCTTGCCGGTTGGTGTAAATCATGAGCGTACAAGCTTAGGAGGCTCTCCTGCAGTTTATCCGTTACGTCACAGATATGAAAGCTGCCACGTTTGTGAAACTCGATGGAAAAATAGGGGTTTTATAAGGTAAACGTATCTCTATCTTTGTTTGTATGTGTGTACGTGTGTTTTACATGTACCTGTTCTTTCAGCTTAATCGAAATTTTTAGGTTACAAATGACGACCCTGTCGGTCAACTTCTTGCTCAATTGATTGCTCCGACGATTACTTACTGATTGTTTGACTGGGTGCTCTAAAAGTTATGTATCTTATTGCTTTGGGCAACCTTGTTATATTACTTATCTTGTTGGCTGACTTATTGCTTAGTGCAAAAGGTACCTCTGAATCCTCTGTACTAGCTGTCCCGGTGAACTTCGTTCCACCCGTTCTGTTTTTATGGGGAATAATAAAATATTGTTTTTCCCATTTTCCCTGCAATTTTCCCGGTTTATCTCATCATAAGAACCTTCGTCTAACACTAACTAACACAACAATAAAAGAATTATCCAAATCGGTTCAGTCGTTCGGAAGTTATGCGCTTACCAACACATTTAGTAATTCATTTTTATATTATAGATCGACGTGTCACAAGAATCTTTGTATAGATCTACGTGAATAAATATATTTTGAATTGAATTTGAATTGACTTACCGTTGCTAGATGAACTGCTCGATTGATTGCTCGACTATTTTGGACGTCCCACATAACCTACGTGGGACGTAAGGAAAAGTAATCAGGGCGATTTCATGATGATATGAAGCACGGTGGCAATAAACATCCGAAATGTTAACCGTGGTGTCGCGGTGCGGTATGAGTCTGAGGGTGGCTATTGCGTAATTCAATTTAGCTCTTAATCAGATAACAACAAAGACGAGCACTATAACTCAGTTTATATAGAATTGTGCGACAACAAGTCTTCATTTTTCAACCCGCGACGGAAAAAAGGGTGTCACAAGTTTGACGTGTCTGTTGGAGTTCACGTATGAAAACGAATAGACCGATTTCGATGCGGATTTTATTTGAAGCTGATGTGACCGAGATGGTTAGCTATATTACGGATTATGATAGATAATATGGTTAATATAATATACTTATACGTATATGTATGTGCTACATAGGAATTTTCATGTTCATGTACGATATTTTGAATTTCGCTCAATATGCCTCACATCTCTTAATGGATGCATATTTTTTGATAACTCTATTTTACATAACCAACATAAACAAAATCAATTTCTGGATAAATCAGTACCTACACATCGAATTTTATTGTGTCAAAATCTAATAGTACTCGGAAAAAGTGCTTCCTTCATAAAAAAAGACTGGGGTTCAACATTTTTGAATGATAAAAGTGATTTCGCTTTCACACAATTTTTTACTAGATACCGATAACCTAAGGACACTTGTTTAATAATTCATTCATATTACGGTCGATATACCTACAGAACACACATATTCATTTAAAGCTTGAAGCAGATTGGTGTTGAATTTTCAGGTTTCAAAAATTTTCCAATCTTCGGATTAGGTTATAATGAATAGATATTAGACAGGAGCATCTTAGGTCAGCATTTTTATATTTAAGATCAGCGGCATCGCGCTAGCTTTTGTGCAGTCCCGACCTAATTTTACAAGCCGTAAACTTTCCAATAGATATTGGATCATACGATCGCGTCGGATGCCGAATGCGGACACGGTGCGTCCTATCATTTTATATAGGACTGGATGTTACAAAACATTTTGGCGGATTACTTGAAATCGCTTTCTGCATTTTTTGTAGTATAAATTGTTTCTGATAATACCCTATTGGTTGAATGACTAGCTGCGGCTCAAATGCCCAATCGATAGTGTGTCATTCAAATTTACAACAGCAACGAGATTATACATATTTTTGAAGTGAAAATTTATTTAGCGCCGTATGCACTTTTTGTGGTGGGTAAAAAATATTAAGCTCGCGGCAGGATACGTGACCAAAGTAAAACTACTGTCTGTTGTTACCGTATTTCATACTGTGATTTTCGCAGGCCAATATATCTTCAAGCGAGCTTACAGTGAGGACGCAGGCCGCACAGCTGAGAAATCTCGCGGGAAGCAAGCACCCCGCGCAAGACGCGGTAAGTATTTAATTTTATTTTCTTTTAGAACAAAATCAAATTGTATCACATAAATGATAGTACTTTTATGCTGATAATTAAGTGCAAAATTGTTCCCAAAGCATTAAAAATGTACACTTTCGGAGTGCGACTCGTTGATTTATTTTGTTGTCATTTGTAAGGTAAAGAAGTTCACGCATTACATAAGCAACGAGCCGCCAATATTCCTTCTTCCAATCCACCCAGTAACCAGAACGCAGCACCAAGTCGAGGTACGGTCTCTCGGGAGACAGCCCTTGGTGCTGGCGTTGTTGGTAACAGCCCCATGCATTTAAATAAAGATGTCTCGGGCTGAGCACTCTGCTCGGCCCACAAAGCTCGGTGAAGTTGCATAAAATCGCGAGATTAGCAACAATTTAGTCATTCAAAAAAAAAAGGATTACATAACAGAATCTGATCAGAATCACAAAAAAATATATTCACATGGACCATACAAGTGGTACTTGTGCGCGTCGACATTTTTATTAACTACCATCGGACCGGAATCGCGGCCACATACTGAGAAATCCTGCGAAAAAAACTGAGGGTAACATTACAAACTAGAAAAAAAATGTGTGCGTGTACTAGCGTACACTCGTAAGAAATGACGAAGTGAAACTTCTTTATGACGTTATTTTTCAAAAATTATTTTTACAATATGTGCAACTTTACAGAAATAGGTTAAATAAAGTTTATTGCCAATCCTTATTCCGCTGGAGAAAGTATACTTCGAATCACGCATGGTAGGGATAAGAACAAAGATGGCGCGTAACGGAAAAATGTGACGCGTAGCGAAAAAATGTTACACTATTTTTTTTTCCAACCCCGATAAAGAAGTTTCACTTCAAAAATCAAAGTGTGAACAAAATTCTAGAAGAGTGAATTTCTTTGCAATTCAATTATTTAATGTTTAAGTGCAGTAAAACTGGAAAAACCGACTCCAACTATTTCATTGGGTACCATGTCTCGATTTGATAACTATTTTTTCAAAAGATACGCAATGATTCCAAGGTAGTCCCATGTTAGTTTAATCATGATCCAACTATTAATTTTTGAGTTATCATAAAATAGCAAATCAAGCGCTGAATGAAATAAAGCATCTAATAATATCATACGGAATATTAAACAGTAAGGGGTTTTAGCGCTTTCTGATTCTATTCAAGTTTTTTGTGATAAAATAGAAAATAAAGCGCTGAATGACGTCTATACTAATAATACATACAAAGTTTAACGCTCTCGTAGCGTTAAAGCGCGAAAATGGAATGTTGCATTATACGAATCTTACGAATCTGACGCAAGTATAGAAGTTTTTTTCCCATTAAAAAAAGTTCGTAACGCCGCTAAAGAAGTTTTCACTTTAAAAATTAGTATTTCCAATTTTATAATAAAAATAACGTTGCCCAGGATTGAATAAATGGGCCCGGTTTGCGATTGGTTTGCCGCCTATCACATAATAGGACTTAGTGTCTTCAGCTAGTCATGGGTGCCCTGGTTGTGCATCTGTATACCTCTTCAAGGATATGAGCGTAAAGACTTACTTACTTAATTAATGAACAAAGAGGACTATAAGTTTCACGTTTCTTCATTCACGCAATGCTTGCTTTAATCTATACAAATTAAAAACATTTTTTTAATCTATACAAATTGTTGGTAGCTGTTAATATCAAGTGGCTAGCGTACACGCCTAACTACGCCGACCAACCGCGAGGCTCGGGTTCGATTTTCGACGGGGGCAGGCATTTGTATGATGAACATTTAGATGTCTGCATTTCCGGGTCTGGGTGCTTATTAAATTTATTCTGGTTCTGTTTAAATATGTTTCTAATCTTGGCAGTTGGTGAAAAACCATTTTGAATTTAAAACAAAGAAGTTAACATAGCTTTGTAAAAGCGAAACCGGTTGGCAAATATTGATATCTCACTTTTTTTTAAAACATATGTTAAGTGAAACTGCAAGTGTATTTTCTATTTAAAAGATACGAAGACTGTTTTTAAAATCCAAGTAAATTTACCCTTCATATTTGTAATAAATATTGTGAAAAGCAAAGAACAATATTAAATATTCTATCAATCCTATCCTAGTTATTTGAAGCAGATGTATGTTACTCTTTGAAGCAAATACTATTAAACGGAATCAGAATCAGAAAAAAACCTTTGTTCACATGAACCATGGTACTTAAGTGCGTCGACATTTTTTAAATTAACACCGGTTCGGAATTGCGGCTTATATATTACGGATATAGATTAACGCAGAATAATACTTATACTACAATTTGTAGATTTTGTATAATTTAGCAAGCATGCGAGGCCGCGGGCGGAAGATAGTCTTGCAAATTAAATAAACGGTCATGCGGATACATAATAATATCGTACCATAAAAAGCTTAACAAAGCGTGTCGATTTCTATTACAGATTAGCTAGGTGCGTGAAGTATTTCGCTTCTTTGAAGTGTTCAGCTTCTAAGAATATTTGTAGGTGTTAGTTCCCTGACCGGCCCTAACAAACCGTGACCTCCACCATTTAAGCCTTAATACAAGTCAGTATTATAAAACTATTGACATAAAACATTTTAATTATAAAGAGGGTGATAAATATCAACTATGAAGTTAATACTTTTATCACTTTTGTATATTTGCTTTCATGCTGAATGTGCATTCGTGTTCATGCGATATTATTAACCTTTCTTTGGCATCAAACAATAAAATAAAACATAAATGGTTTTACTCAAGGTTAAGCAATGCACTTATTTATACATGGTACGACCTCAAGCGGGCTTAAAGCCAACTGGGTCGAGTTTTCGTAACTTTCAGCTGTGACTGCCAGTTTTATACGTGCTGTACGAAAATACGAAAATACAAACAGCTTAAATAAATATCATATATCTGATAATCTTTCGTAGTCGACTATTGCAGGTTACGTAACTGGATCGTGTGACAGGGAGATAGCTACAATAGTTTGGCGGGTAAATAGCCAGCTCAACTATCAGCAAAGAAGGTCTCGTAAGTGCCAAGTATTACCTTAAGTGTGTCAATTGGTGGCTCGATGTGCGTGGCTCCCAACCCCCACTGGGGGAGGTAGAGCGTGGGGCAGGTCGGTGGATCGATACCCGACGTCTGGCCCACGACCTCGCCTTTCTTACCACCTTCCTAAATACTAATTACGTGCTTTGACACAGCATGCACGGTCCGAATGAAAAGATCTATGGATGGTTAACGGGACCGTTAATAACGTGTTTCGGTTTGTTTTTTGGTAGAGCACATGTTCTCATATAATGTCTGAAAGCTCTTTTATATAAATTGCTCTTAATTAAATGTTGGTTTTTCGTTAATTTATGAGATACAAATAAAACAATTGTAACTAATTTTAACTCAAGTAGATATAACAGGCAATCTACTACTATTTTGGATGCCGGCTGTAAGGCTGTGCGTATTCCTATAAGTTAAGGATAGGTCAGGGTTTGATATACACATTCGCTTTTAATTTCTGTTCACGTTTTTTGTTAGTTTTTTTTTGTAATTGGTGCATTATAAACATATTATGAATTATGTATATCACTACATAGTATTAAACAAAGTCGTTTTCTTTGTCCCTTTGTATGCTTAAATCTTTAAAGCCAAGTAACGGATTTTAATGCGGTTTTTTTTAAATAGGTAAAGTGATTGAACAGGAAGGTTTATATATATATTTAAATAGGTAAAGTGCTTGAACGGAAGTTTTATATGTATATTTTATAACCTAGTGAAGCCTGAAATTAAATAATTTCTATTTACGGGAGGCTATTTTACTACCACATTTCTTTCTGACAGATCAGTTTAAACGGTGCCTATTCATTTTTATCTATGATAATTTTTAATATGGTGGACATTGACGTATATAACAGTTTTACTATTAAAATATTCAGAGTTCACCATACGGTCCGCAGTTCAAGCGACTAGTGTACACGCCTAACGACTCTTCTCTACAATGCTTCAAGTCTGCCCAACATTTTTTTTAATTGACGTAGGTGTCGGTATTTGTAGGGTTTAAGTGGTTTATGAGTTTGGGAAAAAGATTGATTCCCGTAATAATAGCTATCTTACAATCTTTGTCATTTTATTCGATTGATTTGTAACATCAGGCGTTTGTCACAAAAGGCTTCATTTTGTTAGACTTGAGAACTAAAACATTAGGTATATGTACAACTTTTGAATAAAATTTTAAAATCTAATACGACCTTTTTAAATGTGGCTTCACTTCTATTTTTATACATAACATGCTGTAATTTATCAAGCATTGGAAATTAGTTTTGGTTACATGGATTTTACGAAACCGTAAACTTATGGTACATACAAACATACATACATACATACATACATATATATCATCACGTTAAGTCCCTTACGGAGTTGGCATAGAGTATCGAGTGCCAGACCTCACGATCCTTGTAAACCTGCCTGCCTTATGGTAAACAAATAAAAGGCTTAAAACTTATATCATTACTAGTTTGTTTGGTAGAATATTTTTTTCAGTTACGGATCTTCGAGTCGGATCAAGATTAAAGTAATAATAATTATTATCGGAAATTGTTAGAACTTTTGTTTGGTGAAAATTGTTAAACTAAGATTAATATTTTAACGAAAGTACAATACTCTCTCTTTATTATGTAAGATACTTGGCACTTTACACTGATTCATACTTTTCTCATATTTTTAATAAACAGATTGTTAAAAATGTCGAGTGGAAGTTAAATTTTAAGTATAAATAAATATTATTAAAAAAATAAATCGACCATAAATCGCCTCTGTGGTCGAGCGGTCCGGGTGTTGGACTTGACTGCATGAGGTCTCGGGTTCGAATCCCGGGTCGACCAACAAAAAGAAAATTGGATTTTTCAAATTTTCTAATAAAAAAATGTTGGTCGGGATTGGAAATGTGCCCAGTTGGCGATAGGCTTGCCACCTATCACATTATGGGACTTAGTATCTTCGGCTAGCCGTGGGTGCCCTGGTTGTGCCTCTGCCTACCTCTTCGGCGTGAAGATACTTTACTTTACTTTACTTTATTAAACAAATGATAACTTTTTACATTCTATTTGGAAAAAGTAGTAAAATAAGTGAGAGGTTGCGGAAAAAAGTCGAAGTACCTAAAATAATAAAATAAAAAAAACAACCAGCTGGAATATCTTTTTTTTTGTAAATGTTGTAGATAATAATGTAGGCACTTGTCTACTCAAAGAAATAAATAAGTAGGTAGAAGTTGCTTATCATTTACGAGAAAAACCTAATCTTAGTTATAGTATTTTAGATGTACGTGGCTTTTCCGAGCAGGATAATATAAAGGCAACAAGATTAAAAATATATTCCCTGCACGTGGGCCATAATGCGATTTATCGGTGCACGGGTATGTCGTGACTGTATTGTGCAGGTTCGTACTTCTAGCAAATACATCATAGGTGTGGTCTACGGACTACAGAGATACTGTGGCTGTTACTCTACTATAATATCACTGGTTTCTATGTAATAAAATAACATTTATTAAGATATACGATTAGGCACTTAAATTAAAATATATGTTCAGGCAGGGTGTTGATTACAATTGTGTGTCTTTTGTTTCGTTTTTATTTTTTTTATTACATTTCTAATGGTAGGACAGTTATTTTTTATATTTTAGATCAGCGAACAAGCACACTGTCTCCTGATAGTAAGAACATCCATGGCTTATAGATACCATACATGTTATAGGTGTGTCGTTGTCCTGCAGCTCAGATTTTACCCTATTTTACAAGACTACCGGCTACCCTACCCTCTGGACCGGAACATGGCAATCATTATTTTTATTCATTAAAAAAGACGTGTGGCACTCGAAGACTGCTGCGGTAAAGCTATTGCAAGCAGGCTAAGTCACCAGATTGCGGGGCGAAGAGAGAGATTACGCATGCGCAGTAATGCCGATACAACTAACGCCACCTAGATGCGAGTTGCTGAACTAAAGAGACAAGCAAGACCAAAAGTCATTAAAAGTTCTGCTATTCATCGATAGATGGCAAAACTAAAAATTATCATCGCTGTGCCGGTCGGAGTGGGGTTAGGTTATTTTCGTTACGAAATTTCTGGATTCGGTCTCCACGCTCAAGGCCCGCGATAGAAGCTATGCAATAGCTTAAAAGATATGGAAGCAGGAATAGTTAAGGCTTTGGACCTACTTGGGAAAGTTGCTGCACAGCGCTCTACCAAAATTGAAAAGTTTTAAAAGTAATTGCGTGGTAAAATGTGTTGTTAGTATGTCGATATAGTTAACTACATATTGTAATTGTTATCTGTACACATATTGAATACAGAGTAAAATTGAAAACAAAACGAATTGATTTTTCAAACTCGATTGAAAAGTTTAATTTAGGTACAAGCATCCTCTGCTTCGGGTGAAAAAATAAAAAGCTTTGTTTCATAGCGTTAGTAGGCAATCGATGAAGGATTTTCTAATAGTAAAATATTTGGTTTGATGAGACTGATTACATTTTACTGAAACGTTGATCGACTGAATCTTAGTTAGAATGCAATTAAAAAAAACTCTTATAACTTCCGATACGGGAATTCAACCTGGCACCTTATAGGTTAGGTACTATGTAGCTAAGTACATACTGCCGAATCCTATGAAAAAACTATTTACTAACACAGATTCATAAATCACACTTTAGAAAAATTTGTTCTATTGCAGATGATAAATAACAATTACCTAAATTCGTCACGTGACTAATTAGATTAATCGATTTAAAATTGTACAAACGGAATTGTGCTTAATCGGTAAAGTACATAAAGGTGCAAACTCATTACAAGAGGCGGTGTGGTTTCGTCCAGAAACTCGATGCATCTTTCGGGTGTGAGAGACCCCACCTCACTTTCGGCAGCTCCCACCCAGAGGGGGTAATGGACGCACGAGGCTCCTCGGTGCGCTATGCAACGTCGGTCTTTATGCCGGCTTCCACGCGTGCACTTGCTAGTTTCTTTGACGTTCCTTTGTTGTGGATTCCAATTTTGGAAGTTAACGATATCGGATTGTATAGAAAGCAACGCCAACTTGACTATTATTGTTTCCGTATATATTTATGACTTCCTTTATGTGGTAGTTATAAGGCTTTATTTCAGTATTTTAATACTTGCTTAAGTATTTAGTTTGTTTTACTCGTTTAAAAATAAGATATGTTAATTCGAAATACAAAGTAAATATATATTGAGTTTGATATTAAACATGTCGTATGCAATATAATGTTTAATAGTCAAGGGCTAAGTTTTTTGTTTGTTTATGTTATCTACTTATAGTTTAGGAGTGTGGAACAAAAAGAGAAATAATGTAAAAACAATCTGGATTGGTACATACATATTCTGTTAAATGATATTTTTTCTTTCTTGGGTTGAATTTAAAATCAGTTAGAGCAAATTATTTTTATATAAGTTAGACTCTACAAAACAAGTTTCCAAAATTATGAAGCAAATGTTTAGACTAAAAAAAGTTAGACGAACAAAAATATTTTGTTAATAAGCACCGGTTTTGTCTTTCTGAAGAATTTTTTGATGCCATGAAATTCACATACAAAGTAGTTACCCACGATAATGGGTTTCCATTCTAAGATTGGAATATGATATAATTAGGAAATGCTGAACCATAATACTGTAACACTGGGATCGAGTTATCTAATTATTTTTTATTAAAAAAAGGATAATTTTATATAAAAACGTTACATATTTTATTTAAATTACGTTTTCTTCCTATAACATGTTTTATATCTTTTTTAATGATAAATTGACTTTGATTCTCTTCTATCTTTTTTCATTCTTAATATTTTCAAAGTTCAACTATACTTTTTAAGCAGCCAGTAGAATTTGCATCGTAATGCAACCTCTACAATACTCAGCACTAATTAGAATTACTAAGCAACAAAAAGCATCAATAGTTAGCTACAAGTTGTGCCGTCATCTGCGAAGGTCGCGTAAAAGTTTCTCTCTGAAATGAATCTGCAGAGAAACACTTTCATTTGCGTTTACTCCGTGTTGGCTTTATTTGTTTTCTACAATTTACTAATTTAGCTCAGTTCATAAGTGAAACAAAATGTGGTTAAAGTAATTACTTAATATGCTTACTTTAACTGGCCATGGGCATTTAAATACTTTTCTTCAAACTCATTCACTTTGTTAAAAGCTTTTAAAAGGGTTAATATAGATATTTTTTTATTAATAAACGTAACTCAGTATAAAGAAAATTACATTTTCATTTAAATAGTGGGCAAACTTGCAGACCAATTACCTGATTTTAAAATACCATACCAAAGATGGGCTTCTTGGATGATTAAAACTTTAAATGTCAAGCCTATTCCATAAGTTAGTTTACTAAATTATCAACCCTCTAATTCCAAACACAATAGTTGCTAAAATAAACGGTAAGACTGCAAAATCACCTAAAAAATAAATCAAAAATAAAATATCGAAATAAGGATATTAACAATTTTTAAATCACCCGCTGTTTTAAATTCATTTAAAAATAGTTTTAAAAAGATATAACATCTTGAAGTACCCCCTTAAAACTGTGAATTAATTGACATCAAACATGATGATGATGTATTTTAGGTTCCTGAATCGATTGCAATGAAGTTTGATCCGTATATAAATAAGGAATAGTAAAAGGATAAACAATAGAAAGACAAATAGTCGTCTACTTTTATTTTCGATTTTTTTAAATGGGGTTCCCGTAAGATTTGATACCATATAATACGTGAGTGAGTCACGTAAAAATTGTACAGCGGCTAATAAATCAGTATACTAATTACTAAACTCAGCAACAAGGTAGTTTCATTATTGCAAGTTTGTTAATCACAAAATTCGTTAATTATTTTATGTGTACCTATCAACTCCTTCATATTTTAATTCATTTGTGATTTTACCCTGAAATTAAATGTTAATTTGTGATTGTCTTTCCCGGCTTTTGATTTACAAACTTCACCGATTCCTGCTTGTTTGTACTCACTGAAAGACATTAATGAAGAGAACTCGAAAATTTTCGTGCGCTAAAAACATGTAATAAAGCAAAACAATTTAATTATGGCTCGATTATAAGGTGGGCGTAAAAGGGCGAGGTAGCTGGGTGCACTATCGATCTCCGTTGAATTAGTGTGCGGATCGGTCGACGTCTTTGTGAAGCCCGTCCTAGGGCCAAACAGACCAAAACAAGCTCCCACCCTGCCCGCGCGGCCCACTCCCGAGCGCCGCCTGTCGTTCAAGCCTTCATTTATGGTTTAGTGCCCCGATGCTTTCAAATTTTGCACTGCGGTGACGAAATTCGTGTTTTACTTGCATACAGCGCCAACGAAAGGTTTTTAATTTGGCAGATTTTATAATCAAGTTTGTTCTGCTCATTTCGAATATTAAAAGCTATTTGAAAGCTTTAAAATACTTTTACCGTTATTAATTTTTGGCTTTACGATTTATTTATCAAAGTACTTCTTTGTTGTACACAAAAGAGTTACAATATAAAGAAATATAAATAGAGCTTATCAACTTGTTGTCTTTAGCTAGTTTAGAGAGGATGAATTAAATTGAAATTGAAATCAATTAAAAATTAAAAGAATCAAAAGTTATTATGCTCCTGTAGAAGACGTATAGGGATCTCGAAACGTAGGTAAATGAGAAAGTCCAGCTCCATGTATGTATGCTTGTTGATGATCCCTAATTGGGTATTTGAATCGAGAATGACTTACTTTGGTATTAAGGTAGACTTACAAACATAGTGCCATTGTTTCCCATTCTCAGCTCTGTCAATATGGGCGCTGTCTCAATGTATATTATACCGAGTTAAAACTAAAATATTTTATTACGCTTTTTTAATACTATATAGGTACCTATATATAATTTTGAATGAACGCTGTCTGTGATTATTTTGCTTAAAAGGTTACTTTCAATCTTTTTGAAGTGAAACTTCTTTATCGGGGTTGGAATTTTTTTTAATGTAACATTTTTTCGTTACGCGTCACATTTTTCCGTTACGCGCCATCTTTGTTCTTATCCCTACCACGCGTGATTCGAAGTATACTTTCTCCAGCGGAGTGGGGATTGGCAATAAACTTTATTTAACCAATTTCTGTACAGTTGCATATAGTAAATTATTTTTTTGAAAAATAACGTCATAAAGAAGTTTCACTTCTTCACTTCTTACGAGTGTACGCTAGTATACGCACACATTTTTTTTTTATTAAAATGTAGAATGGTGTACAATTATGTAACCACCATATCGTTTACTTGTTTTGAACAGGGTCCTATTTGAAGAATATAGAAAGCAGCGCCTAAGAGGCGAGCATCTGTCATTTGTCATTATCAATGTAACTATGATTAAGTTATAGATTTTTTGTCCGAGTTGGTACCACAATCTTATCTACGTACCGCCATGGTCATGCACTATCTAGATGCAAAGTTAAATAGCCGGTAGTAGTAAATTACTTATGCAAAAGACTTAATAATTTAATTACGTCCAAAATAAAGAATTGATTTTAATTATTATAATTAAGATCTTCGCCTTAAATGGCAATGCATCATTGCTCATCATGATTTCGATCACTCGCATTGCATACGGCGAATATAGGGAAATCTATCTTCATGTTTGATATCTAATCCAAGAAGATAAATATTAAAATCTAAATCTTACAAATAACACAATCTTCGCCTTTTTAAATATGTTAAGAAAATAGGTTTATCTTGTGAAAACATAGTCCTTATTCTTTCGCTATAAACACCAACCTTTACATAATACAATATTTCAAAAATCTTTACACGAGTAACTTATGTTTTATTCCATTTTCGGGTTTATTTTATCAGTTTAAGCTGTTTGCGTGACACTGTATAATATAATGAACACTAATTAAAACATATTAAACAAAGGAAAGACCGAGCATAGCGTCCATCTATTGAATTAGTAAAGTCTGTCAAAGTGCATCGTCGAGGCACAAAGGTCGTTGCGTGGGAATAGGGGGTGGCGGGCGGGTGCCCCCCTATCCCGTGGGCTTGAAGTAAGCTGGAGCTTCAGAAATTTGTTATGACGCACTGGGTTTTGTCTACAGTTTCGTACAAACACAATGGGTACTCAACTATATGCACTTCTACATGTATCTGCATTTTGTTATTTCGGGTCTGATGGCTACTAATAATTGAAAACGTACGACGCAGAGGAAAACATTCCTAAATGAGTTTCAAAGTCTATACTGAAAATTGTTTTATAACTTATTCATACGAGTATAAATTACAATTCTGACGCTGTAAATAGTATTGACAGCTTAAGGTATGTATTCGATGGTTAATCTGCTCAGATACCTGCTTATTATTTATTTATTTTTTCAGAAAAGTAAAAGCAGATCTTTTATTCAAAGACGTGCTTATCTCGACGTGAGCCTGCAAAAAGATAGGGTAAAAATGTAAAATAAGCCTTTAATTTGCTAATTCCGCGTAAGCAGTGTAACTGTTGTGGCAAATATTCCTCCAAATGACACAGAGTGTGACAAGCCTAACTGACGTTTCCACCACCCACCTCCGCGACCAGAACACGAATATAGGAAGAGCTCGGGAAACAATCCAGATTATCACGTTCTTCACATGTGACAACCCTACCTAAAGTTCCCACCTCCCACCACCGCGACCAGATCACAAACAGAGTCCGAATACGAGAAACAAAACCACCCGTCACGTCCCTCGCCAACTTTGTCGAAGCACTCACCACAGAGAACATACAGAGTTTGACTCTTGTGTCGTAGTTTGTACGGTACAGTCGATTTCCTGAGGATGCCTCGGTGTCGAGGCGAAACGTACGTCGAGTGCGATTTGGTGTTCTCTGTGGTGAGTGCTTCGACAAAGTTGGCGAGGGACGTGACGGGTGGTTTTGTTTCCCGTATTCGGACTCTGTTTGTGATCTGGTCGCGGTGGTGGGAGGTGGGAACTTTAGGTAGGGTTGTCACATGTGAAGAACGTGACAATCTATATTGTTTCCCGAGCTCTTCCTATATTCGTGTTCTGGTCGCGGAGGTGGGTGGTGGGAACCTCAGTTAGGCTTGTCACACTCTGTGTCATTTGGAGGATTATTTGCCACAACAGTTACACTGCTTACGCGGAATTAGCAAATTAAAGGCTTATTTTACATCTGTTACAATGGATTTCCGCAAAGTAACGCCTGATTCAATAAAATAATAATAAAAAAGATAGGGGTTGCAAACATATTATTATCGTTCATTACATTAACATCAGATTTTAAATCAAATAGTAGACATTAAATGTTCATGCGAATACTCAAGTTTAAGAATTGCTTACAAAATGTTAATTATTATTTCCCCATGTTGGTACCCTGACTAAAGTAAGGCGAGCTAAGCTTTAAAAGTAAGTTGTTACTAACAACGTTTTTAGAACGTGTAACGTATGCTATGTATTATTGTGTAGAAACTTACTCGGATATGGGACCATCGCTTTGTCTATTTCTATCGTCATAATCCGTTCCGATGGTGGAGTATCTAGATTTACTAAATAGGCCTAACATCCTGGCCACGGGGTAATAATGCACCTATAACATCTATGGTATCCGTGGGTTTCGGTTGTTTCTTACTGTAAAGAGAGTCGTGTGTATGTTTGTTGTCTCATTACATATAAAAAGTGTAAAAATAATAATTTAATAAATGCAATTTGAATAACAGTAACCCTTTTAATTAATTAATAGAAAAATAAGTTCTCCGACAAAACATTAACAAATGTTTAAAAGCTTTGTCGGTATTGTTTAAAACACATATTTTTCCATTCGTTGGATCCATTGTGTGAAGTGGTGGATCCCTACTGACGACTGTACCTCTTCAACGTCTGCTTGGGATCCGATGCTGCTTCTGGACTTGAGAATCATTGAGTTTGGTAGGAATAAAAAGAAGCCGTAAGGTGCGAAATCTGGACAATACGGCAGATGCGTCAACAATTCCACATAAGCTTTCAAATATGCATTCATTTTCTTAATGCAATATTCGGACTCATTGTCTTGGTAAAATACGAGTAGGTATGTCATGATTGCGAGAACGTTCTTCGCGAATTTTTAAGACACTCGGCAGGAAATGGTATAAATACCAATCTGCGGTGACAGTCCTTTGATTTTCAAGCAACACTGTTACGTAATATCCGCTTTTCCGAAGAAAGACGCAACCATTTATTTGCCTGTGCTTCGTCTATTCTTAACTTTTATTGGCAACTCTTCAAAAGGAAAGACCCATTCTGTTGACTGGCTTTTCTGGTTCGAAATAATAACCCCAGGTTTCGTTACTTGTTACGGCTCTCCTCTCCTCCATTAAACTGTTCTACAACTTTTAGGCACCACTTTACAAGCAGTCGTTTTTGGTCTTTCGTTAAATCATGCTGTATCCATCTAGTGCAAAGTATCCGAATCTTGAGTTATTTATGCAAAATGTTTATGCACTTGACTCATTCCAATGCCTAATTCAGTAAATTCTTACTTTTTCTGCTGACAAGTAATTTTTTGTCAGCTATTATTAGTTTTTGTACGGTATCGATATTAGATTCAGTAACCGCAGTCGCCAGATAACCTTCACATACACGATGTATGAAAATGATCTCGTCGACGTCTAAATTCTCGGAATCACGAACATAGAGCTACGATATGGCGCTTCATCACCAAATGCTACGTCAAGTCTCGTGTTCCATTTTCAAATTTAATTATAGTTTTTTTTATTATTTTGTATTGTAAGTGGCCAATTCCAGAAACATTTAGTATGCCCCACGTATATATTGTAATGTAATATGTTTCTTAATATTAGACGTAATAAAAGAACCATTCAGTTTTTAACAGAACAATTTAGAATTTAACGTAAATAAATTTGCTAGTGTTAAGACACATTTTTCTTAACGCTAACGTAAAGGATCTATGCTTATTATTTAGACAGTTAATTTATAAATTGTCAGGGAATACCTTACAGAACAGGATTATGATTCAACAATACTAGACTGGATGTTTAACATTCACGTCTCAGGTGGAATATGTAAGTAACATCGGCGGTGCCTAAATGAAGTTTCTACAATATAAAGCGTTAATGAAAATTAACTTAATGTTCATTCGTCAACTTTCGTGAATTACTTTTTTTATATAATTTGTAAATATCAATTTTGCTCTTTTGTTGATTTTTCTGAAAGTTCAGAAAACAACTGGTCATTTTCTGTGGTCATATTGCTGTCCAAAAACAATAATAACAATAAAAATATGTTTACTTCCATCCGTCTTACGAATTTTCGATCAGGTCACCTGTCCTGACGCTAGTTTTGAAGTTTTTACCCATCACTTCAACAAGGCGCATAATAATTATCTACCGCCAGAGATCCGCCTGCTTTCTTCCTTTACCATAAAATGCGTCCGTCCCTTGTTAGTCGGGAAATAACGATAAGTGCGGTAATTTCAAAGGTTGCGTGTGAACGGGAGGTGACGCATGCACTGAGTCTAGACATTATGTTATGAGTACTCGTGCCGCCTCATTTCACCCCACAGCTGTTCCGAACAACATTAACATAAAACCTTAATTAATTACTCGTCACTCCGTCTGTAATTATTTGCTGGCTTGTAATTAGAAATCTTCCGTTAGCTTTATACGTCCGAAAAATAATTCATATCTTTATCGTTAACTTGTACCGATGTTTTCATGGTTTACACAAAATGTTTGAGTTTGAAAGAAGCATTTTTATTTCACGAATAATAAGATAATTGCTCTTTAGTCCACCTATCCATTAAAATATTTGATGTAGAAGTAAGTATGTCTGTTCGTCTCCTTGCTATTTATATGTTTCCCTTTCACGAGCAAATTAATTAAAAGAATGCTATAAAAATTAAGTGATTTGAAGCTTAAGAAATCACACATCTGTCGATTACTTATGACTTCAATAAATTTAAATATGTCTATTGATTTTCCGATAGATGCTTCACTCAAAGAATAAAAATAGTTTCAAGGTTCATTTAAAAATGTTCATAACTAGTTGCTATGTGCGGCATAGTTTGCATATTTGTTATCTAGCTTTTCCGCGGGAACTCTTAGAGAAATTGGTATAAGTTATTATATATAATATATTGGTATAAGCCTTTTAATGTTATTTTGTGGAAGCCAGAGTTTGGTAAGAGAAAAATTAGGATAAAAGCAGTTAAAATTAGAGCTCTACGAAAAAATGTTGTTTCTTGTTCGCTGAGCAAAACCAAAATACTGAGATCAGATAAAAAGTAGCATTAAAAGAAAGTGTTGGTATAAAAATAAGAAAGGGCATGCCCTGTTGGTTCAATCATATGGATAGAATGACAGATGAAAGATTGACAAAATGGATATATGGTAATCAGGGAGACCTAGGAGCTCTTTCCCATTTAAACATTGGAAACACTGAATTTTTAATTGAAATGTCAAAATAAATAGCGAAAAAAATCTTTGATCAAATTTTAGTGTTACTGGTAAAGATCTTTGATTAACTGTAGGTATTCCACTTATCGCCTTACACATATGTTCTACAAGGCGGGTAGAGTTCTTAAAATGAGCTCTTCACGCCTAAAGCTTACGAGTTATGGCAGTAAAAAGTGAATCTTGGTCATATTTTTTACTATAACTCGCCTTCCATAACACGATGGTAATTATTTTACTCCATAGAAAAAAGCAAGGTTCAAAATTGATATTTGACTGAAAATCAAGCTCAATATTTGTTAAAAAAAATCAAAGATATTTGTAATCTAGTTCATATCATACGATTAATCATTAAGGGTCCATGTATGCTAAAAAGGGTAAAATACGTCAGCAATAGAACGTTTTTTTTTTCATACAAAGCAATCATGGATCTCGGTGACAAAAATACACAAGATTAACATTAATATGCTTTATAAGACTATTGTTTCCCAAACACGATTCATTTCACTTTACTCGATAGAATTAAAACAAAAAGTTAACCTTCTTTTGATAGCAAAACCCAACTTTCTACTTCATTTATGAAAATATCGACACCAGATGTAACATAAACATAGATAAGTACTTAGTATACCTAAAAGATAATGGTTTCAGTTTTTATATTTTTTTCAAATTACTTTTATAGTGTCAAAAATAGTAATTTGACTTAAGACATTTACTTTAGAGCGCACTTATTTCATAGTAATCATGGAACGGGGGAGTGCGGCGTGTGGCTCTTCTGGCTGACTAAGTGTAAGGCCTTAAGTTAATAGGAGTGCTAGGCTTAGGTATTAATGTCATGTGTCTGAATTAAAACTTTGATTAAATGTCCTAGTTGTAAATAATTAAATAAGTTTCATTATAATTCGCAGGAATTATTACAACACTTTTCACGTTATAGCGCTATTCGTTAAAATATCAAAAGCATTCTAAGCAATAGTTGTGTTTAATTAATTTGTAATAAAATGAAGTATGACATTCATACAATTATTATACATCATTTTATCGGTACGTTTGTGTTGGCGCCGTCTGCTTTTGTAATTATTGTCTAGCAGTAAAAAATATAAAAATGTATATAATATAATAAGAGATTAATTACTAAATAGGAATGGTTGTACTTCGATGCGCAGCTCATGGAATTGCGTGTTACTAACGAATACACTTGTTATAGTTTACAAGAAAGTTTTTGTGTAGAGAATTAGCGGCAATAAGTTAGTAGTACCTCATGTCAAGTAACTAGTTGCTGCTACATCTAGATTCTTGACGTTTGTTAGATTAATTGTAAGTTTTTTTGATATAGCATGTAAGCAAATGCTAATAATTAAGACAATGATGTGGCAGCCCCTTTCTTATTAATACCTTTTAATAACTGGCAGCTTGATGAGTTTTATCAAAATTGAAGGATAAGTGTTATTAATAAAGATATACTAAAGTACTCCAAGTTTTAAGTTGACATTTGTGGTAATTCCACTGAGTTCCAACTTAACTAATTTTAAGTGAATGCTATTTGTTTCCAATTAAACAAAATAAAGAGATGAAACATTTGAGATAAGTATGTCAGATTAGTGTGAACATGTCAACTCGTGAAGTTTTTCCCTTCACATACATTCGGAATTTGTTAACGGAATCCCGTTTCGGAATTTCAAAACGAAATTTTCACACATTAGTTTTTTGAGATTCGGAATCCAAAACTCAGTTATGACAAGACAAGATGCTAGTCATTGAGTACACGTTTAAGAACAAAAATGTCGCTGCTACTGGGTCACCCAAAATTGCAAATAATTATAGTAATTTTACATAGGTATTAATTAAAAAATAAACATTTGTTGAATTATGTATTTTAATACTAATATTTAATAAAGTTTGCTGAAATGATTGCTAAATTTTGTTATTTTAATCTAAAAGTTATGATCGCAACATTGCTGAATTGGCTACACTATCGCCATTCCGTTGGAAATTTTCGAACATATGTAGTGGACGCACTGGCCCGCTTGTGGTATCTGGAAACGGAAAAATTCTGTAATCAAAATTTCTGACCCTGTGTGGCAGGTCCATCGAATTCTATGGATTCACTGCGTTCGAAATTGGGATTCTGAATATCAAAATAGGATTACGTAAAGCAATTTCGAATGTATGTGGAGGGACTACAAGTCTGTAGAATCATCATGTACAAAGTAATCTGACAGCACTTTTTGTTTTATCTCTATTGTTGAAAGAATATAGGTACAGCTTAAAATTAGTTTAATGTTCTTATAATACTGTCTACACAACTATAAATAATTATGAACAAATTTCAACTTCAACCACAGAGTCTATTTAGAGTTTAGTCTATTTTTTTAATGATATTTATTGGAAGGCAAACAAGCAGACGGATTTTCTGATTGTGAAAAATTCCCGCCGCCTAGAGACGCCAAAGGTGGTAATGGTGCGTTGCAAACCTAAGGCCGGGATGTTAGGCCTCGAGCAAAACTAAGTTTACTGGCTACCTTACCCTCCGAACTGGAACACGTCATCAAGTTATGGCTTCAGGAATAGGTAAGGTGGTGGTACTAATCCGGGGAGTCGCTGCGAAACTCTACCACCTAGTCAGATGTCACTGTGTTAGCCTACGCTCGCCTTTTACGAGCTGCCTGGTAGGAATGCAGATGATCTATTTTGCAAAGAAGCCCGGATCAACACGGGATGTTTATTAATAAGTATTAATAACATGGAAAAAGTTTGGTTGAAAAATAATACAATGCTGCATGTATTATATCACAATATCTACTATAATAAATGTTAGTGAACTTTGAAATTGTAAAACGCAACCTAACCTACAACGTCGGAACACGAAAGTGGTGGTGACACCCAGTGAACGAGCCGCATACAAACTTTATCAATATAGCTAACTAAAATATGCAAAATTTGCAGCTACCGTGACATTGCTGCACGTTAAAGTCTAACTCGTACTTATATCCTCGCATATTACATCGCAACGATGGGTTAAGTTTCCAAATTTTCCTAACATAATAACCCATTTTGGTTCCGGGTTCCTTTGACAATCTACCTGCCAAGCCAAGCCAAGATTTAGCTTTTGCTTATACCGAGACTTCGACGGTCCTACTACGACTCAACCGAATTGATACCATCACCTCTTTCTGCCACTATAACTGCTGTGTTCATCATTGTCCACTGGAGTAACTTTTACACAATTCACACAAAAACTGGACCCAGAACAAACTAAGTCAGGTAGATAATTAGAGTTCTTAAATATAAAAACTCATAACTATTATTTTAGTTTTAACCGTCTCCTAACAAACTAAAAAAATATTTAAATCCAGCTGCTCGAGCTGTTGTCCAATGGCTATGTCATATGCATTCTATAGTTTTGTTCCTATGAGCAGCGCCACGTTTTGTATTTATTTTTGAAGTGAAAACTTTAGCGCTGTTAAAATTTTTGTAAAAAATATTGAACTCGCGTCAGGACACGAGACATGATTAAAAATTCTTAAGACGGAGAGGAAGTAAAACCACAGTGTGTTGTCGCCGCATTTCATACTGTGATTTTCGTTTCACCGCAACTCGTGTTTGTATCTTTGTTCTGGAACAGAATCGATTAAAGAATATTGTATTTTACTAGTAAAATATTATACTGATAATTAAAGCATTTAGTGCAAAATTCTTCCTTTACCTTTCCAAATGATCAAAAATGCACATTCATGTTTTTACTTCTCCCTGCACTCCCGGAGTGCAACCCTTTGATTTGGTATGTGATAAGCAGTAATTGAGCCTTTTGTATTTAGGTACACATAAAAATACGCCATAACATCGCTTCTTTATAACGTGAAAGTAGGATATACAAACATACATTCGTAATGTTAATACGGCAATTAAAGTTGCTGTAGGGTGAATAACGTGTGAAATTAGTCGTGAATCCACGTGAAGATTTGGTTTCAGTTTCCATTTCCCAAAAGAGTTAGGCAGAGTCACAACCCACAACTAGCCGAAGACAGCAAGTCCCACTGTGTGATAGGAGGCAAGCCTATCGGTAACTGGGCACATATATCCAATCCCGGGCAATGTTATTTTTAATAGAAAATTGAAAATATACATTTTCTAATTTTTTTTGGTGCCCGACCTAGAGATCGAACCCGGTACCTCAAGAAGTGAAGCCTGACGCTGGGCCGCTATACTACATAGGCTTTTTTTACCTATTACTCTGTTGATCTCACTTTGAATTTCTGTTGGTGAGGGTATGATAACCAGTACTCTTGGGCACTAGGCCAATTGCCATTTCCATACCAGCCTCAGTTTTAAAAAACATTGTAAAATCTCGGTTGTCCACAGATAATGTGTTTTTTTTAACTTTAAAAAATCTGTTTACTTTTTACTTTCGAGTACTATATCAAAAACTGCCTTATATAAGACAGGATATGTGGACTATTTAATATTTTTTTAAGTAAAGAAAGGAATTTATCACTACATAGTATAAAACGAAGTCGCTTCTTCTGTCCCTATGTTCCTTTGTATGTTTAAATCTTTAAAACTACGCAATGGATTTTGATGCGGTTTTTTTAAATAGATAAAGTAATTGAAGGGGAAGGTTTATATGTATATTTTATACCCGTGCGAAGCCGGGGCGGGCCGCTAGTAGTACAAATATAATGTAAAGTATCGCACAGTGATAAGTAATGAGATTTGTGTCAATCTTAGACCATCTGCCTTCCTGTGCCAGGCAGCTCGTAAAAGGCGAGCATAGGCTTGCCTTCACTAATACCGTGGCATCTGACTAGGTGGTAGAGTTTGGCAGCAACTCACCCTGATTGGTACCACCGCCTTACTTATTGCAGCCGCCATAACGTCATGACGTGTTCCAGTTCAGAGGGTAAGGTAGCCGGTTAACTTACTTTTGCTCGAGGCCTAACATCCCGGCTTCTGATTGGCAACGCACCATTACTACCTTTGGTGTTTCGAGGCGGCGGGAATTTCTTACTATTAGGAAATCCGTCTGCTTCTTTGCCTTCCAATGTCATAAAAAAATCTAAACATTTAATAAGGCATTATTTGAATGAAACTCCTGGCTCGGTGCAAATGAAGATGAATTAACGACGATGGGTAAACAATCTCGATTCATTTCTCTGTTGAAATTAAAATAGAATTGATTAATTAAAACAGTCCTTTGTAACAAATAATATAATGAATCACGTATCTGTGACGGGCACGCTAGTGTTGGTTCGACGAACCCGATATAATTCAGCAGTTATTTCGTATTGGTGTAGGTAACGTTACGTCGTCTGCTTAGTATTGTACAGTTGACAGGGCAATGACGTTGTTCGGTGCAGCGGTTCATGTCTCCCCAGCAGTCACCTCCCACCCTAGCCGACGGTCGACGCTCTCTGAAACGAAAAAGGAAGAAATAGGATAATCTATCACGCTAGAGGACCGACTGGTTTGATAAAAATGAATGATTAGACAGGGCAATCGATTATTGAAAACTTGCGGCCCCCGTATTTCACGGGGCAATCACGTGTTTCCACCCTCTAATCAATGTAACCGACAGCCGCTCCATTTAATTGTTATTTATTGTGATAACAAGAAATATTACTGTTTCTCATTATCGTTAAAAAGCTCTCGTTTTAAATCTCTTGTTTCTGATATCGATTCTGTACTCTGGTGGATCGGTGTTGGCGTTGATTACATGAGGTGGGCGGTTTGATTCTCGGGTCGAGCAACTTAAAAATATGTTTTTTTTTTTAATTTCCTAGTAAAAACAAAGCTGTTCGGGGTTTAATCGAGCCTAGTTGGCGATAGGTTTGACATCTTTGACATAGGCCAATAAAGGGCAATAGTTCCACCTCTGCCTTTTTTTTTGTTTTTTTTTATTTCTGCTCTCGGTTTTATAACAAAAATTTTAAATGTCATCATTTAAAAATTCGAGTTTCTCGAATTTTTGAAAATGTTTTTATATCGCAAATCGCTTGGATGTTATCGAAGGTTAAGAAGGTGTATTCAGATTGTATTTTTTTATGGCAAGACAGCGAACAAGCATACGTTCCTCCTGATGGTAAAAGACCACCGTGGCCTGGAGACTCTATAGACGTTGAAGGTGGTTCGCTGCTCTTTTGCCGGGGTGCTTATTGCGCAAGTCTACCGGCGACCCACCGGACTGGAATATGATAATGTCATTATGACTGCCGAAAGATATAAACGATGAACGACTGGGGCCGGTTAAGTTCCTGCATTGTGCTCTACCATCAGTGGTATTGTTGGTTACGACTTATGTAATGTATACTTACCACTTACGAGCAGAGTGGCAGGGAGGCAGATAATCTATTCTGCAAAGTGAGGCTCAACACGAGGCAAAAAAAATAAAAGATCAGTAAATGTGGAGCAATCTTGGCAGGTCCATAGGAATCGTGATGCTTGGCAGTCGGTAATCTTTGCCTACCGCGCAACAAACTTGGCGTGAAGAGATTAACGTGTGTATATGTGTCAAATAGGGTCGAAATATGTGATAATATTTAAATGTTATTTTTCTCGACATTATTCAACTTAAAAAAATATCCATATTATTTTGGATGGATTATTATTGATGAATTCATCTTTATTTATTGTAAACGGTAATCATTCAAACAAATATTTAAAAAAAGTACGATAGGCGAGCTTATCTCTAGTAGTCGTATCATAGTAGTTAGTTTAGTATCTAGTATGTATATTTTATAGTTTATATCAAAAACATTTCTCAACTTGTGTGACTTTCTATAACCGAATTAAAAAACCTACACTACATATTTATTGACTGCTTGAGAGCCTCGGTTCGATCCCTGGGTCGGGCAACAAAAAAATTAATTGACTTAATATTTCAACGTTATTTAACGTAGGGCAAATGCTATTTAACATTAAATGTTATTTAACATTGTGAAACTTAGTGTCTTCGGCTAGTCGTGGGTGTCCTGGTTGTGCCTCTGCCTATCTCTTCGGGGATATGGGCGTGGAGATACTTACTTGCTTACTATATTTATAACAAAGTGCAGACGAAATAACAGTAGTTCGAAATACTACTAAAACAAACAACTACTACGAATTTTTGATGATTCTATTAGCCTAGGTCGCTTGTAACAATTTTCGATTATGTATTCTGTGAATCAATACAGGTTCAAGGGCAAGTTCAATGTCCTTGTTTAATGCTGGAGACAGTGCGATCACCCTCAAGATAGGATTTATCTATCTATCTGTATATTTTAGATATAGATAATCTGGAAAATATATTGACGTCATGTCATTAAAATGTTTTTATTGCCTTTTAAATGATAGATTCAGTTACACCAAAACTTTCCATTAATAAAATACAAAGTGAAATTAAAATGATAATTAAATTAAAATGAACTTTAACTATTATTTTTTTTTATGTTAGAGGATGGCAAACAACCAGACGGATTTCCTGATGGTAAGAAATTCACGACGCCTAGAGACACCAAAGATGGTAATGGTGCGTTGCCAACCTGAGGTCAGGATGTTAGGCCTCGAGCAAAAGTAAGTTTACCGGCTACCTTACCCTTCGAACCGGAACACGTCATGACGTTATGGCGGCTGAAATAGATAAGGCGGTGGTACCAATCCGGGCGAGTCGCAGCGAAACTCTACCACCTAGTCAGATATCACGGTGTTAGTGATGATAAGCCTGTGCTCGCCTTTTACGAGCTACCTGGCAAGAAAGGCAGATGGTCTATTCTGCAAAAGGAGCCCGGACCAACACGGGGAACTAATTTGTGTACTATGTATGTGTATGAATCTATGTGCCTAAGATATTTGAAATATTAAAAAGAAACATTTGCATCTATTTATACGATATTTCGAACCAAATCTCAAGTTGGTAGTATTTCTTATGAAGTAGTCTTGCTGGGTTTAAAAATCCCTTCTAAATAGAAGTTTATGATTTAAGTAAATGTTTGTAGTAAAAGTGGTGGCAGATTCTTATTTTTTGTAGAAAGGGCTGGGGTGAAATAAGTTCAGACGGGTGCATGTGAATTCGGCGGCGGCAAGTTGGGTTCAATAGCCGGCCGTAGACCTACGCGCTACGCAGCTACGGGGCGTAGACATTAATTATCGCGTGAAATATTTGATCATTTACTATGAGTTTTATGAATGAAAAACGTTTGCTCTTTTACACATTTTGGCACTTTGATCTTTTTATTAAGAAAGGTAAAAAATATTGTATACAGTACAGTTCGAATCCATGCTAACGCAAATTGATAAAAAAATGTCGCTAACTTTAGTTTTATAAATAAATTCCCTGATCAAGCCCGAAATAATTTTTTGACATCGCACTAATTTAATTAAAGTAATGTTACTAAATTGCATAGACGGTTAGTTTTGGTGTTTTCAAGAGTTAAAACGAAACTCTCTTTGAATTATTATCAACAGCTTTGATGGAGGTCTAAAAAGGAAAACCGGTTGAGCAGGTTAAGTTAAATTAAATTTCAGATCTTAAAAATACATAAATTTTATATACACGTTGTTTGAAGTTAACACTTGTACTTATCCACAGTATACTTTATTTAACAGTCTATTTAGTATGTCAAAGCTGCGGTTTAAAAAAAATCGAAAGTATCAAGTGAAATAACGAAACAAAAAATCGATAATTTTCGGTCAATAAATCGATTAATAAAAATCGATTAATTTTGAAAAATAATCGATTTTCAAAAAATCGATTATTTTTCACATCCCTACTCGTTTGTATATGTAGCAGTATCTTCACGCCAATGTTCCGGAAGTGGTAGACAGAGGAACAACTAAGTCACCGACGACTAACCAAAGACACGAAATCCCACAATGAGATCGATGATTTTTTAATTCCCAAATGTAAGTATAACTTATATTTTACTATCACATTCATGAAGAAGTCTCCAATTTTGTAAATGTCTTGTCGGTTTTGGTGCACAGGTAGAATACTGATTAACATGGAAACCAGGCAGTTTTAACATGTGAGCTTTAGTAATATATTTTGTCATTATCACCTTGAATGTGGTCTGGTAGTTTCTGTTTTGGGGACTGGTCCATATCTGTACATCGGTTTATATATTTCGGTCGCAGTGGTGTTAACGTATGATGTTTGAGGGGTAAAATAGTTGATTATCTTATCTACACATGAGTTTAAGTTTAGCTCTCTAACCTCATCTTGGCAACATACCAACCGTATGTTTGATTTTTATAGGTGACACTAGCTGCTCCGTTGAACTTCGTTCCACCCGTTCAGTTTGTATGGCAAAAATAAAATGTTGTTTTTCCCCCTTTCCCTGCAATTTTCCCAGTTTTTTTCTTCATAAGAACCTTGTCCTAGTAACAACTAATACATTACAGAAATAATAGCCAAATCGGTTCAGTCGTTCGGAAGTTATGTGCTTACCAACATTTTTAGCGATTCATTTTTATAATATAGATATATTTGGTATTTTGTTTGATATTACTAGTACTTTTAAAAACATGTGGTAAGAAATAATTAAGAAAAATGATTGCTTGTTTGACTTTTAGCGCAATAAAATAAAAAAGTAGCTACCTTGCTATGGCACGAAAGATAAGCCTTTACTACTTAGACCACTTTTACAATGTAGAAGTCATAAAAGTATGACTCAAAATTTTAAGGCTAAAATTAAATTCTTCAATTTTACATTCAATGTTGGGGTGGTGGGAAAGGAGGGTAGATAAAAGAAGTGCCAACCTCTCTTGCCAGGTTAGATAACACCAAACGTACCGACTGAGGCTTTTTTAATCACATTTTGCTAACGGTTTTATATTTTACAAGGCTTTTCTGTAGAATGCCTTTGAGTATTTTTGTTGGCAATAAGTAGAACCTATTTTTAAAATTTGCGGTTTTATCTAAACATTTTAGATACACGTGAGGAGTTCTTAACTCGTGAGGGTTCGATATTTGTTAATATAGATAATTGAATATTGTATTATTTAATGTATGTATGTCAAGTGTAACTACTAATCATATCCACTACTAGTACTACTATTATTGCAACTACTACTACTAGTAGTACTACTGTTGCTACAACTACTACTTGTTACTACCACTTAATTGAAACCGATGTAAACTACAATTCGATTTTTAGTTTTGGCTTTGGGTGTGTTTGCTTTATTTGGATAAATATAACTTTTAAAGTTGTCTTCCGCACATTTTTGAATATTGAATCTTAAGCCGTTTGATGAAAAGATTTCTATTTTTAAGCTCAATTTCATTTAAAATATTAAATGTTGCTATATACGTGGTATAGGGCAAAAAAAATATCCTAACGTCGAGCCCCTTAAAGTTACCTCAACCACTCACATTCGCATGGTTGACCGAGTGAAGGCCTCTGTGTTCGTTTGGGATGTGTCTTTAGATGGGGCGCGGGGGTTCGACGATAACTTTAGTAATTTTGATCAGATATCTTAATATAGTGTGTATGTTTAAACATAGGCGGAACCGGGTGATTACGGTGCTCGGATGACCTACTGGGGGTCGAAAAATAAATCTCGGTTATTTATTTTGTACGAGGCATAATTTGAAGGGGTTTGCTTTAAGCATATGAAATCTCTGTTTTCTTTAATTTTCTGTTCAAAATTTTTGAGTAACAGGCAAGATATAATTTTGTTATACAAAATTTTCGAAAAAAGTATTAGTAACATTGGCAAGGACAAATGTAGTAATTAATGATATTAACGGTAATAGTGACGGAGACGACGACGTGTTGGTGAAAATGACGATGTTATGCTCTGACAGTTTTGGTGATGGTGTTAGTGACGCCGTGATAGGGTGGGTCGTAACGGTACCATGACTGACGATGATGTTGGTGATGATTAGTAGCGTTCTCGGGACTGTGACATGATGGTGTTTCGGTATAAATAAACATTTTATATATTGGAATGAGAATGAAATATGTTTATTTATTACCACTTGATCTAGGTATACACAAAATTAAGCGTCCTACTATAATATTAGAAATGCGAAAGTGTGTATGAATCTATAAATTTTAAAGAAAGAAAAAATTTCGCATCAGACAGGATTTGAACCTTTCGTCTCAAGCCCGCGAATGCTCTAACCATTTGAGCTACTGAGGATTCAAGTCCCGTGGCGAAATTTTTAATTCCTTTCTTACCCACTAACGTGGTAGTTATTTTCTGTAGATACACAGTTCTAAGTACCTGCTAAACGAGTCCATCGTTTCAGATGAAATTCACATTAATAATAGCCATAACTTCTGTTTCTCTTAATATAAAATTTGCTATTAATTCTTTAAAATGTATAGAAATATATAGAGAAGAAGTACAGGGCAAGTGCTAAAATAAAAATATCTGTGTATGTATATTTGTTTGTCTTTCCTTCACGCAATAATTGCTGAACCAATTTTCATGAAATTTAGCAAACACTTAGATGGATTAACACATAGGATAGTTTTTTGTTCCGAAAAAAATATTCCTGTTCCTAATCACGCGGGCAACGTCGCGGGCAACAGCTAGTAACTATATATTTATCTATTTAATATAATACAGTTTCAATCTAATGTATACACATGAGATCAAATACATGACTATCTTTAAAAAAACCTGTAGCCAGTGTACAAACGAATTATCTTGTTCAGAAAGACATCTTGACAGAAATTCCTAATAAACAATTTATTAACTACTTTTTACATTTTTGGAGTAGTTGGAATAAAAACTGGAATGATGTGCGGGGAAATGTTCTATTGCGTTTGCTCTCTGACAATCAAGGAGCTATATATCTATAATTTTCTGAACAAGATATCATAGAAGACATTATCATTCTTTGACATCTCATTTCAAGTTTGCAATAAATATGTACAAATATATTTTTAAGAATACTACACAACAAAGACGTTGCTAGCTTTGTTAACTTTTAACCCTTTGACTTTTCTGAATTCTTTTAAACGACTAGGGTAACGCTGCTTTATTTGTAATATTTGTTTTTTTTTATTTTTTTAAATAACGGGGTAGCAAGCAGCCAATTGGTGGCAGTAATAGACAACGGTCCCCTAAAAATGCCATAGAGGTAGGATTTTTTCTTCTCTTAATAGACATTGAAAGTATGTTAAATAATGTTCTTTTTGTTTCATAAAGTTTACTTCAATGTCTCAAAGTGTACAGAGTAACATTTTAAGTAAGTTCTATGAAAACTGTAATTTTATGGAAACATGTTTAAACTAAACCGTTATATAAGTCAGGTTGTCTTATAAATAAATAATTAATTGTGCGATTATATATCATGGATGGTGCAACGTTGTTTGTGAATGCCCCGGGCTATTTGTATTGTGTGTAAGCTTCCACTTTGTGGCCATTTTACTAGCCTACAGAATTGTTCGTTTTTGCATGCGACTCGAGTAATCACACATAAGGCACGTTTCACATCAGCTGACACTTTTTTGCAGAAAGCAAACAAGTATTTAGAGAAGTCATTCTATAAGAAGTATATTTACGCCCATTTTCTCGAAGAGTTAGGCAGGGGCACCCACGGCTGGCAGAACACACTAAGTCCCACATAGTGATAGGTTGCAAGCCTATCGCCAACCGGGGCACATATCCAATCACGGCAACGCCATTCTTATTACAAAATTGAAAAAGCACATCAGAACACAGACCCAGGAATCGAACCTAGGATCACAAAAAGTTAAGTTCGACGTGGACAGCTAGACAACAGAGGCGATCGCACTGCATTTCATCATCATACTATAGGAGAAAGTAATATATCATCATACTATAGGTCTTGTCAGAAAAATAATGTAGTGATTATTACTTAGTTAGTTTTGGTGCTATCGAGGGAAAAAGTCGATGATTGAAGTCGGTTAAATAGTTTCTCTCATGAATGAAGATGAGTAGGCTATTTCTGATGTTCATTTTTTATAATTATGCGTTTTGACATTTTTTTTCAATTGTTTTGTCAGAAAAAGTTGTTTCGATATATATTTTATAATAATTCCGAAGTTATATAAAACTGTTTGAAAATGTGAGTAGTATTATAAAGTATTTGTTTTTTTAAGTACAATTTTATATCCGTAAATGAAGATTGATTAATAATTATTGCTACTATAATAAGCGTTTTTTTTAATTACTTTATGCAAGGTATAATATACAATATTTAAACATTAAGATAGTAATATCCTTGAAATACTCATACTGACATACGCATAAGATACTATCAAATTTTCTACCCTTTCTAAATTTGTATTCGCATGTATGTGAAAGCGGTTTTACATTTTGTTGCAATCAATAACAAAGGTATTACACACACGCTCCACAGTTATTTGTTTTAATGTTGAGCTGTACCGCGTTTAGTACTCAGAAATCATTATCTATAACGATTATTGACTTGTAATACAATCACTAACATATTGTGCTTCGAAATACCACATACATCTAGCGTAGGGTACTATAGTACAGTGCGTATGAAAGTCGGAGTTATGATGTCTTTAAGATACGTGTAATAACGCCTTTATTGTCGAAATATAAGGTATTTTTGATATTTTCCATCGTCGGCGTTTGATTAAACTTCCATATATTATATTTAAAGTTTTAGCCTTGATGTTGCTGTATATGTGAAACCGGTAGGCTATTTATAAAATAATAAATTATAAGTAATGCGTAAAACAGTGCAAGTGTTTCTTTATTTAAAAATATGAATATAAGATACTTTGGTAAATGTGCTTAAGCTTCAAAAAATATGACTTGCTGTTACAATCAACTTAGTTTGCATATATAAAACTCTATGATCTTGAAACCTTGTAGCTTGAAGCTTGTATGTTTAATTGTAACAGAAACTTTCACTAGCAACTTCCTCCGTGTTGGTCCGAGTCCACTGAACAGTCCGAGTCCATCAGCTCCTCTGCCAGGCAGATCGTAAGAGATGAGTAAAGGCTAAAATATAGGTCATCATCAACAAGACCTGTGGTGGTAGAGAGTATCGTTGGTCGAGTGGCTAGCATACACGTCTAACTACACCGATCATCCGCGAGGCTCGGGTTCGATTCCCGACGGGGGCAGACATTTGTGTGACGAAAATTTAGATGTCTGCATTTCCGGGTCTGGGTGTTTATTAAATTTATTCTGGTATCTATTTAAGTATTTCTTTATATCAGAATTGTTGACTACCACCAATAACACAGGCATATAATTTGCTTAGTTAGTGGCAGTTTACGGTAGACAGGGTTAAATTTATTAACATTTTAAAATTTTTTGTAAGTTATAATTTAAATTGTAACAAGAATAAAACTATTTGTTGAATGGATATTTAAACATTGTGTATATAATTAAATAATCAGTTTTTAAAAATATTTCAATATTTGCACACCACAATGTGGTAGAATATGTTGGAAAGCTTAAATAATTTTGTAACAACTTCAACACACATATTTCGCAAATAAATATATTTTCTTTCTTACTTACTTTGGGGTTAGATTCAATTTGTGTAACATGTTTAGAAATATTTATTTATTTATTATTTATTATCAACTTGCTCGGGTAGGGATCTACCGCCTTACTTATTCCTGCCACCATAATGACTCTGTCATGATCCGGTCTGGAGGTAAGGGTAGGTAGGTGTATTTAGAATTGGCCGCACACCCCGCTCACAGGTCAGCGACGCACCTACAATATCAATAGTATCTGTAGGCCACTGTGTCTCTTATCATGAGGAGTCCCGTGTGCTTGTTCGCTGATGTCTCGCATAAAAAAACACCAAAAACTTCATATTTATTTTAATGCAGGAGATAAGCAGTTTTGGCGAAATTATTTCGCCCAATTATATATATGAAAACAGAACGTTATTGACCAGTGTATATCTGGGTCTCCCGTGTAGAATCGATTATTTGCCGTCCAATCTGGTAGCACGTAGAGTAGAGCATACGAAATGGGGCATTGCAAACATGATCATTGATGGTAGAGTGCTGTGCAGTAACTTGCATGGGGAGGGATCTACCGCCTTCCTTGTTGCCGTCATAATAACAGTGTTTGGTATCGTCGTGTTGCGGTCCGGAGAATAGGTAGCCTGTACCCAGCTTACGCCTAGCGTCCCGGCCACAGGATATCAATGGGCATTCAGATTCAGTACACAGTTAAGGTTGTGTCTTACAATCAAGAGTTGTGCTTTTTCGATGTCTCATCTCTATGTATGACGTACGCCACGTATTCGTGATGCCAAAAATTTGGACCCCTTTTTACGAAAGTTGCGCTAACGCAGGACCACAAAATTTGGCACACTTATAGTTGATGTATAGAGGCTAATGTTTTTCAATAATAATGCTTATACATTTTATTTATTATTATTACTTTATTAAATCAATAAATAAAACATTACCCACACTACCATGCATTATGACACACACACAAACAAATATATTGATGATAACGATAAAAAATCACAGATGGCGCACTATAAAGTTTGGAAACAAAGTAGTTGGTCTTGAGAAATGAAGATGGCGTTCCTATCAACAAGATATTAAAATTTATTATGGTGAAATTTCGACCAATGGGCGACCACTAGTTATAATAATTGATGAAGTCAACCAAGTAAGTAAGCAACCAACGTCGTACGGTCAACTTTATAGAGGAGTCTCTGCACAACATAAATCCTAATCTTTATTGAAAACGTGTGTTGTTAGGTAAAAATATGCGGTATAGCCGAATTTCGGCTCTTTCTTCTGGACTAGAAATATCACAACCAAATTGCTGATAATCTTAAATCAATACATTAAAAAATATAAAAGAAGGTATTTTTTGTCTTTCTGTTAGAAAAAAAACATATTACTGTGTAAATATTTTCATACAAAAAAGCATAAATATTAAAAAGCAATTGTAATTATAATTAACTTAATTTAATTAAAGAAATCTTGGTTGCCGAGTTTCTTACGCCATTTCTTCTTCTAAGTTCTTCTTCTTCTGACTAAGATTGGAAACGGTGATAGTAAAAGTCAAACCGGTTATATGCCATTGCTGTGGAGTTCGTTTCGCCTATTCTTCTTCTGACTGGCTAGGATCGGCATAGTACATTTTTAATAAATTTAATATTTCAAAAAAAATTATGCAAAAAATATACATGATAATTAAAAACAGATTACAAATATTACGTTTGTATAAATGTTACTTTGCACACCACAATGTGGTAGAATATGTGTAATTTCTTGACAAACATATTCCTAATAAATAATTGTAATTTCATTTAATTTCAAAAAAGTAAGAAGTAGTGACGCATACAATGTTCGGAAAAACATCCTAGAATTATAGACTGTCAGTTTGATTATCTTCTGGCAGGTCAATCCATAAACGGTGCTTAAGACAAGTGCTACTATCAGAAAAGTGAGTACATTAACATTTAAAGTATTTATTGAGTAGCTTTTTGTTGCAATTGTTTTATACTGCTTAAACGGTTGTCCGTGACAGTATATTAAATGAAGAATTACATAAATTATACTGTCGCGTGATATGTTTAAAAGATCTTGAATTATTACATTTTTACACATATTGTAGGCTTAATAAGCAATAAATTTAGTAATTCCATTACGTACTTATCACCACAATATCTAGAGTCGTTAATGTTTATCACAATTTATGCGCATTACAACTATAATGTCAGCATCATTATTCTACAAATAAGAAGATTCATATCTCGATTAACACCTTATTGATAGTTTATTTCCACTTTTACATTAATTGTTGACATAAAATGATATATAAATATTACCAACTTTTTCGTAAACATTAGCAATAATTGAGGTATAAAATACAATATAGATGATGATAAAAATGATGATGATGAATTGATGTGTTAAATATCTTAATATCCTAATCCTACTATATAATTGCGAAAGTTTGTAAGAATGGATGGATGTTTGTTACTCTGTCATGCACAAAGCACTGGACGGATTTAGATGAAACTTTACAGAAATATAGTTTATACAGTAGAATAATATATAAGCTACGAGTACAATTAATAGAACACATAAATTGGTACGCGGGCAAAGATAGTGATAATATAACTACGAAAGTTTGTAAGAATGGGTAGATGTTTGCTACTCTTTCACGCAGAAACTACTCTACAAATTTAGATCAAACTTTATACGAATGTAGTTTATACATCAAGCTAACACATAGGCTGCAATTTATAAAAAAACAACACATGTTCAAATCCTATTTGAGGTAAAAAATCTTTCGAATCGTTTTTTTTTTTAAATTGAAAGGGGAGGAGAGAGAAGTTTTATTTATTGGTGACATATTTCAGGATTCGAACGCTAGACTAGCTAGGTACATTTTGTGACCATGTTAACAAATTTACATAGGTAATGCGAGTACATCTTTGAATGTCCTAAATATTCATGTTATGTAGCTAGTGCTTGCCACTGTCATATCAAGGCCTGGAAGAATGGGCAGCCGTTACTCTGTCTTTCATTTAGTATATGGGCTTTATTGCATATAGTCGGCTTTTGTTTTCTGCCATCAAGTAGTTTTTATGAATAATTGATAAGAGCATAATGCTCTCCTCAACATTGCATTTACATTTTAAACTAATCTGTAAAATTTCAAAACTACTTAATTCAAGTTAATCAAAATAAAGATTAAGGAAATATTATAGAGCATTGTATATTGTATTTGTATATTATCTAGATTGAAATGAATAAACATAAGTTACATTATAATAGAATAATGATTAAACATTTGTAACTTAATAATAAGAGTAATAATATTTTAATCACATGATAATTTTAATTTAAGTATTCTAATTCAATTTATATTAACTTCAATAAAGATACATAAGTTTAACAGTATAAAATGTGACACATACAGTTTTTACTTTAATTTGCATGCTCGATTATATTTAAACCGATTTAGATTTTTACGTGTATATTAATTAGTGACCTTCATTGTGACCCTGTGTTATGCAAATAAAAGCTATTTTAACTTATTTATTTTTAATTAATATAAAGTAAGTACCTACTACTTAAGTGTTGGTAACAACAACATTTTATTAACTGTTATTTGAAGAAAAGTAAGGTAAATAAATACACGAATACCTTAAAAGCAGAACAATAGATGACATAGAATCTTTCTCTATCTGATGTTTACGGTATCGTCCGCGTTTTAAAATGTTTTTCAATCTTATTAATGTACCCAATTTTAGACATATATGCGATTGAGCTTGAGAAAGTAACAAATATATGTTGTATCGCATGACATAACCAGCAGTTTGCATATCTATTGTTTTATCATTTTATTTTTTCATTTTTAAGCTATTGCATAGCTTCTATCCCGCGGGCCTTGAGCGTGGTGCCCGAATCCAGAAATTCCGTAACTAAAATAACCTAACAACTCCCACGCCGACCGGCACAGCGGTGATACATTTTAGTTTTGCCATCTATCGGTGAATAGCAAAACTTTTAATGACTTTTTGATCACGCTTATCTCTTTAGTTCAGCATTTCGCATCTAGGTGGAATTGGTTGTATCGGCTTTACTGCGCGTGCCTAATCCCCATTTTCGCCCCGGAATCTGGTGACTCATGCCTGCTTATGCAATAGCTTTACCGCAGCAGTCTCCGAGTGCCACACGTCTTTTTTCTCTTTACATGAACTTCTCCCGACAGCGATTAACACAACAAACGAAAAATTAGCAAAATTGGTTCACCCGTTCAAGCGTAATACGATGTCCGAGGGAAACGGGGTTTCATTTTTATACGAGTATGTAACATAAGGTGTACAATTATGAATAAATTAAAATGAAGTACTAAATGTAAAATGAAGTAGTAACACAAAAATCACATTGAATTCGAACTGGGGCAAGTGCTTCTAAGATTATTGCGCGCCACGCTCAGATAAATAGACAAATAGTAAAATTTATTATGTGTTTAGTATAAAAAGTCAGTTTTGACACTGTTCTTATAAATTGTGCCGAATAACGACACATCTTTGTTTAACAACTTGGTAAGCAGGAATCAAGATAAGATACGTCCTGCATATATACGATGCTACACATAAAATGAGAGCACTAAAGTTTATGGTTTTTTACACACTTCTTTGTAGTAAACACTTGAACTGTTCACTACAAGTGTTTAGTACAAAGAAGTGTGTATACAAAGGAATTCCACCAAGTGCTAATAAGTATAGATTCTTTTTATGGTTTTATTACAATCAGGCAAAAAATTTAAAGTATCACAAAACGTTAATTGATATCATCTTCAAAAAGTGTAAAATAAACTTCTGCCTTATCTTTTAAAATAAATAATATTATTATTAAATCACATGAACACAGTATCACTTTAAAATCAGAATTCATTTTCATTTACATCCGTTACTTTTTTGATACAAGCTTTGACTCAAATTTCTTTTTTTTGCAAGTAATGTACACAGTAACGTTTATACACCGTGTAGCCCAAGAAACATACAAACACAAATTAACGCTTCCTCTATGAAGTCGGTTAAAAATATACACAATCTTTCGTTGCAATATTCCCACAACTGACAAGCCCATGCGCAAGAATGCTGGCTCTACGGGAATCCTTTTCTAAATAATTAATGCGATAAAATAGTGCGGCTGCGCGGCCGCAGATCGGGCGCGTGACGAGCGCGCGCGCACGGTCACGACGCATGCGCGCCGCAAAACGACCAGAGAGGCCGCACGCGCGACCTCAAACTCCACCATAAACATCCGATGCATTTTGTATTTCACTCTGCTACATTTCTTTTTGAATGTTTATACCTAATGTTAAATATGAATGATCTTACTAAGGGTAAAAATACTAAATGACTAAAATCAAGAGCGCTAATGACAAGCTCGAAGTAGATAAAGTGGGTGTTTGATCTTTTTTTAAAACGCCGAATAAAATAAGAAAAAAACTTTGTTCTTACATTTCTCGATGTCGTTTGGTACAATTTGTTGATTTTATCATTCGTTGGTGTAAGTGTATCGTTTCTGAAAGATAATACTTTGAAGGTGATAAAATATATTTTGATGAATAATGTATAGTTTGTGTATTATTGATATTTTCCCGGTACTTTCTTGACAGAATAAGTAGTAGGTATATAACATATCTACTATTTTTGTGTTGTTTTTGATACGAGTAGGTTTAAATCTTACATTAATTAAGTAGTAAATTAGCATTAAGCCTATGGTACACTGTTGCTACTCAATTATAAATATATTTAATTGTATCAGTATAACACTTTTTTTAAAAATGGTTTTACATTGTAGTTTAAAGTTATTAAATATATTAAAGTCAAGAACTTTTAACCACACGGTGAAGATTAAAGGCGCTGTGCAGTTTTTGCAAAATTATATTCAAATACCGATGTGCATTGGCTAATACATGACGCAGATTAATTATAAATATAATTAAAAAAAAAAAACGAGATCACCCACAAACGAAGGAAGAGACAGATCATATAACGGTGTGTTTATTACGGTGGTGGTCATGTTGGTGGTCCATATTAGGATAAGGAACTACCATCTTTATTACATAAGGCGACACTTATTTTCCATCAGTAATAAAATCACCAGTAGTATTACTAAAAGAAACGAAGAAATTAAAGAAATATATTAATAACAAAAACACA
>NJDD01003924.1:57867-73009 GCA_002245505.1 Calephelis nemesis | reverse complement strand
CGGTTTTAAAGGGGGTAGCCTGAGATAGGTGACACATCCACTGGTGGTAAAGTTCTGTGCTGGAAGGATTCCATCACCTTACCTATTCCTGTAACCAACTACCTTATGATAAAATTATCCCTTACCGTCAAGACAGCCGTTGTTTGTTATCGTATGCCATAAAAAACATAATTTTCCCCATTCATGTACCTAAGTATCATCAGGAAATTCATTTTCTTGGTTGTCGTCCAATGTCATAAGAAACAGATTGTGGTAGATATTGTTAAGTAGAAGTGCTGACAGTCGGACTTGGTGGTAGAGTTCTTGCCGTTATTGATACCACTATTTTTTTATGACATTGGAAAGCAAACAAGCAGACGGATTTCCTGATGGTGAGAAATTCCCGCCGCCTAGAGACACCAAAGGTGGTAATGGTGCGTTGCCAATTAGAGGCCGGGACGTTAGGCCTTTAGCAAAAGTAAGTTTACCGGCTACCTTACCCTCCAAACCGGAACACTTCATGACATTTTGGCGATGGTATCAATCCGGGTGAGTCACTGCAAAACTCTACCACCTAGTCACCTTGTTTATACTTTGCTTGGCACTGTCGTATTGAGTTTATAAAAATAAGTATTATGGCCAATGAAACGAAAGAGATTTAACATCATTCCTCGTTATTTGCCGAGTAATCGTGTAGCAAACATAAAAATAAGTAGGTATAATTCATTTAACCTCTTTTTTAAAAGTCGGTTAAAACTTGATTGATAAATCCATTTTTAGTTTTCGGATCCAAGACGAAAATGGAAACAATCACGTAGAAGACCACAAAGGTGAGTTACATATAATTAATAAAATAGTTAATTTCAGAAAACTAAGTCCAATCTGACCTTTTTTTACCTACTTAATAAGATTTTGTTAAATGAATGGACTAACGGAAAACTTCCGCCCTCAGCATTCACTGTGTGAGGTGCAAGTGAGGTACTTACAATAATAAACACTAGATATATAATAAATATTTATAATACTTGTGTGAATTTATTTAAGGCATTTCACATTAAAAAGTAAGACGAGAAGAAGAACAAGCCTGCAGGGAGGGATAGACGTCTATACGCACTAACCGTCTCACTACAAAAAATATTTTAGACGTCTTTTTAGCTAAACACTGTTTAAAATTAACATCCAACCAATAACATGCGAAGCGTGGATGACGTGTCAGCACGTTAGTGGTTAAGAATCAAATTTTGGACTCAGTTTAGTAAAAAGCTTGTTCATCGATCGTTTAATTTTTTTAGTAAGACTGTAAAAAATGTATGGGTGCGTTTGTAGTAGGGTTGTCAACTCTCGAAGAACCATTTCGGAATGATTTTAATAAATTGGCGGTCAAGGTGGAGTTATGAAGAAAAAGTTTTTTAATTAACATTTACGTTTCTTTCCAGCAGCATATTTTTTGTCGTGATAAAAGAGAGCGAAGCGAACGAATTGGTAGGGTGCGAAAAGGAGTGCCATGCGCAGAGCAAAGTAGCATTTTTTTTAATTTATGATAGCAAGTTCGATTTTTTTAAAAATTGAGACTTTGACGTCCCGGGAGCTCGGAAGGAATTATTACCGGAGTCTCCCAAGCACTCCGGGTAGGCTGGGAATCCTAATTTGAAAGCATACTTACCTATCTATTGCGAATAACAGTTTGTTTGTGAGTTTAAATTCGTAAACTCAACACAGGCGAATGTTTTTCAGAAATAAGGTAACACTTTACAAAGCATATTACATCAGAGCAACATAAATTGAACAACAGGAATTGAGCAACAGGGTTCAGTTCAAACGGCGAAATTTGTAATTCCATATCAGTTTGATACATCGATAGTTTTTACTGAGAAATTATTTTCGTAAATAAAGTATAAAACTTCAGCTTATATTGGATTACCATTACTCTCTACCTACTTGAAAGGACATTTTGTCCGCAGGCCCGGTGCGCAAGCTTTGTTAGGAAGATTCTCGTCAGCTTCGAATCTAAAATCTTCTTCAGTGAGTATAAATCCTATTAATATTATAAATGCGAAAGTTTGTATGTATGGATGTATGGATGTTTGTTACTCTTTCACGCAAAAACTACAAAGCCGATTACGATGAAATTTGGTATGTAGGTAGCTGAAGACCCAGAATAACATATAGGCTACTTTTTATCCCGGAGTTCCCAAGGGATTGGGACTTACGCGGGTGAAACCGCGGGGCGCAGCTAGTACGTAATAAAATTATTCAAAATTGAAGAACACGTTTGATCACACTATCCTTGGTAGATTTAACAAGATCCAAAACAATGTAGAAGAAGGAGTTACTCTGCGGAAATCCATACTTAAATCTAAATAAAATTACATAATTTGCAATTTTCCGCCAAAAAATAAACAAAATGCAGATTTGGTTAGGTAACAGAAAGAAAAGAAAATTATAAAAAACAGCGAACATGGCCTTCATGATGACATGAGACAATCGTAGTGCTTTTGTTTTCTTTTCTTTTAGGTATGTGCCTAGCTAACCTGTGACGAAAAAAACAGGTTAGTCTTGTATCGGACGGACCGATTTCGCGGTTTCTTTCGTTTAAAGGCTGGCATTATCGAGATTGTTCTAAGCTACATTGCGTGTATGGTTGTCGGGGAATATTAAAAATTGTTATAAAAAATATAATTGTAGTGATAAGTATATACTTACAGATCAAAGATGACTTAAAAAAAGTTCGAGCTCTTTGAGCTACATAATATGTATATCTTAATGAGTAGATACATAGATAACTATTTCCTATTTTACTTATGGGTTGGGTTATCACAGGGATGGGCAAATTCTTTTGACCGCGGGCCAGAAAATTAAAAAAAAATGGTGGCGGGCCAGAAAATTAAAAAAAAACTGGTGGCGGGCCAGTAAATTATAATTAATATTGAGGCGGGCCGGATAATTAAAACACCTAAAAATAGCAGTAAATATTACGATTATAAAACGTTGTATAAAGATAACATAAGGCATTTTTTTTATTTTACGATCCTTTATTAAAATAAAATCTATTTATGAAGTCTTAACATATGAAATACGCAATATTTATGTTTGAAGTAACGATTCAATATCTTAATTGTTCAAATTTCAATAGTCTTAACATTTCGACCATTAATTTTTTAAGGAGGTTCATTTTTTTTTCTAAAAGAAACCCTCGGCGGGCCAGATTAAAACCTCTCAAGGGCCGGATCCGGCCCGCGGGCCGTAATTTGCCCACCCCTGGATTATCATAATAAAAGACNACCTCGTTTTTCTGTGTTTTGATAACAGACTGAGCTAAAATGAGCTCAGCAGCGTAGTTCTAATTATTTCTATTGTATTATGTACCTGTATTAATGTATTGGTCTAGCTCTAGGTACCTCTTTGGGGATATAGGCGTGACTTGAATTGCGTAGCGTCTTTTCGTCCGAAATACCTGTGTCTTAAAACAAAAGTCTTTAACCAGTGTGTGTTACCAGTGATGACCTACGGCACCGAGACGTGGTCTCTTACTGTGGGCCTGATAAACAAGCTCAAGGTTGCACAGCGAGCTATGGAGCGAGCTATGCTCGGGGTTTCCCTGCGAGATCGATTCAGAAATGAGGAGATCCGCAGGCGAACGAAAGTCACCGACATAGCCAGCCGGGTTAGCAAGCTGAAGTGGCAGTGGGCGGGGCACATAGCGCGGAGAACTGATGGCCGTTGGGGCAGAAAAGTTCTCGAGTGGAGACCACGTACCGGCAAGCGAAGCATAGGACGGCCACCCACGAGATGGACAGACGACCTTATGAGGGTCGCGGGGTCTCGTTGGATGCAGGCCGCTTCCATCCGGCCGAAGTGGAAGTCAATGGGGAAGGCCTATGTTCAGCAGTGGACGTCCTATGGCTGAAATGATGATGATGATGATGATGATGATGATGATGATGACGTGACAATACTTTTTGTTTTTGGTCTAGGTATAATATGAATGTGAAATAAAATTTTGAACTTGAATGTTTCATTGCAGGTCTCTATTAGTTTGATGCTAGATAAGGAAGGGTTGGATCAATTATTCAAAGATACTGGCTTCAGTGTGGTCTAATTTTTTTAGGTATATCTTCCAACGAACGATGGTACTGTTGTACGAATTATATATACACACCTACTTATAATTACAAAGAATTCAGTTATTTATCGCTTCCACTTCATCTGTATCAACAGAGATAACATTCAGATATTGCCTAGCCTTTTTTGGAGCTATTACATGTGAATTTTAGCAAGTGCCAGCAATGGAATATATTAGAACTAATTAATTATTTTGGCTAGTTAGTCATACGTTATAAACCTAAGGCTGGACAACAAAACAGAAATACTTAATTCACACCTTCTTTCGGAGGTAAACTTCGACATTCTATCCTTCACTTTGGCACATCACAATGGCGAGGTATTGTACATTAAATAGATACAGATAGTAGTAAAGCCACTTGTTTTGACGATCTCATCATTAATACGTATTAGGTATGTAAGTGAAAATTGTATGCACTATTAAGTATAATTCAAAAACGACTAGTCTGATCATGATAAAACTAATATGAGTCTCGGAACCATGACCTCTCTTTCTAAAAAATTCCATCCAAATCGGTTGCCTTTTGGCACTCGGCCAAATTGCGTAACAAACACAAATAAAGAATTGAGAACCTTCATTTTTTGAGTCGGTTAAAAATGAAACGATTACAGAGGTAGAGTGACAAATAAAAAAGTCTAGATGCCATTTTGGTACAAATCAAAACATTATGAAAGTTGAAAAATATACCGTTCTAAAAACCAAAAAGGTTCTTAGGGTGACTGCCTACAAATTATACACTTTTGGACATATAGACACTGCAGCTGCCTATTAATTACGTCCATGCTGCTGCATTATAAGCTCTTGCTAAAGAGTATTTATATATTCTTTGCATACGAGTGACATAACTTTGAGTATTAAATAATCAAAGTGACATAAAGATCAAAAGTCAAAATGATGGCCAAAGAGCACATACATGAACGGAATCTTCATTTCCCTTGATAAATAACTTATGATTAAAACAACAGTTTAATTAAATTAACAATTTGAGATGTTTATGACAACAACATGTGTATTTTCTACTTGTTGTTAAGTAATTGTGTATTGATACAAGAAAAATAAGGCAATGTGTTGTTGTTACAGCCCCTGTTGTCAATTATGTTGTAGATGCTTGAGATGCATTTTATGTATCACATGTTGCATTTGGTTGTCACATTTGTGCGGCCTGGATTTGTGTGACGACTGTTGTGAACCTGAATATGATTAAAATTTATATTTATTACATACGGAAGGACAAATCAAAGAAAGTTTTGCTAACGACAAACACTTCTACTACCCTCAGAGATTTTTAAAGAAAGACTATTTAAATTTAAAATATAAACTGTGATGATTTACTACTTTTTACGATTTTAGTTATGCTAATCCATTTAATAACAATTAAATATAATTACTCACACTAATGTAAACCAAAAGTTTAACAATGTCGAGAAACAGAAGAAAAGAGAAAATTAATTAGGTATTGAAAAAAAAATATACTCAAAGATTGATATGAAGTGCTTGAAGTGAAAGTTTTTTTGATTTGAATAGTAACAAGGTTAACACGGATATCTTATTCAGTAGAATTTTTATTTACATCCGAGGAGGTTTTATGTATTAACCAATGTTGCACTGTTGCTGAGCATGTTGCCGATGTTTACATATTTATAGTAATAATGTTACATGTTGTGTCTTATAAATAAAATCTAGCTATTGAAATTAAACAAAGACGTACGTAACTTATTTTAAGCCAAATGATATCTGATGTACTTTACATTTATAATAAAAACACCATATTTTGGCCTTTTCTCATTTTTAAGTAATATTATTAGTCTCTGCTTCTTACATACCAACTTCTGGTCAAGCTACCGGTAGTAGGCACTATACCAATTTATTCTTGGGCACCCAATACAACATTAAGTTATCGTTGGTCGAGTGGCTAGCGTATACGCCTAACTACGCCTACCAATCGCGAGGCTCGGGTTCGATTCCCGACGGGGGCAGGCATTTGTGTGATGAACATTTAGATGTCTGCATTTCCGGGTCTGGGTGTTTATTAAATTTATTCTTGTATCTATTTAAGTATTCCTATGTATTGGAATCGTTGACTAACACCCATAATACAAGCATATAATTTGCTTACTTTGGGGTTAGACTCAATTTGTGTAACTTGTCCAGAGATACTTACTTACTTACATATACTTACTTACATTTTTATGCTTCAATAATGAAAAGTGTGGTTTGAAGATTTTGCTATATAGGTATGTAGTTTCTCTTTTTTTACATTTGTAAGGGACAGTTAAGTAGATAGGTATATTTCAATTTTATTTAATTATTAATTATTCAATATTTAATTCAAAGAACAATCACACGGCTCTCCTGATAATGAGACACCATAGATTTAATAGGTGCCTCGCTGTCCTACGGCCGGGATGTTTGGCCTATAAATTGGCGGCAAGAATACGTAAAGCTATGGATTCCTGTCTGGGCAAGTAGCTGCACACCTCTCTCTGCAGTCTAGCACCTGTGGTTATGTTGGAACTTGGTGACGACGCTTTTAACCTAAGCTCGCTCTTTCGAGCTTCACAACAGGACAGCAGATAGTCTATTCCGCACAAGAGACCCGGACCAACACGAGGATAATGTTTGATTTATATCTGCTAAGTATAAAAGAGGTTCATGATAAGTAAAAAGGCGAGTATTGAGAGCACTATTTTCCCCGTGTTGGTCCGGGCTCCTTTGTAGAATAGACCATCTGCCTTCCTTGCCAGGCAGCTCGTAAAAGGCGAGCAAAAGCTCACCGTCACTAACACCGTGAATTCTGACTAGGTGGTAAAGTTTAGCAGCGACTCGCCCGGATTGGTACCACCGCCTTATCTATTCCTGCCGCCATAACGTCATGACGTGTTCCGGTTCGGAGGGTAAGTTAGCCGGTAAACTTACTTTTGCTCGAGGCCTAACATCCCGGCCCCAGGTTGGCAACGCACCATTACCACCTTTGGTGTCTCTAGGCGGCGTGAATTTCTTACCATCAGGAAATCCGTGTGCTTGTTTGCCTTCCAATATCATAAAAAAAAAAAAAAACTCTGCTAAACATAGATCAATGAGCGAGCTTTATGATAATAGGAATGCACGGCGTTTATAGATGTCAATAGTTGGTTGCTAAACTGTAGGTGGCATCTTAAATCTTTTAGGTGGGTAAGTTTACCGGCTGTTATATAAACAGGAACAATATCATTACTAACACTGCTTTGGTGTAACCAAAATTTACGCTATTATTTTAAGCAACTCATTTAAGAGTCTAGCGCTAATTATAACATATTGCAATTCAGGTCCGGATTCAGAGATCCTGAGGCCTCGAGGCAATAAAGACGTGGAGTGCAGTTAAATAAACTAGCATTATACGTTTATAAATTAGCAGGACTATGTCTTAAAAACTTTACTATTATCTATTAGCTGGAATATAATTAAACTGGACGACATTTTGTTGAATACTTTTTTGTTCGTTATTAAAATAAGTAGGTAGGTATTATGATATGGCCCTAATCATCAACTTTCCTTGCACAAGTACAGCATTCGCTACACTGACAGTCCAATTCCACTCCGCACAAGTGCAAAGCATACGCTATGCACGTGAAGCAGAACATACACCGCAGACTACCGCAGAAATTACAACAACACATGAAGTTAACAAAATCTCGAGGTTTATTCTAGTAAGTGTCCTTTCTAGACATGTGGAGATAGGTTTATTTATACCTTAATTACTTGTGTAATGTTTATAGACTACGCCACGGCGTTGACAGCTCAAGTATCTCCTTTTCTAAGAAGTTTGGTAAGAGACAAAATTCCTGCTTTTAAACGTCATGCTTATAGACTTCGCTGACTACGCTAAAGTTTGTATAATTTGTGGACTACGGGTGTGTTACTACCTACTATATTATTAGATATAATGCTTTATCTGTTTGTTTTGTTGAATAATTATTTTGACAGTTGTTACTTATCACCAAAGTAACACAAATTATAAAGACTTAAGTACACAGTACGAGGGCCAAACTGAAAGTTTTTAGAACTGGCAACTTAAAAGCATTATATTAAAAAAATAAGTTTAAATTTTGAAAATAGAACTCTTTACCAATAATATTGAGTATACATTTCATTCGTCATTTGTTTTACGATTTGGCGGCAAATTGAAAATTGTCTGTGCACGTTAGAATGAATTTAAGCCGAGAAAATTTTCGTGCAATGATTTTTTATGACTTTCGATGTCATATAAGTCAACAAGAAAGTTATGATAGACTTCGATTGGCTTTTCGCGATGAAGCCCCATCTCGTGCCACAGTTTACAACTGGTTTAATGAATTCAAACGTGGTCGAACTAATCTCAACGATGATTTGCGTGAGGGACGGCCTTCTACAGCGACGACTGAAGACAGTATCAGTGTTGTGCGGCGTATGATAGAGACTGACAAAAGAGTGACCTATCAGCAGATTCGGACAAGTCTAGGCATAGAAGTGCACAAAATCCTCCATGAACATTTAACGGTCAGGAAGCTTTGTGCTCGCTGGATACCGCATAATTTGACCGAGGCTCAAAAACTCCGCCGTGTTGATTGGTGCCGAGAAATGATCCAAAAATTTAACGGAGGTGACTCAAATGCTGTGTTCGACATACTAACGGGTGACGAAAGCTGGATTTACTGTTATGATCCGGAAACCAAAAGACAGTCTGCTCAGTGGGTGTTTCCTTCCGAAGAGTTGCCAACTAAAGTGAAGAGAGGTCGGTGAAGTGTTGGAAAAAAGATGGTGGCCTCGTTTTTCGGAAAGACAGGTCATTACGCGACAGTTGTCTTAGAGGATCAGAAAACGGTTAATGCAGAGTGGTACACTAACAACTGTTTGCCACTTGTCTTGGAAAAAGTTCGAGAGAAACGACCTCGCAGCAGGATCCTCCTTCATCACGACAATGCCTCGTCGCACACCTCCAGGCAAACGATCGACTATTTGGCGACCTCAGGCGTGGAATTATTGGGTCACCCGCCGTATAACCCAGACCTCGCACCCTGCGATTTTTATTTATTCCCGAAAATAAAAGAAAAACTTCGAGAAAAACATTTTATGGACGCCGAAGAAGCAGTGGCTGCGTTTCAAAACGCCGTCGAAGAGACCTCTAAGGCCGAGTGGGCAAGGTGCTTTTCTCAATGGTTCCATCGAATGCAGCGATGTATTGATGTAAATGGACGCCATTTTGAAAAGTTATAATAAAACTAATAACTTGCTGGAATGCTTAGTTTTTGATTTTCTAAGAACTTTCAGTTTGACCCTCGTACAAGTACAAAGAAATTCAGTGTGTTCACGCAGTCATAGATTCAGTAAATATAAGTTTTCTGGACTGCCGTCTTTTAAGCGTATTTGTTTATTTAGATTTGATATTTCAAACAAAGCTGTGAAGTTGTTTATATAATTCACTTATTTAATTTATTAAATGATGTATGAAAAAAATATCCTCACACCCGTATCCCTGAAGAGGTAAAACCGCGGCACCCACAACTAGCCGAAGACACTATAATAAGTCCCACAATATGATAGCTGGCAAACCTATCCCGTTCAACGTTGTTTTTTATTAGAAAATTGATAAAACCCATTTTATTTTCGTTAAAAAACCTTAAATCGTAAAAAATCCCGACGGTGTATAAAAGCGCAGGGTATTGAATAAGCTAGTATAAAATAAATTTACTGTTCCTGTAAAGCATTTTTAAAATAATTGAAACATTGCACCGGCAATTAATTTTTGTTACTCGCTTAATTTTTTTTTCAGAAAATGGTTTTCTTTTTTTTAGTTCAGTTAGATATTGTTATTATCGTTGTGTAGGTATACACAATCACTTTAATAGATACCGGAAGAAATATACTAATACCTAAACACTGACACCCGGAAAAACAGATATCGATATTAATCACACAAATGCCTGCTTCTGTCGTTTTTGTGTTTTTTTTCTTTCCATTGAGTGTTTTTTCTAGTCATGTTTTATTTATGCCTTGCCTCATTATAGGATATCCATCCTGTACTCAATACGTTTATTTCTTCATGTTCTGACCTATTAATTTAAATGAAAAGTTATTGTTACTATCTAGTTTTTACACGTAATAAAAGCATCAAGACAAGACAGTTAAAAATTGAAATTGAATCATGAATTGTTAAAATGTAAAGTTGTAAAAGCCTTACTTAAAACCACATCGTAGGTATTTCAAAAATAACTGGCGTGTTTGTAAGAAAAGGAGTAATTAATATGGAGAAAGCAAGGCAGGTCTGCAAGGATCGTATCATTCAGCACTTGATACTCTGCCTACGTCGGCGCCGTAAGTGGCTTAGCATTATGGTATATAATATTTAAAAATACTTGTAACTTAGCGCAAGAGACTTAACATCCCCTCTTCGGATTGGTAGCGCGCCATAAACGTCTTTAGTGACTGTATGTGGAATGAATTTCTAATGAGGAAGTCCATCTGCCCGTCTCAAACAAATATGGGTAAAACTATTCCACATTTGTCGGTTGTTGTTTTCAGAAGGTTACCTAACACTAATCCTTAATTAAACATTCCCTATCTTATCACGTGAGTTGTTTGATTTATATAGTCTGTTACAAAATACTTTAAACTAATAATTTAAGCATAAATGAATAAATGATACAGTTATGTGTAGATACAGCAAATAGTCCATTACTCCCTATGTACGGCTTACTATGTACCTACTAATTTTAAAATAGTAACGTGTAATATTATACAAAAAGTTTTTTGTGGTTAGTGGTTCCCCAGGAACGTTTTTTCGGGATAAAAACTATCCTATGTATTAACCCAAGTTACCCTCTATGTGTGTGCCAAATTTTAGGAAAATTAGTTCAGCATTTTTTTACGTGAAGGAGTAACAAACAAACAGATAAACTTTCGCATTTATAATATTAATAGGATAGTATAATTTGGCGCCTCAGTGGTCTAGCTGTCCGTTGGACTTCATTTCATTAAATCTCAGGTTCGATCCGAGTCAGGCAACCAAAAAATGTGCTTTTTCAGTTTTCTAATGAAAAAATACGTTGCTAGGGATTGGAATTTGGATAAGCCCTGTTGGCAATAAGCTAGTAACCTACCACATTGGTTGTATTTTTATTGCACACTCAATAAACTAATTTTATGTTATCGCTATCTTCTTTCAACTAAAGTCACAGATAGAGTATTGTAATCTTTGGTCACAGAAAGAGAAAATTAGTGCTGTCAGTTGAGTCTGTAAGTACACGACATTTCTACAGACGTTCAATCTGTCACTCGGAAAACGTTGACTAAAAGTTTTGATATGTCCGGACCAATCTGACATATTGTATAAAATGTTCCATCTCCTTTGTTTTTGTTCCATTTGATAAAGACAGCATTCATCTAGATTAAATTTAATTTTTGAACATCAGAATCAGCACCATTGTTGGACTTGGTGCCTTCTGCTAGTCGTGAGTGCTCTGATTGTACCTCCACCTGTTAGGGGATAATATAGAGATATCAGCGTAAAGAGATTAGTACTAGTCCACCCGGCCAACTTCGTATCGCTTAACGTAGGTCACCAAAAAGTAAATATGGATTAAAGTATTTTATTTTTGCCATTTTCCATGCAACTTTCTCAGTTTTTTTTTCATTAAAACTTTCTCCTGAGAACAACTAACACAACGAAAAAATAATTAGCAAAATTGGTCTAAAATTTCATATGTCCATCAATAAAATTTATGTAGTTTCATACAAACTTGCCACCCCTATTTCACCCCCTTAGAAATGGAATTTTCAAAAATCCTCTCATAGTGCTCTTGCACACTCCCATAGAGACCTTAACACAAAATTTCAAATTTCTAAGCTAAGTAGTTTCGGCTGTCCATTGTCCTTCACTTAGAAACGGAAATGTTATTTATATTGATAATTTAGTTTTAATTTTTACGTTATCGTAAGTAGTCTATAAAATAAGTTTTTTTATACAAGAAATACTCGGCAGCACTACCTACATGTTTTGTCCATGACTGTACTTATCCTTATCACAGGCGATGTTCAGATAAAACACTTGTTCACCAAAACATGAATCATTTTTAGTTTTCGGTATATAAAAGTCACGTATAATGGTAGAAACACAATTTAAAATGCCATTGTTAAAAACACTTAACCTTCAAGAGTAATTAACTAGTTTCCTTAACAGTAAATCTGCATTCAAACGAGTAATTGTGTCAAGTGTAATTTAGTTATCGAGTTTATTTTTGTATTAACTGACGTATTGTACTTAAGCCGTTAGTAAACTACGATTTTCGTCATAAAAAGTGTTTCTTTATGGACCGTCTTTTTTTTTTTAAGCTGCAAGGTGAATCTACGTCATTGTGTTTAAAAAAAAACAATTGTCATTTTTAGCGCCAATTTTTGGCAAAGAAATAAATAAAAATGTGTTGTGTCTGTGACTGCGGGAGCTGTGGCAAGATTCTAAAATGTCTCCTGTGTGTTACCCTTTGCGTCTACCTCTTGAAGATGTGCGGAGTAGATGTTGACGACAACTGCTGTGGTGGTGATGATTAAGTTTAAGAATATTTTAAATAGTATACGATAAGAATTTAATGTATTATTAAAAAGTTTTTTCCTGTATTTGATTTTCTTTTATTCCTTCGCTTACATGTATTAGATAAATTAATAATAATATATACTTCAAAAGTATCTTCACGCCCATATCCCCGAAGAGGTAGGCAGAGGCACAACCAGGGCACCCACGATTAGCCGAAGATACTAAGTCCCACAATGTGATAGGTGGCAAGCCTATCGCCAACCGGGAACATATCCTATCCCGAGCAACATTTTTTTTTTATTAGAAATTTGGAAAAACCCAACTTTCTCTTGTTGCCCGACCCGGGATTCGAACCCAGGACCTCACGCAGTCAAGTCCAACAACTGAACCGCTGGACCACAGAGGCGATATATATATACTTCAATTGCTTTGATATCCAGTTGTTATTTTGAAGTATAATTATCAATTCCAAGGTGGTGCCACTATTTATCATCATTTTTTGTAATGTTGGATTACCAGAAAGAAAACCAAATTTCCTGACGGTAAGAAATTCACGCTACCAACCTCTGTAGGTATCTACCAGAGGATAATAGTGCGTTGCTAAACTGAGGCTTAGGAGGTATCAGGCCTCGTAAAAAAGAAGTTTACTGGATACCTTACGATCTGAATCGGAACACGTCAACTGCAAGCTCTAACATTATGGTAAAAGTAAAAAGTAAAGTATCTTCACGCCCATATCCCCGAAGAGGTAGGCAGAGGCACAACCAAGGCACCCACGACTAGCCGAAGACACTAATCGACGAGCCGAAGTCCCACAATGTGATAGGTGGCAAGCCTATCGCCAACCGGGCACATTTCCAATCCCGAGCAACGTTTTTTTTATTAGAAAATTGGAAAAATCCAATTTCCTTTTTGTTGCCCGACCCGGGATTCGAACCCGGGACCTCAAGCAGTCAAGTCCAACAACTGAACCGCTAGACCACAATGGCGATTGTATGTAATGTTGTAACATTATGGTTACAGGAAAAAGTAGTGCGTTGGTACCAAATCGGGCTAGTCGCTGAGAAACTTTACCCCTGGTAAAACTAGACTTAGTAAAACATCCAACTAGTGGTTTTTGAGTTATACTTATTAATTTAATATATTGACGACATCATTGAAAATGATGTCCTAAACATAGATGAGAATTTATGAATTTATATAGAAACATCTAGGAATCGTGAAATACGTTTCTGAAGAATAATAATCAAAATCGGATCTTATGGCCGAGTAGTCTGGTAACAAACACACAGTCAAATTTTCAAGTAGGTTAAAAAGCACAGAACAATAATAGGCGACAAATATAATGACACATTAAATAGCGTAGGTACATCCAGTAGGTACTTGCCATATCCACCAACTAGGTACGTGTTGGACGAACTCGAAGTATTCACTTATATTTTAATCTGTTATTAAGTCAACACCTTTCATTTTTCCCCGTATTGGTCAGGGCTCCTTTGCAGAATAGACCATCTGCCTTCCTGCCAAGCGATTCGCCCGGATTGGTACCAATGCGTTGTCTATTCCTGCTGCCGTAACGTCAGTGCTCGTTTTTGATGTGTTCCTGTTCGGAGAATAAGGTAACCAGTACACTTATTTGTGCTCCTACTCTCTCTAACTTTGGTGAATCATTACACTCTATGCGCCGAGAATTTCGAACCACCACGAAGTCCGTCTACTTGTTCGCCCTCCAATACCATAGAAATAAACAAAATTGTAACTTAATAATTATTATGTTAAATTTTGAGTGCGGCTTGACTTGGTATTTAGGTTTTGTGACAAATCAACCGAATTTGTTTTACCGCCTTATCTCATACTCCCCAATGTTGTGTCCTTGTCAGGAAGGTCGGGTATATCTGGTGTGTTAGCTGTTCCGGTGATCTTCGTTTCACCGGTTGTTTCTATAGAAAAAAATAAACATGTTTTTCTAGTGTCCTCGTAGTCGAACGTGATAAAAGTATTCTATTCCTGTCCCCTGGTTTTTTTTCAATTCAATTCAAATCATTTATTTGCAAAATAGGGTTACAAATTGAGTTGTTTAGAAATGGAGTAGATACAAGCCTATTTCACCATTTTTGGCATGCAAATTTGTTTTCGAAATTTGCTTACAAATTTAAATTTTACCTAAGCATTTTATATTAAAAAATTTGTAGCTATATTATTAAACAATACTTAGTTAGAAATAATCCTTTTCCGTATAACAAGTTACATATCAAGTACTTATTTTCTATTGGTCAAAACATAAAATAAATTTAAAATTAATATCTGAAATTGTGGGTTAAATGCATATAATAATGTCATTAACAATTAAAAACTAATTTAAAATAAAATAAAATCGATAAATATGAGACTTTGCAAATGTCAAAAATAAAATGTCATTAAAGAAAATTTTTTAAGCTCTTGCTCAGCCGTTCTTGAGTTATAAATAGTGTAACTAACACGATTTGTTTTATATA
>NJDD01003924.1:18821-57773 GCA_002245505.1 Calephelis nemesis | reverse complement strand
TGATGTTTATGTTAATACGTCTGTTTAACTTCCAACTCGTAAAAAATACCTATATGGACACACATTCATATATACATATACAAGTAAACATACAAACGTTTGGAATGTAAATCAAATCATTGGAAATGAAAACCAGCAAGAAAAAACTAGTTAATCATAATAATTATAAATATGTAAGACTTCCGACTTAGTAACATCTAAATCAGAACTCTTATCCAAATATTCGAAATATGTGGGGGGTATATAATATAGTTTTTGACAGACAACGGATGTTGTTTATCAAATGAAACAAAAATTTGCAAAAGTTAATTATAATTACGAATATTATTAATTATAATACAGTGGGAATAATAATTACACAATTTACAACAGCTTCACGTATTATGTTATCCTCAATTCTTCCATTTTATTGACTGCAAAAAAGAAATAAAATTTCTGAAGACTAAAAATATATTCGTTGGGGAACTTATTATCGAAATCTTTTAAAATTAATTATGTAACAAATAGTAAGGTCTAGTCAAGATACCTGTTAGTAAGTCAAAGTAGTAAAGTGCTCTGTAGCGGTTCGTAATTTTTATATAATCAACGAACCATAATCCGTTAGTATAACCATTAGTAATTTTCCTAATTATGACGAAGCGTTGCTCATAGTTACACAAAATGTTGCTAGTTAGCAGTCGATAACGAACGACCGTAGTTAGACCGTACTATTTGTACAAAAAACTATACCATTTGATAGCAAAACGACTCGTTTCTTGAATATACTCGTAGGAATCGGGCACATATCGTGTGCCATACTAAAGGGTAAGCTAGACGTTAATTTGCACACATGGCTTAAAAGCCCGGCCGTAGGATAGCGGGACGCACCGACAACTTGTATGATTTCCATGGTAACGGATATGACAAAAAAAAAGTTTTGCTTGTGAGATGTCGGGAATGTGATGTACCCACCACCCGCTATTATTACATTAAAAGACTACTTATTAAAGCGGCTAGTTTACTATACCATTAGCAATCCATACATATGTGATAAATGAAACAGTAACGCTTTCACGGTTGAATTGCTGAACCGATTTTGATGAAATTTCAAACTAAGTTCAAAGATCACATTTTCAAAAATCAAAGTTCAAAGGCCTGGAGGATAAAAATCGTGAAATGAAAATATATTCTACGCTGACAAAGTCACGAGTATACAGATAAGTAAACTATATCATGTGGGAGCGGGTAAAACCGTTAACATTACTTACATTGTCCCGCAGTGTATTCTCAGCCAGCATGTACTCTTCAGATTGCGGTATGAGCGTCATCTTATAGTTAGTGAGGGAAGATCTGTCTTTTTGTTTAGCGAACGTCTCTATCACTACTGCGTGTATCTAAAATTATTACATCTTATAAATTTCAATGTCGGGGAGTCATGAGTACAGTTGGAGTACACGTAGGTACATGTGTTTCCCGTGGGGCGGTAACATCCCCATCACTTTATACAACGTAAAAAATATTTTATGGCACATTAAGCCAGACAGGTCTGCAATGATTGTGACATTTGACACTCAATCTCTGCCTACCCCGTAAGGCACTTGGCGTGGGATATGTATGTTTGTGTGGGTGAATTGCACGTTAAACATTCTACTACTACCATTTGCAGTGAGCGAACCTTTAGGCCACTAGACTGGAAATTATTTTTAATTTATTAATCATTTTAAAATTCTGTAGACGCTGACCAGCAGACGGCTCTACTGGTTTTAAAAACGACGCCTGTCTTCTCATTCCAAAGATGTAAGTAAAAAGCGACAAAAAATGGAGGAAGTTTAAAGTCGCTTTTACCAATCTGAACTAGACTTGTCCTGCATAGTCTAGTTCAGATTCTTCTTCTATATCATAAGGTTGATTACACCGGTAAAATAATTTATAAACTAAACTACATACCTGATTTCACTCAAGCCAATCCGCGGGTTAGCAGAAACTTATATTTTGTATCGGGCCAATTCGCGGGCATTAGCAATTATTAAATTGGCTTTGTGTATCTTCTTTGGATACCGGACTTACCAATTCGATTATCTTGTATACATAGGGACCAATCCGCGGATACCTACTTGCTTTTCATCTCAGTTCTACCACGACCGGACTACTTACCTTATATTTCTGTGCCAACCGCAATCTGTCGTCTGTGCTCGGTATTTTGTTAACACATGTCGCCAGTATTTGCTTACTGGCACGTAGTTCGTTCAATTTAGCCAGTAATGTGTCAACGGGGATGTGAGACGATATTGTCGTTCGTCCAAACCAGTCCTAAAACAAGGTACCATAGTATGCTATTTGTAAATAATCCCCGATAAAAAATGCGGAGTGTTATAAGCTTGACCTTTTTATGCGTGTGTTTGTGGAATGGCAACTCCTAAACGAATGAACTAGACATGTGATAAGTCGTTACTTTTCAATCGCCGTGACTGTCGTTCCAGTGACAAGAAAGTATGTAACGTTAAAAAATAATCGTGACTTTGTCACGTCGGTCACTCTCAGCACAACACATGTTACGTGTACCTATAAGTTTTATAGGCACACGTAAAGGTTATAAGTTTCTTTCATTCATGTAGCTATCGACACAGTTATCGCTTTGAGTATAATTAGGCAAATGATTCAGGAGTACCTAGCACTCGTCTTCCAAGTAACGCAATGCCATTTAGCCGGATTTATAACAGACTTAAAAAGGAGGATATCTTCATTTTCTTAATTCGTCTTATTCTTTTTTTTATTTTATGTATTTTCCAATTATACAAGAGAGAGAGCGTTAATTTTAAATAACTTTAACACTTTTATAGGCTTACGAGTGATGTATTTAAATCAATGTTGATAGTAATAATTTAAAGAACATATCTAGATAGCGACATCAAACGAGGTCGTACACTTAATGCACCTGGGTTAATTCACCTTGGTGAATTAAATACACTTTTTGTAAACTTTAAACACCTGGGTGCATTAAATATACGGGGTCGTACACTTAATGCACCTTGGTTAATTAAATACACTTTACGTTAACTTTAAACACCTGGGTGCATTAAATATACGGGGTCGTACACTTAATGCACCTGGGTTAATTCACCTTGGTGAATTAAATACACTTTTTGTAAACTTTAAACACCTGGGTGCATTAAATATACGGGCCCACCTCTAGAATGAACCAATTTTAATGCGGAATATTTGTTTGACTTAAGATTGTTCTTAGCTACATAATGGTTTGGTTTACTAAACATTTAAAATTAAATGATTTTTAACACTGTTGTAACAATAAGTTATGTTAAACATCGTAGCTTATAACAATATATTTCTAAATCTAGTTATGCGAAAGGGCATGCTCCGCTGGTTCGGGCATGTGGAAAGAATGACAGATGAAAGATTGACAAAGCAGATATACAATGCGAATGTGGATGGATGTAGGTACCCGGGGAGACCAAGGCTGACATTTCACGATCAGATCAATCGGATATTATCCGAGGGTGGTGTCAAGAGTCTCCGAAACCGGCGTGTTTGTATGAAAAGGGTAATGAATGTGAAGGAAGCAAGACAGGTTTGTCAGGATCGTGAGGTCTGGCACTCGATACTCTCTGCCTACCCCGTAAGGGACTTGGCGTGAAGATATGTATGTATGTATGTATGTAGTTATTTTGCAAATGGTACCTAATAGTAATGGAAACCTGTAGCGTGGAATGTGGATAGCAATTCAAATTTTTATTACGGAATGTCATGTCATCACTAATTACTCATTTACTAATTACAGCTACTAATCGCTAAAAATTTAAGTACAAACAAAATACAAACTAAAATGTTAAACACGTTTTAAAAATTAAAATGAATTGTACAGTTCATTCAAAGAGTAGACAAAAAATAAGAGCGCCACAGTCTTAGACATCACGATACCATACTAAAGAGAGCTCCGCTAGGAGTAAACTATTTCAAGACCGTACTCCTATTTTGGTTTGAAACAAAGCGTATATTTGGACAAGAAAATATTAATAAGTTTTATGAATGTCTGTCATCTTTAAGTTTTAGTGAAGTTCTCACTTGTAATAATTGTGAAGAGGCGTTTAATGAATTTCATGACACCTTGATGTTATTTTATGAATTATGTTTTCCAATAATTCAAATTAAAGTGTCAAACAAGCCAATAAAAAACAAATGGCTGTCTAAAGATCTTTGAAAGTGTTGTAAAGTAAAACGTCAGTTGTATTTAAATTATCTTTATTTCCAATTTAACAAAAAGGGAAATAAGATGAGTTACATACGTTACAAAAAGATATTATCTAAATGTATACTAGAGTCTCAGATACAGGCATCATTAAAATATATTGAATAGTCTTCTAATAAATGTAAAGCTTCATGGGATGTTATAAAAAGTACATTTCAAAATAAACTGTCTAAAGAAGAAATAGAACAAATTAAAATAAATAACTCGGTGTATACGGATTATGCGGTTCAGTTGTTGGACTTGCTGCATGAGGTCCTGGGTTCGAATCCCGGGTCGGGCAACAATAAGAAAATTTGTTTTTTTTTAAGTAAAAAAATGTTACTCGGGATTGGATACGTGCCCGGTTGGCGATAGGCTTGCCACCTATCACATTGTGGGACTAAGTGTCTTCGGCTAGTCGTGGGTGCCCCAGTTGTGCCTCTGCCTACCAGTTCGGGGATAGAGGTGTGAAGATACTTTTTTTTACTCTTTATACGGACTGTATATGTGTATTTTCGAAGATACTTTTGAATTTTTTTTATTTGTGGGCAAAAAGAACCAAGTTTCAGACGACTAAACATTACACGCTAAAACGTCATTGGCTTAACATGTTTGTGTTATGATGTCACAGACGACAAATGTCACGTAACTTATTTTTTTTTGTCAAACTTAGGAATATTTTAATGTTCAGAAACTGTCAAACAACTGATTTTATATGAGTTCAGTAAAGTTTGTGATTTTGACATTAAATGCATATTTATTTGCACGAATAGATTACCTTTTTAGTGAACAGTGACTCGACAACATCCCATTTGCCAGCATTCGCCTGCACGTTAAGCACCACCCAGTCATATTGGAGCGGTGGAATCTAAAAAAAAATTTTAAATGTCAGAGGTCAGCGAAAAAGCACACGAGTCTCCTGATGGTAAGAGGCAACCATGGGATATAGATACCTCCAGACCGGAACATGGTAGTCATTATGTCAGTAGCAATAGGTAAGGTGGTGGATATTTATCCGGACAGGTCACTACACAGCACTTTACCACCTGATGTCTTTTTGGTAATAACCGATATTTTAACATTTTTATACACTTCTTACAAGAACGATTCTAAATAAATAAATAAATATCCTTGGACAAATCACACGAATTGAATCTAACCCCAAAGTAAGCAAATTATATGCCTGTGTTATGGGTGTTAGTCAACGATACAATTACATAGAAATACTTAAATAGATACCAGAATATATTTAATAAACACCCAGACCCGGAAATGCAGACATCTAAATGTTCATCACACAAATGCCTGCCTCCGTCGGGAATCGAACCCGAGCCTCGCGTTTGGTCGATGTAGTTAAGCGTGTACGTTAGCCACTCGACCAACGAGGCGGTCAAGCTTCTAATCAGCGAACACGTGGAAAAGGTATATTGTAGGTATATTGTTTGTTTGATTTCATAATCATACATTTAACACAAAATTTCTTAAAAACGTTGCTTTTAACATAGACTGGATTCAAACATTTAAGATAGTAGATAGGCATATCAATTAGAAAATATGATTGCCAATAAAAATGTAAGAGGTGAAATTGAAAATCTGGCCAGAAAAAAATGCTTTTAATATACCTGTTGTCTTTGGCAGACTGTGAGAGGAGACATCATGCTGCCAGCGCCCTCGTGCCAGTGGTATTGGCAGCAGTACGCTAAGCACTGTAGCGCTGAGCTATTGTTTAACTCCGTTTTATTGGCACACTTTTGCCATTCTGCCAAAAAAAGGAAAGTATCACAATGTATTTTGTATTATACACAGCCTTTTATATAATAAAAACGTAAATAAGTTGCTTCCATTAACTTAAAGAAATAACAATTGATTTTCTTTTCTAACATTATGTAGTATTTACCGTCTCATTGGTCGAGTGGTTAGCGTACGCGGCTACTCTATGGACCAACTGTGAGCCTAGAGTTCGATTTTTTACTATAACGGAAAGCAAATAACAGACGGATTTCCTGTTTGTAAAAAAATAGTCCGCTTAGAGACACCAAAGGTGGTAATGGTGCGTGGCCAACCACAGACCGGGATGTTAGGCCTCGAGCAAAAATAAATTTAGCTACGTTACCCACCAAACCGGAACACATCAAGGATAAGCACTGACGTCATAGCGCCAGGACTAGGTAAGGCGGTGGTACCAATCCAGGCGAATCGTTACGAAACTGTACCATCTAGTCAGATGTCACGGTGTAAGTGACGGTAAGCCTATGCTCGCCTTTAACGAGCTGCCTAGCAGGAAGGCAGATGGTCTATTCTACAAAGGAGCCCGGAACAACGCGAGGAGTTCATATACTAGCAATGTCATACAGCTTCACTCACGAGAGAAGGCTTCTTTGTACTTTTCCGTCAGTATACATCGTCGCAATAAAATATGCGCGTCCATGCAAAGAAGTTCCCACGTTGTTAAGTGTCCACAGTAAACATCTCCATTGACTTGGAAGACTAGCTATAGACAGCTTACCGAGGAGCTTGACGTAATCAGCGACCATTTTAGTCTGATGAGCATCCACTCCTGGCTGGTTGAAGTGGTTCGACAGCAAATTGTTAAGCTTCCTCAGTAATGCGTCTACATTGACTCCTTGTGTCTTCACTATGTGTTGGAATTGGTAGATCTGGCATACAACAAAATACAGTTAATATTGGATGTAGAAGTTATATCTGAAGACATCAATAAATTAAATATTTCACAAACTTTCAAAATTTATGGATTAAGATTTTTAAATAATGATAACATACTGCTGCCTCAGGACTTCTTCCCAGCATTCTGAAATAAAGAATAATTGCATTAAACACACAACAATCACAAGGGCGATAAATAGATTGAGAAACACATAAGTTTGTGTGTGTGTGTTTGTTGCCTGCCTGCCTCGGTCAGGAATTGAACCCAAAACTTGCGGTTACAAGTATATTTTTGAAAGTCGGATATTATACACAATTTCCATATATACATATTACATATATATATATATATATACATAGAACATGTTTAAATGCAGAAATGCCATCTAGTTTAGTTCACTCTATATTACTCAAAAGAGCTTGAAATGAAATGAAATGAAATGAATATAATTGCTCTAAATACGGTTTTACATATAGGTGTTTACATATACATTCTTAAGCCTCGTATTCAACCAAGAAATGGCATGCAAATCTATAAAATATGTGAAGTACACAAAATTTTAAACAATATTTTTTTTAACAAATAAATCCTTCTTGATAATTACATTGTATAAATGTCATTAATAGAATATAATGAACTTCATAGTCCTTTCAATGAAATATCTAATAAATAGTATCAAATTAACATGTCAACTGAAATAAAATATCAATAATAAGTAAAAAAAAAAAAATATTATTCAATTAGATTAGTAAGAAAAAAAATCCTGGACAGTATAATAAGCTTTTCCGATTAAGAAGGTGTGCAAAGCTTTTTTAAAATGTTTTAAATTTAAATTTCGCATTTCTTTTTTGCATTTGCATTTCTTTTTCGCATTGGAATAACAAAGGACTAAAGAAAGGTTAATACAACTTTAAAATAAACACATCCTTACGTCAGTAAATCGGTAAGTTCAGTGATTTTCCCTTCACAATGTAGAAAACCAATGTAGTGGTTTAATGCCAAAGGTCTAGAAGAAAGCAGCTCATACACAAGTTTCTTATTCAATGTCTGTATTAGGAATAAAACAACCTGAAAGAAAATATACAATTTCATGACTTCCAGGTATGGATCCAGTCCTAAAGCCGAATCAGAATCAGGGCAAACCCAATTTGATAGAGCAATATCTATTCAACATATCTAGAAACCTGCCCAAGAGGAATGATGTCCTCAATGACCTCTGGATCCATCTTTGACCAGAATCTTTGCAAGTTAGGTAAAGTGAACTGTATTATTATTAACTCTTTATTGTAAACAACTTACACTATACATATTACAATATTATACAGTCACACACATACACAAATACTACAAAATTATAGTCTATTGGAAAGGTGTGGAGATTTGAACACACAATTAGACCTGGTAGGTGGCTCTGTCTCAGATATATTACGAAATTATGGAAACACGAAGTTCGCCGGCCTAGCTAGTTTAAATAAAACTCGGAATAAATAACTACTTTTGAAACTAGTAACACTATACAGTAAACGCAACTTCTCAAGATTTTGTTTTACATCTGCTACCAGCTGTAGCACCTTCCACTGATTCATTTCCAACAGTGACGCAATTATACAAACACTCGAAATACCCTTCTTTCAGCTGATAAGCTCTTACTTTTCAAGAGAATGCTTAGAACTCGCCAGGTTATGTTCCACATTTCTGTCTAGCTGGTGATCACTGGTAGTTATTCTGCAAAGATTCAGTAGGTTTCCAAGGTACATAGTAACACTCCTTAAGATACATAATTCTCTTTTTCAGTTGTGACCATCTCTTTAGCCGAGGGGCTAGCATATATGCTTAGATCCACCGACCAACCATGAGGCTCGGGTTTGATTCCTGGCAGGGGTAGACATTTGTGTAATAAATGTTTAGATGTCTGCATTTCCGGGTCTAGGTGTTAATTAAACGTTATATATTTAAATATTTTTATGTATTAAAATTATTGACTATAATCTATAACATGAGCATGTAACTTGCTTTCTTTGGTTTTTTTTATGTAAGAAGTCAGTAAACAAGCACACGAGGTTCCTGATGGTAAGTGATAACGTAGCGGTCCTGTGGCCGGGATGTTAGGATTATTGTGCAAGTATACCAGCTACCCTACCCTCCGGGCAACTGCTACAATAATGGATAAGGCGGCAGATCTACACATCTAACACTTAACACATTTAACTATGTTTTCATTCATTTTTGGTTATGCTATTGTCTAAAAGTTAATAATTATATGAAAAGCACATACAGATAATATAGCATTTCCATCACCAATTGCAATAGCGCCATCTAGTAATTCAGTTTTACTCTTTAAACTTTTGTGGGTGTGTAAGGTATAGCTACGTCCAAGGATCAACCTTTTTAATGTCCCAGCCACTGTTTGATCAGGTTCAGGCTTCACATCTCTAGGATCTTTGCCAGATTGTGCTAATATTACTGGAAATTAATTTAACAAACAAATTAATATATAGGTATTAACACTGCTCAAGAAATATACCTGAATCTACCTTTAATTTACAAAAATTTTCTTTAAAATGAAAAACAACATTTCATTTTGTGAATGAATTATTGAATTTCACTACTTCAAATATTATTTTCAATAAAATTGTCTTGTAGAAAATGCTATCACAATGCTAAGCATTGTGTAATGCTTTATGGTGAATAATATACTTAGATGATATGATGATGATAATATACTTAAATGATAAAGATTAATAGTGTGTTTGTTTAAATAGCTTATTATTAAAATATGGTAAAGTAACCACTTTTTAAAAGACATACCTGCATGCTGTAGCAAATTTTTGTAGATTTATCAAAGAGAAATAAGAGATTTTTTTTTAAAAACTTAAATGGAGTTGGTACGAATTTTTTGATTTCAAACAAACAAAATATGTTTTATATTTTAACTAATTTACCCAAAAAATTAATGACATAGCTAAACCTTTCTTAGGAATAACTCTATCTGAAAACTAAATTGAACTAAACTGTAATAACTGTTTTAAAATCTGTTTAGCAGTTTCTAAGTTATTGCAAACAGACAAATGTGACAAATAGGAAAGATTATCTTGTTGAGAAAGTATTTTGTACATTGAGGTTAACTTTAAAATTATGGTCACTCCCTTTACTTACTTAGGTCAAGTACTTTTGGAGATACCAAACTTGACAGTGGCAATTGAGCTGTCTTTAGATTGATACTGGCTGTACTAAATAGATTGTCGTCTGCTTTTCCTGCGTATGGTTTTTGTCCTATAGCCAATATTTCTTGAGGTGATAGCTGTAAATTAATTGTCCCCCTTGAATCAGATTGTACAGAAAATTATAACTATCATAAAAAGATAAACTACTTTTTTAAATTAATCTCTAACATAAAATATAGATACAAGATATAGAGACAGTCATGAGATATATTTTCCATCTGAGATTAGCTGTAACAGAAGGCAAACAAGTAAAGGAAAATTAACATTTCGAAAAAGACATTGTTGTGAAGTTGGGATCTTTAACACCTGTGTAAGTATTTATAGCAACTATGACGGCAGTAACTTTGCCAACCAACCTGTTGAATAGTTGTAAGAACTAGTTAACCTAGTTAGTGAAGTATGAATTTTTCTGTTACTTTGTGTAGTAACTATAACGCAAAGGTTTGGATGAACGAAAATTTCGACTGAATATGTACGACAGAGAATTAGACAAGAGTTAGGTGTGTGAAACAAGCTTAATTTGTATGAATGTATTAGACGGTCTTTATTATTATAGATCTTACCACATCGTCGTCGAAACTGAATGCATTTGCCTTAGTCTCGCTGGTATTCCAATAGTCATCGTCATCCATTGTACTTAGCGAAGAACGTCTATTAAGAAATTAACATAGGTAACATTATTATTAAAACATTACAATATAATACAAATGAATATTACAAAAACAAATAAATTGGTTCGTAGTTAGAAATTTGTAGAAAACTTTCAAGAACAAATAATAAAGTTTATTTATTTCTGTTTACAATATTCGCCATTCGATATTCAGTGATGCCACCTTGTACAACAAAAATTTCACTAGTTTAAAGTTTTTGGCTCAACATCCCCTAGGTTTTAACTAAAAAAACACTAGAATTTCGTAAAGAATTACAAACAACAAGCTAGATACAAATCAATGCAATTGTACAACAAACAAACAACAGCAATAAATTAGCGTCTTAAACTTCGTAAAGCTTACTTGTATATAATTTTTGACGAAAAAAAATATCTTAACATGTAATTATTGTTTATTTCTTATAAATATGTTTGGTGGAAGTGGTTATTTATATAAAATAACAGACAGCTCGTTGAAAATTCCCTGAAATTGGAGAAAAGGGTAGTAAATATTTCTGTTCTTTCTTTAAGTTTTGGCCTTCACGTTAGTATTTTGCCATTCGTCAAGTGGGAAATTTGCATAAGTTTTACATCAATTTTAATGAATTATAATTAGTCATCAGTCATAAGCCGTCAGTATGTAAGTAATGCAGGCTCTTGAGTAAAGCGGCGGCTTCATTACTCAAACTCATGTAAGGAGATTTGGTGGCAACAAGGAAATACACGATACGCTAATTCCTTCATGATTATTTAATTTGTGCACTTTCACTGAACAAAATTGACTAATTTCACTCAATATCAACATGAAATTCAATAATTATGAAAAAACTTCGACCATCTATTCTCTCGATGACGCCAAAACTCCCAAGTAAATATTAAATACTGCTGGGTAGTTTTAAAAGGATTGTCTCAGATTATATAGTAATACTACGTATAGGATTGTTATGTTTTGACGTAAATACTGCTTTATATACAAGAATGTTGCCAATATGAATTTAAAAAAATCTTATCACCAAAAATCACTTGAAAAAAAAAATTTACATTCACCAAAAATTCACTAAATCTAGTGAGAAAATTATAACGGTGGCAACGCTGCCGGTTTTGACAATTTCTTTTTTTTTAAGTTAATTTGCCCCTTTCTGGTGCCAGCTCAGACCTTAAGGCCATTCTGCCACGTCTTCCGTTATAATACATTCTTTTTCATATTAAATTTTAAATTCATGCCTTCAGTTTCTTAACAATTAACATATTGTCTTCCCCTTTCTAAAAGTCATTTCCTTCACTAAGACAAAGGTTATTTGAGTCCTTCAATACGTCTTTAGTTTTCATTTCCTGAAGTTTACATAATATTATGTTTTTCCGTTAATTTGTTTTATAGTACGTCACATCCTTGAAATACGATTATTATCACATAAATTATAATCATCTTCTTTCATGTTCGCGCCAAAACTTCTACGACAGTGCAAAAAGTATTTTTATTATTATTTTTTTTTACTTCTATATTTTAAACCAGTCTTATATTATGTAATAAACCCATATCTTAATATTTCATGTCTTTTCCTAGTTTCGTCTTCAATTTTCTTTCTTGTTCAGGCCCCTGCCTCTTCTATCGTGATAAAACACTACAATAGTCTTTCACTAGTATAGTTTATTTACTAAATCACATTTACACGTAACAAAGTAGTATTTACATTTTAATTAATTTACAAATTATACATTTTTACATTATATTACACATTTTTAGCTTAGAGATTGGAGGGAACCCTCGAAAAGTGCCCCTTCCCCCTCCGACCGTTCCCGCTAACCTTGACAATTTCTTCTTTCTTTAGGTTTTGGCATTTACGTTAGTATTGCCATTAGTCAAGTACAAATTTGCATCAAATTTACCAAAATAGGGACTCAATTATAATTATTCAAAAGTCATTAGTCGTCAATAAGTCATGTCAGGGTCTTGGGTAAAGCGGTGGCTTCATTACCCAAGCTCATGTAGTGAGATTTGGCGGCAACGAGGTAGGTGATATAACACCTACCTCGTTGTAACATGATAACCTAACCTAACCTAACCTAACCTAACCTTGACAATTTCTTCTTTCTTTAGGTTTTGGCATTTACGTTAGTATTGCCATTAGTCAAGTACAAATTTGCATCAAATTTACCAAAATAGGGACTCAATTATAATTATTCAAAAGTCATTAGTCGTCAATAAGTCATGTCAGGGTCTTGGGTAAAGCGGTGGCTTCATTACCCAAGCTCATGTAGTGAGATTTGGCGGCAACGAGGTAGGTGATATAACACCTACCTCGTTGTAACATGATAACATGTAGGTGGTAACATGATAGGCTAATTTCTTCATGGTTATTTCATTTGTGCACTTACACTGAACAACAAGTGTGCAAAATGCCACCAAAATTAACTAATTTCGCTCAAAATAAACACAAAATTCAGTAATTAAGAAAAAAAAAACATCTTTTCTCTGTATTGTAATTTCTGAATAATTTTATTTATAATACTTGGAAAACAGATGTGTTTGAATCTTAGCAATTGATAAACTGTCTATAGGAAAGTTCCTAAGTTGCTGTATTTTTAAAAATTAACCTTACGCCTGTGTTCTGTGGCAGCGCAGGCAGCTTGTCAATGCAATAAAATCTGAACCTGAATGGTAGGTACCGTTGTCAAATGATTGTTTTAGTATTTTTTATTTTTATGATATTGGAAGGCAAACAAGCAAACATATTCCTGAATGGTTAAAAAAATCACGCCACCTAGCGACACCAAAAGTTGTAATGGTGCGTTGCCAACATCAAGCCGGGATGTTAGATCTCGAGCAAAAGTAAGTTCACCAGCTACCTTGTACTCCGACCCAGAATACGTCATCGGCAAGCACTGACGTTATGGTGGCAGGAATAGGTAAGGCGGTGGTATCAAACCGTGCGAGTTGCTGCGAAGCTCTACCACCTATTCAGATGTCACGGTATTAGTGACCGTAAGCCTATACTCGCCTTTTACGAGCTGCCTGGCAGGAAGAAGATAGTCTATTCTGCAAAGGAGCCCGCACCAACACGGGGAGACGGGGTAGTTTATACGTCATATCATTTTGTTATTTTAGAACGATGAAAGAACGAAAAAACGAAATTATTAAAAATTTGAAAATTATTTATCTATTAAATGAAAGTATCTACCAACTTCTAGGTACGTCAAAACAAATATAAACGTAATTACCTAGGAATAATGTATAATATCTATAAATCTATTTTAGGAAATAGGCGAATTTAAATTTTTGGGCATACCTACATTTAGACAGACATCTTAATTGAAAAAATACATGTATATGCGTTAAAAAAGATTAAAAAAAACAGTAGACTTAAAAGCGGTAATCACCAGCTTGGCGTAACTTTCATATAAAAAAATAAAAAATAAATAAGTTGGCTGTTTTTTACTTTAATCATATGACTCTAAGTTGCCTTATATCATTCAGATATACCTTATGACTTACTTTCAATTTAAACGGGTTATAACTTTTTTACCATGTTATGTCAAGCGACATGGTAAACTTCATACAAAATTTGAGTTTGCTATGTATCCAGCCTCCAGGAGTATTTATATACTCCTTGGCAATCACTGCGTACCGTGGCTATGTAGGAGCCGTTTTAGGATACGGACTTCCACTATGAGAAACAACTGCAACAATTAAAGACGTGTTTATCGCCAAAAAAATGCATAAGAGCTTTGTGCAACATCAGTCAATTAGATTCTTGCAAACCTAAGTTCAAAGCACTTAAAGTGTTAGTTAGATAGTTCAACTTACATTTTAGAAGCTAGTTTATAAGTTACAAAAATGTGAAACAGTTTTATATAAAAAGAGAGTTGCCGCTCGATGCTAGTCCAAATTTATAACATAATACCATAGTCCATATTATGTGAATTACCAACAAATAAATGTCTGAAAGAAAAGGCATACTACGATATTAACGAGTACTATTCTGATAAGCAATTTAATTAAAAATATTATCATTAAAAAGATTTTGATGGATTTATTTTTGATCTTTGTGTATTTGTTGATGTAGGTTTTATTTATTTTTGTTTGATATGTAGTTTCAGTATTTTTTGTATTCTCTATTTAAGGCCCCATACTTAGTCAGCCAGAAGAGCCAATCGCCGCACTCCCCCGTTCCATGATTACTATGAAATATTGCGCTCTAAAGTAAAAGTCTTAAGCGACAAATCACTACTTTTGACACTATAAAAGTAATTTGAAAAAAAGTATAAAAACTGAAACAATTATCTTATATGTATAGTACTTAGGTATCTATGTTTATGTTAAATCTCGTGTGTTAAACATATTTTCACAATTGAAGTAGACAGTTGGGTTTTGCTTTCAAAAAAGTGTTAACTTTTTGATTTTTTTCTATCGAGCAAAGTGAAATGAATCGTGTTTTGGAAACACTAGTCTTATAAAGCATATTCATGTTGATCTTGTGTATTTTGTCGCCAAGATCCATGATTCCTTAACTATTAATTTTGTTATTTTTGACCTAAGTTAGGTATAATATGGAATTCAAAGGCTAATGGCACTGTTGGGGCATTTCGAATAACTCAATTTTATTATGTAATAATTAATTTGTGACACTTTGTTATAATTGTAATGTATTTGCTTGTCAGAAAATAGTAACAGTTTCATGTAGGTACCTAACTGAAACATAAATAGTTGCATTATATGGTAAAATAGAAGAATCTAACTCTAATATAACATGACATCTTGAATTGTATTCTAATAAAATGCAAATAAATGAATTGAATTGAAAAGAGGCAGAATGGTAACAAGTTTCAAATTAATCTCGTGGCATGGTAGGTAACAAGCTTAATTTGAACTTGCTGCACAACATAGGTAGGCGTTTATCTGGGCGATGAACCTTAAATTAAAGGTCATGCTTATGAATAATAATGCGTCCTCTTGCTAAAAAGTATTTATATTCCTGTAATGCATCGTTGACATTTTTAGTCTCTGTCCATGGAGATACTTTATCTGAGGTCCATGTATATTCGGCCATGTATATTTCTATGAATATAATATGTAAGCTGACTTTTATTGTATTCCACTTCTTTTTTTAAAAAAGGTTATTCAAGATTCCGGTATATAGCTTGGTGGCTAGCGAGAGCTCAAGTAGTTCTTACGTGTGTACACTAATACATACATGAACTTTTTAGTGGTAAGGCGGATAAGGTTTAAGAATAATACAAATGTAGGTGTAGGCACGCATTTAGTTAAGTTTAACTGACGACTTGATTAAATTTTTAGTGGGGCTATTTTGGCGCTTAGATAATGTTTCTCATTATTTACCATTACGTAGGCACCTATTTTATTTTATTTGTTGTCCGAAAGCGAAGATGTTGATAATACGGAACCAAAATATTTATTACCAAGTACCTATATTATCTCATCTTAAATCACCTCATTTTTTAGTTTCGGGGAAATACCTATAATAAAATGCTCTTGTTAATACTCAATTGTACCATTTTGTAATAAGTTTAATTGTGCACAATATAGAGTTCATTCATTCATTCATTCATACCTAGGTATCTGTTTTTAATATTGAGAAAACATATTATTGTGTAAAAGATTTTTTACTGACAAGCACAAATAAATAAAATGTTTTCAATATTTATAAAATTAATTTAATTGAAGTAATTATGGTATCCGAGGAGTTAGTTTCGCAGTCTCTTCTTGTGAACCTAGCCACGGTTTGGAAACGGCACCATTAAAAGCCAAACGGCATAACAGGCCTAGCTGCCTGGGGAAGTTGTTTTGCCGTTTTGTCTCCTGACTGGCTAGGATTGGAAATGGCGATAGCGTACGGTGGACATTTAATAAATATTAATTAAAAAAACTATAGCTACTATCTATGAATAAAACTATTCTATCTTTAAAATTATTTGTAATAAATTGTATAACATTATGTAAGACAATAAATATAATGCAAAACTAGGTAAGCGTAATTTTAATCTAAGTATTACAATTACATTTTCAATCATTTTAACCTTTAAAAACTATTTTTTGTTACGGATAATACGGTTTTCTTTAAAACTCTATTTTTGTACCATGTGGCAGACATATGTAGAGTTAGTTATATCCTCCATCTCTAAAAGCACCGTCTGTTTACTTAAAAACAATATCTATGTTATAAGCATAACAGTAGTTTGCATCTTAAAATTAAGTGTATCGTCGTCGGCATCTTAAGTCGCAGCGGCTGTAGACTTCATATAGGTACTTACCTAATTCATCAAACGTGGAAACTGTAAAACATGAAGTTACGTGACTTCAGATATAAATTGCTTAGAAGTGTCACGTGTAAATGGCTGTGTATAGTAATTAGCGTCTATTCAGACTAGGGCAGTTGAGAAAAAACAAAACCGAAATCGGGTATTTTTGTTTTAGGTGACACAAACAACAATACACACACGCACATTCATGTACGCATGCACGTACGTTAGCACGCACACACACACACACGAACATACGCAAACACACAATAACACACACACTCACACACACACACACAAACAAACACACAACAAACAAAGCACGGTTACAGAAGCATAACCAGGGCACCCACGACTAGATGAAGACATGTAAGTCCCACAATGTGATAGGTAGCAAGCCTATCGCCAACCGGGCACATATCCAATCTCGGTCTACATTATTTTTATTAGAAAATTAAGAATACAATTTTCTATTTTTTTTATTGCCCCACTCGGGTCCTCGAAAAGGCAAGTCCAACGTCGGACTGTTGGAGGTAAATTTAATAAGTGGACAAACCTTGAAATAGTGACATCTATGTTCATCACGCAAAGCCTGGTCCCACCCGTGGGGGATCAAACCGAAACCTCAGTTTAATTGCGTTAAGGCGTGTGCAAAAAGGTGTCAAATAAATAATATATCTATTAAATAAGCTTTATCTTTATAATCTTTTTTCCGAAAATAGATGTAAATGTTTCAAAATGTAGCCTAGTATTTAGAGTATTGTGAAAGTTAGTCATTTGAGATTTTTAAAATATGGTTCGCAGGAGGTTATTGGAACCAAAAATAACTACTTTGTTTCTATCGCAAGAGTTCCTTCAAAGTGCAGTACCAAAAAAACAAAAAATACCTAGGTATTTAATTTAAAATGAACCTACCTGAATCACGGCCTACCTTCTCTGCTAAAATATTTTCAAGTTTTAGTTGTTAGGTCTTTGTTATCTAAAAACCCGAACCGAAACCGAAACTTTTAATCACTAGTAGGTACTTACAACAGCTATGAGCGGATGTTTCGCATGAGTAAAATTATTCACCTGTCGCAATTTTGCTCTTGCAGAGGTATATATTTGCAGCTCAACTTAACGGACCTACACCATAGTTTCACAACGTGCATTTATCCATGAACTCATTCATCAGTAGTGTAGTAACATGCGCGAAGAGTAGTCGGCCGCAGCAGCCTTGACCTATAAGTGAAGTAAAAAAAATGACGTGATTTTTTTTGTAAAAAAAGTTGACAAGGTTTTGTGTTCGATTCGGTTCTGTGCATGGTTCAGTGTTCATAAATAAAAAATGAAAGTGACAATACCATCGTCGGTGGTGCGACAGTATGCTATTGTATTAATAGGTAATATTCAAAATATGGTGAAAGTTTGTATTTGTATTAATATTCACTAAGTGAAACTAAAACTTAGCTTTATTATTAGTATCTTTCACTCATCCCATAACTTCCGAGTGACACTATTCATTTAAAAGAATTGGTCGATAATTTCGATTTTTTATTTCTTGTATCTATTATTCTCTGGTATATTTTCTTTATTTCTTTTATTATATTTGGTAGCTTTATTTCATCTAACAATAGAACATTTTTTAAATAATCTTATATTATCCTTATACTTTTTTATAGAACTGTGGGATTACTATTTATCTCGATAGTATCAGCTAATTTAAAATTGGAATCGTATATGTTTTTAGGTAGGTAATTTTGAATACAGTATTAACGGATTATTAACATTTAGTTAAGTACAAATCCATTCATTGATTCCGATAAAATAATTTATTATCTTATATATAAAATTCTCGTGTCACAATGTTCGTTCCCAAACTCCTCTTAAACGGCTTTACTGATTTTCATAAAATTTTGTGAGCATATTGAGTAAGTCTGAGAATCGGCCAACATCTATTTTTACAACCCTAAGTGATGAGGGTGAATCTTTTTCATACCCCTTAGTGATAAGGGTGACCCACCTCAATTTTTTCATAGCAGAACAATGTCTGCCGGGTCAGCTAGTTTACTATAGTTGAAAGTTAATAATTCGCCAATATTGATTCCAATTTCCAATTTTGCATTAATCGAGCTTCAAGAGGAACCCTAAAAAATTTCTTAGAATTAATCGATTGTCTTAGAATTAGAATTATAGGTACGTTACCGCATTGTAATTGACTAAAAACAGCCCGACAAGAGGTGACATCCACCTCCAAAGAAAAAGCAGCCAACGACACAAAGCAAAGTTACAGTAGAGGCTCTGCGGAACCTAAATCCAAGTTTTCATGAAAATCCGTCGGGCTTTGTTACGCGGTAGGTATAGCCGAATTTCGCATCTACGCAGGTACCTCCTGTAACAGCTGTCTATCTGTTTATTGATACAAGTGTCTGTTAGCTAGTTTTATATTTAAAATCTTATTGCTATTAAAAAACAATACTTTTTTTTCAGTAACTCGACTCTTATTACAATTTATGTAGATCATTCAGACTGTTTTATTTTATATTTTAATACTTACATATTTTATCGTAAAGAATAGGTGTCTTTACACTTAAAGTTATTTTAAGAAAAAACGCAGCTAGATATACGTATGTAAATGTAATAAACAAAAATTAATATGTTAGTATATAAATGAAGAAAAATATTTATTACTGCACTAGCACCGTGATCTCTAACTAGGAAACTTAGGAACAGAAGCATCTATGCATTGCTATCTAGGTGTGCTACGCATTTTTTTAATCAAAAAATGAAGTTTGGTCTCCTGACGTCAAAAGGCAATCGTCACCTGTAGAAATCACAGAAGTTACAGGTGCTTCGCTGACTTAAAGCCGGGTCTCAGTGTTGAGACTATTTGCTGCCCAAGGTGTTAGTGATGCTCGTCAGTAAAGCATACATTTTGAACTGCTTAATGTTTGTTATATTTTATGTATTAAATAAATCCACCAGTTTGAGAACCGTTGTACATACTTGTTAGACGTTTATTGTGTACCTAATGACTATTTGGGCTCATGACTGGGTAGGTAGGTAAATAAAGGATACAGACTACGGCGTAGCTTATACTTCGTAGATTTAGCCCACGTGTACAAGCCTACCGGCTACCCTACCCTCTAGAACGGAACACGACAATGTCAAGCATTGACGACAAAAATAATATTTTGCTTTTATTAAGAGCTTGCAAAAATCGGAAAAAAATAAATCTTGTTCAACAAAAACTATAACAAATTCAACAAGAATACGTTTCAATAACAATCTTGCAAAACCTAACTTTATAATATGTAATAAAAATCATAATTTTTTGTTATTGAAGTTGCATTTGAATTTTATCAATAAGTTCCTTGTACGTTAAATATATCTGACCTTGACATTTGTAAAAACCTCTGTAATACTGTTGTACTAAATGTAAGGTAATTGCAGTTAAAAAGATATTGTATACCTATATCTTTTTGCACATGAATAAAGTATTAAATATACATACCTATCACAAAATATAAAAAGGTACAGAAGGTACCTAATCAACATGCAAAGTGCGCTCGAACAACGCAGCCATAGACACCGCTCACGATATAAAACAATGTATAGAACAATATAAAACCATGTAATATACGTATAAATATAGGTAGGTCTTCGCGCTAAGTTTCTTATGTCGTAGGCAGAGAATATCGAGTGCAAATGTCACAATTCTCATTGACCTGTCATGCTCCCTTCACATTCGGTAAGGAGCGTTCAAGTAATAAGTACGTAACGCAATATTTGAAGATTTTTGACCCCCCTTCTCCCCTTGTAGTTTTAGTAAAGTTTTTCTGTACCCCCCCTTCCCCTCTCTAAACTTACGTAACATTCAAGTGACCATTTTACCCTAAAGTCGCAAAAAGTTATACCTATTATACCTAGTTTTTGTCCTTGGTATACTTTCAATGGCCTTTGCGGTAATAATACTACTCGTATATAAAATTTATATCTTCATTTTTATTTACTTTACAAATAAACAATTCTTTAAATAAATAAATATCTCTGGAGAACTCACACAAATTGAATCTAACCCCAAAGTAAGCAAACTATATGCTTGTGTTATGGGTGTTAGTCAACGATACCAATACATAGAAATACTTAAATAGATACCAGAATAAATTTTATAAACACCCAGACCCGGAAATGCAGACGTCTAACTTTTTTATTTACAAAAAATGTTGAGTAACGTGTAGTAAAAGAGCCCTCGTGTCCTTGTAACGCGTCGTAACGTTTAACGAAACCCCCTCCCCCCAACTTGCGTTACGTAATACTTAAACGCTCCCTTACTGTTTTAGTTTTACAAACTTGCCGGTTTCAGAGACCAGGGAGTTTTCGCGACTGATTTGTTGACAAATACTCCAATGTGCACTTCTAAGAAGCGTGACGTCAGCGACTGTAACACACTACCTATTGTCTATTGGTATTATTGGACACAAACAAAAAGTATAACTCAATACTTTTTACTGTCCTGCTGTTATACACAGACTGTTTATTTGGAATTTTCCTCTGTTGGTCCGCTTCAAGACGAAGAAGAGAAAGAGACAATAATCTCACATATTAAGTTCAGAAGTGGCCAACAAACCTCCGAATTACTTAATTATTTGTTCGGACGGAATAGAATCGAAATCGGAACGAAACCAATCGGAATTTTAATTGCCACAGGTCAATAATGTCTTTATTAGCATCTTCACGCCCATATCCCCGAAGGAGAAGGAAGAGGCACAACCAGGGCACTAAGTCCCACAATGTGATAGGTGGCAAGCCTATCTCCAACCGGGCACATTTCCAATCCCAAATAACATTTATTTTATTAAAAAATTTGAAAAACCCCAATTTTCTTTTTGTTGTCCGACCCGGGATTCGAACCCGGGACCTTGTGCAGTTAAGTCCAACAACTGAACCACTAGACCACTCAGGCGATAATTGTTTTTTTTTATTTTATACAAGTTTATTTTATAGATTATTTTTAACTAGATATTGGCCGAAGCTACATCCGTTTATTAAACTTGCTAAATAATGCAAAAAAGAAAAAAAAACTGAACCACTGACAAAACCTATATTAAATAATGTACCTACTCGTAACTTGGAAGCATCTCGATCACGTCAGCAACAAAAAAATCCGGATCGACAGCGGTCCATCTGTTAAAAATTATGATGCCTGCAGACCAGACGCACACACAGAAAGACACATTTGATCTGCTTTAGAAGAACTGCGAAGATTACGCAAAATACCTAATACCGTAACTTTTAAACTGTGATCCATCAGCCACCTTCCCGTTCATTCATTAGGTACTTCTCATCAAGTCCTCGTCATCAGAAAATATGAAAAGATCTAATTAAGGCGAAAATTCGAAATAAAAAAATAGCATAATTAAGTCCAAACTCAATGGTGTTACCAGTATTTTTTCCCAGGGTTACATTTCTTATCTTCGAACTCATCAGACAAGCTCTATTGTACCAACATTTGTTAGTGTTTTAACTGTACGGTCTCACATATGTTTAAAAGTGAAATAAATGTCCATAATGTGACTAATATCCAATCCGATGCTTACAAATGAGCTGATGACCTTCAACGCCTGAATAGATCTCCATAAATGATGCTTATTACCCATCTCAATCAAACGTCAGTTTTCAATTGTGTGCTGTAGATGAACTGCAAAGATTACGAAGCATATGCTGATATAAAATTTTCTTTTTTAATCATAGGGTCACCATCAGCTACCCCAACAATCAATTGTAATAAAACAAGAGTAGTTTGTATGAAAACTAAATTTAATCGTCTTCTAAAAAATCCCTCTAAATTTTAAGTGACATTTGTAATTTTTAGTCAAATTTGACATAAAACATGCACAACAGAATACGAAAAACCTAAATTGAACAACTAAAATTTTTTAGATCTGTCAAGCTAAAATTTTAGTTTAGATGTGTACAGCAGAATACCAAACGTGATTTGACAACTCTAAATCTAATTTTAGGTTAGTTTAGACTAGTTTGTACCAAGCGAATCGGCACCACTGTAACTCTTAAACTTTAATCCTTCCCCACCTCCCAGTTCAATCATCAGGACCGTCATCAAGTCCTCATCATCAGAAAATATGGAAAGATCCAGTGACGGCGAATCAAATGAATCTAACCTCGATGGGTTTATCAGCAGAAATTCCAGGGCTACGACTTTTATTTTCTAGCTCCATCATCAGACAAGCTCAGTTATGTACCAGCATTCGTTAGTTTTTCAACTTTTAGGTTTCACATATATTCAAAACTGAAATAAATACCCGCAGTATGTCTCCCAACCCGGTATTAGCACCCGCGTGTGACTATACACCGGTCGCGAACGCGCCCACCAAACTTAGGAGACCCCGTCACGTGTTATCGGATCCACCGGATCCAATAACCGTGGCAAACGCGAACCTCCCTCCCAATCCCAATCGGAACACAAATTCACAGAACACTACACTACACCGTCGCAGCCGGTCTAGGCGACGAAGACCTCTCTTGCGCCCGGCGCCTAACGCCGAGCGACGAGCCGCCACTATTCCTCCACCTAGTCCACCCAGTAACCAGAACGCAGCACCAAGTCGAGGTACGGTCTCCCGGAAGACAGCCCTTGTTGCTGGCGTTATAGGGAACAGTCCAATCCATCTAAATAATGATGTATCGAGCTGAGCACTCTGCTCGGCTCACAAAGCCCGGTGAAGTTGGAAAAACCGCGAGGTTTGCAACGCAATAGTCATTCAAAAAAAAAAAGCAGTATGTCTAATGTCCATTCCAATGCTTGCAATGTGCTTACAATGACCTGCAAAGAGCTGATGACCTTGAATCTTCATAAACTACTTATAGCGCGGAACCATCTCGATAACGTCAGCATTCAAATAGAAAAAAAACGACGGGTTGCACTCCGGTAGTGCCGGCAGAAATAAAAACTTGAATATTAACGTTGTGCATTTTTGATATTTTGGAATGGTTAGGGAATAATTTTGTACGAATTGCTCTAATTATCAGTATGAAAGTAATATCATTTATATGGTAGAATACAGTATTCATTTATTGCGCTGTCGTAAACAAACATGACAACACGAACATTCACGCAAGCGCCCTGCACCGTCTTATGAATTTTCTATCAGGTCACGTGTTCTGACGCGAGTTTTTAAAGTGAAGTTTTCACTTTATAAACCGCATCAAATCACTTCAATAATTTCATAAATTTATAAGCCCGCGGTTAAAATTAAAATTACTTGCTAAGCCCAACTTTATGTTGGTAATAAAAATTATCATTTTTTGTATGTAATTGAAGCTGCGTTTATCAATAAACTAGCTGTTCCCGCGAACTTCGTTCCGCCCGTTCAGTTTGTATGGGAAAAATTAAAATGTTGTTTTTCCCAGTTTCCTCACAATTGAACAGGATAAAAAGTATCCTATGGCCTTCTCTCGGTTTTAAGTTACCGCCCTACTAATATTCAGCCTAATCGGTGTAGCCGTTCTTGAGTTATAAATAGTGTACACTTTCTTTTATATATATAATAGATTGTTTGCACGTTAAATATGTATATCCTAACGTTTTTGTAAAATCCACTGTTACTTCGTTGTACAGAATACAAAATAATTGAGTTAGCAGTATATATCTTTACCATATGGACTGTACAGAGAGAACCTAATTTAATGAGGCTATATACTCTTTAGACAAAATAGAATATAACAGAATATGTTTTTATTAAATTTTGAAAGTCTTAAAATTTAATTTTTGCTACATTAAAAACATTAGATTATCAAATACAAAAATAATTATTACACAATCATAAAATGTCAAATTTCAATTTCAATGTCAATGGGTACAGAATGTCAAAATAAATTTCAAACAATAATAAAAAACATGCCAAATAAATAAATAAAAAACAAATTAATTAAAAATTAACATCATTACAAAATCTCCTCTGTGGTCTAGCAGTCCAGTTGTTGGACTTGAATGGGTTTGAATCTCGGGTCGGGCAACAAAAAGGAAATCGGGTTTTTCCAATTTTCTAAGAAGAAAACGTTGCTTTAAATATGTGCCCGGTTGGCGATAGGCTTGTCACCTATCACATTGTGGGACATAGTATTTTCGGCTAGTCGTGGGTGTTTTGGTTGTACCTCTGCCTACCTCGTCGGGATATGGGCGTGAATATACTTTCTTTTCATTACAAACTGAAATAAAAAAAATCAGAATAACTGAAAATAGTAACAATAATTATTAGGTATCCAATTATCCCAAAAAAAAAAACATAATTAATAAAAAATATTAATTAATAACATTCAATACATATTTACATAAAAAGGAAAAAAAACTGGTTTTGTGTCAATCAATACTTTTACAGGAAAGTACTCACTCATTAGAAGGTGAGAGTCATGAAGCTATAGTACAACTGGAGATTACATTCCTGAAAAAGACCTGAAGTCTTCCAAATACTGCTGACTGACTCTAATATGCTGATCTCTCTTTTTAAGGGTGTTGTCAATTATGAAAGTCAAAACGAAAAAGACTAGAGTAAGTCAGCAGTATTTGGAAATGACATCAGCAGGGTTATTCCGTATTTTTTAGTGCTGATCACTGAGTAAAGTGTACATCAAACTTTATATTTGCTGTCTCCTGTGACTAACAGAAATACAATAGAGATAGCAAATACAAAACACGTCATTTTATAGCTATTTGATGACATACTTTTTCCAGTGATCATCACTAAAAAGATACGGAATCAGCCCCCAGGTCTTTCAGGTCTTTATTACTCCGACGTTAAGTTTAATTTTCGTGTTACTTTAAATCCGATTGTAAATCTTTGTGACAATTGACGCAAATGTCTATTGACAAAATGTAATTAATTTTTCCCCGTGTTGGTCCGGGCTCCTTTGTAGAATAGACCATCTGCCTTCCTGTGCCAGGCAGCTCGTAAAAGGCGAGCATAGGCTTGCTGTCACTAGCACCGTGACACCTGACTAGGTGGTAGAGTTTCGCAGCGACTCGCCCGGATTGGTACCACCGCCTTACCTATTCCTGCCGCCATAACGTCATGACGTGTTCCGGTTCGGAGGGTAATGTAGCCGGTAAACTTACTTTTGCTCGAGGCCTAACATCGCAGCCTCTAGTTGGCAACGCACCATTACCACCTTTGGTGTCTCTAGGCGGCGGGAATTCCTTACCATCAGGAAATCCGTCTGCTTGTTTGCCTACCAATGTCATAAAAAAAAAAATATTATTTTTTCAGCCTATGATGTGTGTAGTAGCCTCATAAACACATACAATTCCAATCACATAGCTCATATACCTTATATGTGGATTATATTTGGATATTATATATATTATATTTGGAGGCTCACTCACGATCATCAAAGTTCAAAGTGTACTTCCTGTGTGCCTAGTGTGAGTTTTTGAAATGATTTACTTTACTATCGCGTTTACGTTTAACGACCTTGATGTATGGAGTTATTGTCAGCGCCTCTAGCGGACAGTCGAAGCAACTAAATTATTCCATACATTTGGATCGTCCAAACGCAAACGCGGTAGTAAAGTAAATTCGTGCGAAACTCACACTCAGCACAGTAAATAAATAAATACCCCTGGACAAGTTACACAAATTGAATCTAACCCCAAAGTAAGCAAATTATATGCTTGTGTTATGGGTGTTAGACAACGATACTATTACATAGAAATACTTAAATAGATACCAGAATATATTTAATAAACACCCAGACCCGGAAATGCAGACATCTAAATGTTCATCACACAAATGCCTGCCCCCGTCGGGAATCGAACCCGAGCCTCGCGGTTGGTCGATGTAGTTAGGCGAGTACGCTAGCCACTCGACCAACGAGGCGGTCAACAGTGAAGTAATAAAAAGCTGCAATTTAATAAGAACACTTGTATCAGTACTTACACTAACAGCAAAAAATATAATTTATCCCTCCTTACTTCAAAAACTTGGATGAATTTGTATGAATCTTCGTTGTTCCTTTGAACTCACATATATTGGGTTTGGATTGTGTCAGCAAAATTCTCAGTACATAATGGCTGTAACGTACCAATCAACTATTTTTGAATCTAATTTATTCACTGAATGCATCAAAATTCTTAGCGTACTTCCTAAAGTCCTAGACAGCTCGAATTTGGTATAAAGGCTAGGCACAAACACATACACACTAAGCAACTTTGAAGTTTGAAATTCCAAAAAGAAATAAAATTCAACTAAATACATTTCGTGTAATATATTGCCGAGGCGAGCTATTATGGCTCGCATCGTCAAAAAGTTAATAGATGTCATGTAGAGTCAAGCTTCTGACTCTACACATCATCATCATCATCATCATTTCAGCCATAGGACGTCCACTGCTGAACATAGGCCTCCCCCGTTGACTTCCACTTCAACCGGATGGAAGCGGCCTGCATCCAGCGAAACCCCGCGACCCTCACAAGGTCGTCTGTCCATCTCGTGGGTGGCCGTCCTATGCTTCGCTTGCCGGTACGTGGTCTCAACTCGAGAACTTTGCTGCCCTCAGTTCTCCGCGCTATGTGCCCCGCCCACTGCCACTTCAGCTTGCTAACCCGGCTGGCTATGTCGGTGACTTTCGTTCGCCTGCGGATCTCCTCATTTCTGAATCGATCTCGCAGGGAAATCCCGAGCGTAGCCCGCTCCATAGCTCGCTGTGCAACCTTGAGCTTGTTTATCAGGCCCACAGTAAGAGACCACGTCTCGGTGCCGTAGGTCATCACTGGTAACACACACAACTCTACACGCTCTTACTTTATTGGAGAACGGAAAAGTAAAGAACAATATCCAAAACCTATGTGACAGCAGCGAAATAGCCAAGCAGTTTAATTCGACGACTTATGAGGTTAAGGTTTGCATAGTTAGAGCGTGTAGAGTTAGAAGCTAGCTCCACATGACTTATTATTTCATTTTTTGACAGTGCGACTCATACTGAAAGGTCTTGTCAACATTTTATATGAAAGTTTTAATTGGAATTTTCTGGTATTAATATTTCTATGTATTAATATCGTTGACAAATATTCAGAACATGAGCACATAATTTTCTGACTTTGAGTTAGGTTTGTGTACGAAAAATGTTTTTTTCTTAAGCACATAAAAGCCCTACGCCTAAGGGCGCCACAGGTTTTATATGCTAGTCACTGGNNNNATCCCCACGCTCGGCGGGCGGGTTGGGGATCAACAGTAGGGTGGAAGTTTCCACAGGGACGCTGCTGCCCGTCCTGCGTTATCTCATTACGTGAGTGATAGGTTTGTTTAAAGTAGTTGTTCTTTGTCAAATATCTGATGTCTGTTTTTTAAACAATCATATTAATATTATTAATGCGAAATTTTGTATGTTTGTTTGTTACTCCTTCACGCAAAAATTACTGAACCGATTTTCATGAAATTTGGATTAACACATGGAATAATTTTCATTCCGAAAAAATGATCATGTGGGACCATAAACCACGCGGGCAACGCCGCTAGCAACAGCTAGTTATAAATAAAGGAGGTTATCAATTTGAATGTATGTATTTTGTATGTATATTGTTTTTTTTTTTTATGTTATAGGAAGGCAAACAAGCAGACGGATTTCCTGATGGTAAGAAATTCACGCCGCCTAGAGGCACCAAAGGTGGTAATGGTGCGTTGCCAACTTGAGGTCAGGATGTTAAGCCTCGAACAAAAGTAAGTTTACCGGCTACCTTACCCTCCGAATCAGAACACGTCATGACGTTATTTCGGCAGGAATAGGTAAGGCGGTGGTACCAATCCGGGCGAGTCGCTGCATAACTCTACCACCTAGTCAGATGTCACGGTGTTAGTGATGATAAGCCTATGCTCGATTTTTACGAGCTGCCTGGCAAGAAAGGCAGATGGTCTAATCTGCTAAGGAGCCCGGACCAACACGGGGGAAAATTGTGTCAGTAACAAACTGATTTTGATGATTCGTTTTTGTAAAGTTATATCATAATTTCGAGATGAATGTTCCTGAATTTTGTCATGATCCGACTAGTGGTTTTCAGTTATCACTGCATAGGATGAAACAAAGTCGTTTCCTCTGTCCCAACGTCCCTTTGTATGCTTAAATCTTTGAAACTACTCAACGGATTTTTATGCGGTTTTTTAGATAGATAAAGTGAATGAAGAGAAAGGTTTACATGTATATTTCATAACCGTGCGAAGCCGGGGCCGCTAGTATATAATAATGCATAAATAGAAATAAAGACGACCTTTTTATTGATGATGCTGTCAACTGAAATTTTCTGCATTATCAGGATTTATAACACACAACTACTAGCAGGATGTACGTGGGACCGTCACGGAATCATTAGTAAGTAATTATTCAAACAAGGAACCGTCCAACCGCGATGTAGGTAATGATGTAGGTAGATATTATTTAAATAATTTGAGTCATTTTTTGCAATTTCACCACGTTTTGCTGCGCTGAAATTATTATAAAAGTATTTTCATGTAAGGGGACTTTTTATCTTAAATCTTTGGTGAGGTTACAAAGTTGTTTTCGTATATTTTTTGTTCCTGAGATGTGCCAAGTTTTCTTGTGTCTTCTAGGCAGTTGATACTTTGTTTAAAAATTGTTGTTAAGTATTTTTTATGAATGCTTTGATCTCACAAAATCGGGGAATGTATTACACCTAATATGTGTTAAGTTGAAGAAAAACGCAATTGACTTGAAGTCAAATGTGGACCAGCGTATTGCACTTATACCTTGCTATTTAATTATATATTTCCTTCTAGATCTTATAACTACTGTGACATTGATAGCCAATCGATTCTGTTGTAAAAATTTGCAAATCGAAGATACAGACGAGGTGCACGTTTTTTTGAAATAGTTTCGCCTTAAAAATATCACAGAGGACATTATATTAAATTTCGTAGTAACTTGTAAACATTGTTAAACAAAATCCTATTGAAATGGTGTTAGTGCCGGGAACGATTTTCATGTTTTATTTTTTAATTATTAGAAACAAGAAACACGTTACGTTTCATTTTACATCTTAAAACTACTATATTGCGAAATAATATATATACCTATAATATATAATAATTTGTTTCGCCGTTTCTTCTCCTGTCTGGCTAGGTTTGGAAACGGTGGTAGTTTACGGTAGACAGGGTTAAATTCAATTATAGTTATTAAATGTTTTGGTAATAAATAATTAATCTAGTTATAAATATAAATAATTGGCTTAGAAGTTAAATCATATGTATCTTATTAAATAATATTTTTTATAAATGTTAAAATATTTGCACACCAAAACATGGTAGAATATGTTGATATATAAGTACTTAAATATTTTTGTAACATCTAAATAAATAAATAATTTTCTTTCTTTCAAAAAAAATAAAAAAAACGATTAAGTTTTTTGAAAATTGATTTTGTAAAGTTATCACTCATTAAAATCTTACTGCTTTATTTTTATGGACTTCCTCTACACACATTCACTCGTTGCAAACCCATACATATACTAATTAAATAGTTTTTACTTATTAAAGCTTTTAAACACAATTTGGCTGTTTTTGTTAATGTTTGTAAGTAGGTACCTTAACAAATAAGTTAAACATACCTACTCAAAACATACACTACATGTCAAAATATTCAGTTTACCTAGACTCCAAATAATTTTTTTTTGTGACATCACTAGAACGATAATAGCATTACGATTTTTCAAATAGGTATAATTAATTTTTCGGATTGAATTGTCTTCGTTTATAAAAGTAAATTGTATTAGTTATACTATTTATAACTCTAGAACGACTAAATTTTAGGTACGTTGACAGACAGTACTAGCGGAATATTAACATTTAGTTACAAATAAATTCAACGAATCTGATAAAATAATGCAAGCATTGTTGACTATTTACGAAAAGATAATAATTTGCCAGTATTGTATTCAAGATTACCTAAAATGACATAATAATATGTACTCGATTCCAATTTCCAACAATGCATGAATCGAGATTCATTAGTAACCCTACAGGCTGAGAATTGACGGGAAGGTAGATTAGAACCAGGAGACGGTCATAGAATAGGTACTTTTTATCCAGTTCGACTGTGAGAAAACCAAGAAAATTACCATTTTAATTTTTTCCATACAAACTGAACGGGTGGAACGAAGTTTGCCGGAACAGCTAGTTATGAATAAAATCGTCGTAGGTATAAAATAATGCATATAAGTACGAATTTTCGTGTTCAACGCTTGTTGGTATACGGAATGAGGATAAACACGACGAAGGTTGCAAATAATCTGACTCGGCCATCTTGGGTCACGGTTGCAGTGACAATGAAAATAGCAAACACGTTGAATTGAGATCCTCCTCCGTTTTTTCCTTGAAGGTTAATTTGACATTATGTCCGCTTCACCTATTTTTTTAAGATGTTTTTATTAACTTCGTTGGTACCTACGTATCTATGTGACGGAATCTTAGAACGAATTTTTCACCCGCCTTAAGACTAAGAATTCACGGAGCGTTTTTACCCGTGCCCGCTGCGGTTGCGGGCCCGCAGGTTCTGTAGAATGACGTATCTATGTGACGGTATCTTAAAACGTCTTTTTCACCCGCTTTAAGACTAAGAACTCACGGAGCAATTTTTGCCCGTGTCCGCGGTGGTTGTGAACCCTCACGTTATGTAGAATGTAGATTTATATGCAAAATAAGAAGACAATTTACGACGCGACATTTTACAACCGCAGCGCCCATGGTTGTGTGCCGCTGTTGTTGTTTATCTCTCTTCCGTAGAATAGTATACGTTTGCGAGCCAAAACTTTAACCGCAACGGCTGTGTGACCGCATAAATTACCGGTCTTGTGAGTTTTGAAATAAAACCGCAGATCCGCGCATGCCGCGTGCGCGCCGCGCGCGTAATAACCGCTCCGTGAGATCGTAGGCTAAAGGTCGAATTGCGTTAAAACTTCACACCAAGGGCGTCGCCAAGGGGGGGCAAGAAGGGCAGCTGCCCTCCCCTAGATATTCTAAAATAGTTGACAGATATAAAACAAACAGTCTTATGCCTTTAACTTGAGTTGTTTGATCGATTATTCTTGTACTTTTAATACTACTTAAGCTGGAAATGAAAGGCAAGTCAAAAAGTCGAGGGTATGAGGGTCCTGGCGTAACCTGTCGTTCATATTTTTCTCTATATCTGTATTAACTTGGCCCCCTCTAGGCCATGGCCTGGCGACGCTCCTGCTTCACACACTTGTCAACCGTCGAAAAACATACAGTAATGTAGTCAATGTTTTTTTGCCAAGGTGGACTTATGTAAGTTAGAAAAAAAGTAATAATAAAAAAACAAGAACATTGCACTACCGTTCTCACGATTGCCGTTTATTTTTATTGATTGTGTAATTCATCCATTTACAGATTAAGATATTTTTTTTAGATTTAGATAAAATAACTTGATGTTAGCTAAATGAGACTTGGCCGTTGAATTTGGGCCTCTTATATACACTCAGAGTTGCTCAGCGTGCTATGCTCGGTGTTTCTCTGCAAGATATGATCCATAATTCGGTGATCCGCAAGAGAACGAGGGTAGCCGACATAGTTCAGAGAGTCAGCAAGCTGAACTGGCAATGGGCAGGCCACATTGCTCGCAGATCCGACAACCGTTGGAGAAGAAAGGTTCTTGAGTGGCGGCCCTACACTAAGGACGTAGTGTTGGACGACCTTCCACCCGGTGGACTGATGATCTGGTCAAAGTCGTGGCGTGTGACCGTGACTTGTGGCGCTCTTTGGGGGAGGCCTATGTCCAGCAATGGCCGTACTTCGGCTGATGATGGTGATGATTGCTATAAAAAAGTATCTTCACGCCCATATCCCCGAAGAGGTAGGCAGAGGCACAACCAGGGCACCCACGACTAGCCGAAGATACTAAGTCCCATAATGTGATAGGTAGCAAGCCTATCGCCAACCGGGCACGTTTCCAATCCCGACCAACATTTTTTTTTTAATTAGAAAATTGGAAAAATTTGTTTTTGTTGGCCGACCTGGGATTCGAACCCGAGACCTCATGCAGTCAAGTCCAAAGTCATAGTCAATAGTCAAGTTGCTATATGAATACTTTTATTTTTATTCATTTGAAGTATGTAATGCGTTTGTTTGTTCGTTTGCATTTTAATAACGTGGCAATAGAGCGATATCATAGCTATATCTACAGTATTATTAAGTAACTAGGAACTTAAAATAATTCAAAAGTTTTTGAGAGCAGACGTCTGTTACTCTTCTACAAATGAAAGGATTTAGATAAAAGTTCAAAGAAACATAGATTTTATCATAAGAATAACACAGATACTACTATGAAGGCCCCATACTCAGTCAGCCAGAAGAGCCAATCACAGCGCTCCCCCGTTCCATGATTACTATGAACAATGGCGCTCTAAAGTAAACGTCTTAAGCGACAAATCACTTTTTTTGACACTATAAAAGTAATTTGAAAAAAGTATAAAAACTGAAACACTTATCTTTTAGGTATAGTACTTATCTATGTTTATGTTAAATCTGGTGTGGATATTTTCACAATTAAAGTAGACAGAAAGCAAAAGCTTTCAAATAGGATTAACTTTTTGATTTTTTTCTATCGAGCAAAGTGAAATGAATCGTGTTTTGGAAACACTAGTCTAGTAAAGCATATTCATGTTAATCTTGTGTATTTTTGTCAGCAAGATCCATGATTGCTTTGTATGAAAAAAACAGTAAACTGCTGAGTATTTTAGCGTATATGGTCCCTTAATGAAGATTATCAAGGCCAACAATATGTTTCAGTTAATTTGAGCGTGTTTTCGACGGGGATGAACCTGGCGTGGACCTCTCCAGTGTTGGTGAAGCTGCGGAATGAGACTGAAACTCCTCTCTCTCGTCCCATCACAGAGGAAGAAGGCTCTTGGATCGTATCACTGGGCTTTCTATTTGGATTGATTTGTAAGTATTACTTATTAGATTTGATTTTGAAATAGGATGTAGTACTATTAGTATCATACATACATACCTATATACCTTCACGCTAAGCTCCTTGCGGGCAATGCAGTGTATTGAAAAATGTTAGACTTAAAGTATCTTCACGCCCGTACCCCAAACGGGTAGGGAGAGGCACAATCAGGGCACCCACGATCGACCGAAGCTGAATAAAAAGCTAAAAAGCCAAAAAATCTAAGGGAAGCCTTTCAACAACCGGTCTCATATCCTATCCTGGGCGATGTTATTTTTGTTAGAAAATTGAAAATAAACATTTTCTAATTTTTTTAAAAAACACATATTTTCGTTTTGATTGCTCTAACCGGGGATCGAACCCGAAACCTCACGAAGTCAAACGCCGTACTGTTAGATGACAGAGTGGTCTAACACACAACAGAACACAGAACAGACAATAATACAAGAAACAACAACAAGATAACACAGGAAGAGAGTAAGTTAATAATATACTGGTAAATCCTTTGTGCATTCTATTTGCTTGATGTTGCCCAAATGAATGTATTGTAGTCCTGCTACTGACCTCCGTCGTTTATGCCTATAAAGGTTACTTGACTGCCTCGTTAGCGGAGTACACGTCTACACGCCTGACTTCACCGACCAACCGCGAGGCTTGAGTTCGATTCCCGATGGAGCAGACATTTAAGTAATGAAAAATAGATATCTGTATTTCCGGGCCTGGATGTTTATTAAATTTATAGTGGTATCTATTTCTCGTTGTCTACAACCCGTAACACAATAATATAAGTTATTTACATGTAGCGTTCAATCACATTGTTTAGGTAATAAATAAAATGAAAAACCTTATCTGTCCCATGAGAGCTCGTTAATGGGGATAAAATAACCTACGTGTCTCTCTAGATTCTTGTCTCTACACAAAAAATGTATTCTGCCAAACACACTTTTGGTGTTATATTAGTACGAGCTGATCCGATAAAATGTGACGGATCTGTGATTTTTTTTTCATACCAACCTTCTCCTAAAGGTGCTGAAAGACTTGAGCATTCAGAACATCGAGCATTCGTCGTTTTTGTGTTTGTCGAACTGAACAACGAGCTAAGCCAAGCATAGATCCAAACATTGCTATGAACATGTTCATAACATATTCATGATTATTGTAGTAAACGCTCTAGTCGATGCTCGTTAAAAAAATATTATTTACATTTTACATTATTACATTATTTTATTATTTTATTTACATTATTTTATTATTTACATTTCGTTTACAGTACGGGCTATTAAGCTATGGAACTCACTGCCTGTTGAAATAATAATGTGCAAATAAGACAGGCAGAAAGCAACAATGGGTTTAAGAAGATGGTAAAGGAGTTTTACCTGAATACTTTAGCACCAAATTTATAACTGGGAAACTTGGAAAATATTCACTACCTATTAATGTGCATAGTTTATTTTTTTGTTTGTTTGTTTTAACTTTAATTTATAATTTAAACACTTGTTTTAAAAAGTTAGATTACTTCCTATATTAATTATTTGATAGATTTATGATTTATAAACAGTTATTGTACCTTTTCCTTATTTTAATGTATTTATATTATTATTATTTACGATGATGTCAGATTTGATGGTCGCGTATGCTTCATTTATATTAATTGGAAGTTCTCATCAAGTGAAAAAAAAGTAAAGTATCTTTTTTTTTACTTTACTTTTTTTTTCACTTGATGAGAACTTCCAATTAATATAAATGAAGCATACGCGACCATCAAATCTGACATCATCGTAAATAATAATAATATAAATACATTAAAAACATTTATATTATTATTATTTACGATGATGTCAGATTTGATGGTCGCGTATGCTTCATTTATATTAATTGGAAGTTCTCATCAAGTGAAAAAAAGAAACAGAACAACAGGGGTGCGTGGAGGGACGTCTCAGAGCGCTGGGGCGTACTCGCTAAAATGCTCGCCAGAACGCTCAACAGAATGCTCGCTAAATTGTTCTCGTTATTTTTCTGTGATGTAACACACAAAAAAAAAACAGAACAACAGGGGTGCGTGGAGGGACGTCTCAGAGCGCTGGGGCGTACTCGCTAAAATGCTCGCCAGAACGCTCGACAGAATGCTCGCTAAATTGTTCTCGTTATTTTTCTGTGATGTAACACACAAAAAAAAGAAACAGAACAACAGGGGTGCGTGGAGGGACGTCTCAGAGCAATGGGGCGTGCTCGCTAAAATGCTCGCCAGAACGCTCGACAGAATGCTCGCTAAATTGTTCTCGTTATTTTTCTGTGATGTAACACACAAAAAAAACCAGAACAACAGGGGTGCGTGGAGGGACGTCTCAGAGCGCTGGGGCGTACTCGCTAAAATGCTCGCCAGAACGCTCAACAGAATGCTCGCTAAATTGTTCTCGTTATTTTTCTGTGATGTAACACACAAACGCTCAAGTCAATCAGCACCTTAACAATAACTAATACAACAAAAAATAATAATAATGAAATTGGTAGGTACATCCGGTCATTCGCGCATGATGCGATGGCCAATTGAATTGGGGAATCCTTTGTATGTATGGGCACATAAAAAGGAGATGAATAGGTATTTTATGCGAACAGGCGTGTGATATGGTATCTAATAGATGTTATATGTGCATCGCTATCCTGTGGTCCTGTGTAAATCTATCGGTTACCCTAGTAACCGTAGGTAGTACCGTAGACCAGAACATAACAGTGGCATTATGGCGGCAGGAACTGATAACGCGGTGGGCTCCCACCCATTCAAGTTGCTGCAGCCCTCTTCCATCACTGGTCTTGTTAGTAATGTGTTGGTCCGGGCTCCTTTACAGAATAGACCATCTGCCTTTCTGGCCAGGCAGCTCGTAAAAGGCGAGCATAGGCTTATCATCACTAACACCGTGACATCTGACTAGGTGGTAGAGTTTCGCAGCGTCTCGCCCCGTTTGGTACCACCGCCTTACCTATTCCTGCCGCCATAACGTCATGACGTGTTCCGGTCCGGAGGGTAAGGTAGCCGGTAAACTTACTTTTGCTCGAAGTCTAACATCCTGACCTCAGGTTGGCAACGCACCATTACCATCTTTGGTGTCTCTAGGCGGCGTGAATTTCTTACCATCAGGAAATCCGTCTGCTTGTTTGCCTTCCTATAACATAAAAAAATAATAATAATAATAACCCATTTCACCTATCCTCGCTTCTTACGAGGTGCCTTAGTTGAGAGGCAGAAAGTATTTTCTACTCAGAAAAACCAGACCAACACCGAGAAGAATAGTCGGATGTATACCAGTATATCTTATACACAGGTACAGAACTTGTTACTGGACGGTTTTATTAGTCTCTGGATCGTCTCAAATTCTCTAGTCACGTTAATATAAGTCATCCGGAACGTAATGTTGAATGTCCGATTAAAGTCTACTTTGAGCTGTGTTGAGTTTGACTAGTAAAGGAAAAATATAAATATAAATATACAGTTTAAATGTAAATATAAATCACACAAGTCACACAAATTGAATCTAACCCCAAAGTAAGCAAATTACATGCTTGTGTTACGGGTGTTAGTCAACGATTCTATTACATAGAAATACTTAAATATATAACAGAATAAATTAACTAAACACCAGGACCCTTAAAGGCAGATATCTAAATATTCATCACAGAAGTGCCTAACCCCGTCGGGAATCGAACCCGAGCCTCGCGGTTGGTCAGTGTAGTTAGACGTGTACGCTAGCCACTCGACCAACGAGGGGTTTAAAAATACTTAAATTCATGATAGTAGACAGAATGGGCTACAAAAATTATATCTGGTTTATTAGCTTTGAAGTTCTGAGTTTTGGTGGGATCAAGAGAGATAGATGATGGACGCTGAATCGAATGTACTTAAGTTTACAAAGCAATTTTTCTGTGTTTATTTTTGTCATAATATGTATGTATGATTATTGTAAGTATTTTTGTTGTTATCCAATAAGGTGCTGATTTCAGAGGTCAATTTTTCGAAAAGTAGATTATTAACCCGGGGTTGTCCCATATGTATAACTTTATTAAAAATCTGCAAGTGATTTGTAAGTTATAATTATTGATAAAGTTAAAATTTTAATGATCGTCAAGTAAGTACATTAAAATTTAAGCATCATCGAATTCTAATGTCTCAAAACCCACCAGACGGATCTTGATATCATTTATACAGGATCGATACCGTTCATCTGTCAGTAATGACCTAAAAAAGTATCTTCACGCCCATATCCCCGAAGAGGTAGGCAGAGGCACAACCAGGGTACTCACGACTAGCCGATACTAAGTCCCATAATGTGATAGGTGGCAAGCCTATCGCCAACCGGGCACGTATCCTATCCCGAGCAACATTTTTTTATTAGAAAATTGGAAAAACCCAATTTTCTTTTGTTGCCCGACCCGGGATTCGAACCCAGGACCTCATGCAGTCAAGTCCAACAACTGAATCGCTAGACCACAGAGGCGATAAACCTATTGACCTGCTTATTGAAAAGAAAATTATGAACTCACGATTCGCCTACCTCGTAAAGGACTTGGCGTGAATATGTATGTATGTACGATTCGCCACGTAGCAATAAAGTTAGAGTTGGTTTTTAACGAACTTCATAACATGGAGATTGTCAACTGAAACAAAAAGATAAATAAATTAATATTAACTAGACAGATATATAAAATGACGTATGATAGCATTTTTTGAAGTTATACTTCTTCTGGCGCGTTAGGAAAAAATGATGAGGGTAAATTTCTACGATTCGCGCGCACACCGTCACGAAAAACCGACATGATGAAGTTAGCTATAGATAACATTTTAGTTTTTCAAAAAAAGGTACCAACAAAGTAAAAGTAAGGACATCTACGTATGTTCGCGTGAGAACTGACAACTGTATTGACAATATTTCTTTATTTCTATGGTTAGTGTTGTCTACAAATGTAAAATAAG
>NJDD01003924.1:0-15661 GCA_002245505.1 Calephelis nemesis | reverse complement strand
TTGTTGGCCGACCGAAAATTCGAACCCGAGACCTCATGCAGTCAAGTCCAACACCCGGACCGCTCGACCACAGAGGCGATAATATTGTTTATATATTATATTTGTTATATATTATATATTTGATTATATTATAATACAATATATTTGATTATATTGTTAATTACAGTTTTTATAGTTCTCGTTTTGATAATAAGAAATAACCGCTACCATTATCCTTAATTGACAAGAATGTGTCAGTACTTGACAAAACCAAAATGGACTAGGTAAGACTAGGTACGACATGGACCTACCTATTGAAGATTTTTGCAAATTCCAACTCATGGTGAAATATAGGTAAAATAGGGAGCTAACATTTGTAAGATCGCCTCGTTCTTTAAGGGCTTAGCACACATAATACACCGCGAGGCTCGGGTTCGATTCCTAACAGAGACATTGGCGTAATATCCCCCATGTTGGTCCGGGCTCCTTTGCAGAATAGACCATCTGCCTTTCTTTTCTTGCCAGGCAGCTCGTAAAAGGCGAGCATAGGCTTATCATCACTAACACCGTGACATCTGACTAGGTGGTAGAGTTTCGCAGCGATTCGCCCGGATTGGTACCACCGCCTTACCTATTCCTGTCGCCATAACGTAATGACGTGTTCCGGTTCGGAGAATAAGGTAGCCGGTAAACTTACTTTTGCTCGAGGCCTAACATCCTGACCTCAGGTTGGCAACGCACCATTACCATCTTTGGTGTCTCTAGGCGGCGTGAATTTCTTACCATCAGGAAATACGTCTGCTTGTTTGCCTTCGTATAACATAAAAAAAATAAAAAAACATAAATACAGATGGGCTTATTTCTAGAGGTGTATTTTTTTGTGATAAGATAGCAAACAAGCACACGGCTCTATTGTTGGTAACACATAATAGTGGCCTCAGACACCATTAAATAAATAGATATATCTGCACAACTAGCACAAATTGAATGTAGCCCCAAAATAAACGAATTGTATGCTTGTGCTACGGACGTTTGTTACGTTTGTCTAACTCATGTAAATACTTGAATAGATACCAGAAAAAATTTTATAAACACCCAGACCTGGAATGCAGACATATAAAAGTTCATTACGCAAATATCTGCTCCTTCGGGAATCGAACCCAAGCCTCGCAGTTGGTCGATGGAGTTAGGCGTACGCTAGCCGCTCGACCAAAGAGGCGGTCAAGGCTAGTATTTGGAGGTGCGTCGCTGTCCTGTGACCGAGATGTTAGGCCAATAATGGCAATTGTGCAAGTTTGTCGGCTTGCCTACTCTCTAGACCAGTACATGACATTGACGTTATGGCGGCAGGAACAGGTAACGCTAAGATAGAAAATCACCTGAACCCGCTGATGACAGCAGCCAATAATTATATCCGCCACCTCCGCTTCGCTGGAGGCCCGGCACGTGATCTTAGACCCCGACGACCCCATTACCGAGGCAAACGCCTCATACAACACTACACACACAGTTACAAACTCGCGACACCCCCTCGCCGGGGGCGGCGAAGACCCTTGTTCCGACCTGGGCGGAACACAGCCACGATGTCCTCTTCTGACGGAAACCAAGATCACTCCCTAAGCCGAGGTACGGTTTCACAAGAGACACCCTTAGGGAGGGGGGTCCCAGGCCTCACCTATAATTCAATCTCTGGCTGAGCACTCTGCTCGCCCACAAGCCCGGTGACGTTGTTAAAGTCGTTAGACGTAAACACACACAGTAGACATTTTGAAAAAAAAAGTATTGCTGTGAATCTCTTCTTGAACTAGTTTAACCCGTGTTGGTCCGGGCTCCTTTGCAGAATAGACCATCTGCCTTCCTTGCCAGGCAGCTCGTAAAAGGCGAGCATAGGCTTACCGTCACTAACACCGTGACATCTGACTAGGTAGAGTTTCGCAGCGACTCGCCCGGATTGATACCGCCGCCTTACCTATTCCTGCCGCCATAACGTCATGACGTGTTCCGGTTCAGAGGGAAGGTAGCCGGTAAACTTATTTTTACTCGAGGCCTAACATCCCGACCTTAGGTTGGCAACGCACCATTACCACCTTTGGTGTCTCAAGGCGGGTGTGAATTTCTTACCATCAGGAAATCCGCCTGCTTGTTTGCCTTCCTATATCATAAAAAAAGACACCAAAGGCGTTAATGGTGCGTTGCCAACCTGAGTCCGGGATGTTAGGCCCCCAACAAAATTTTAAGTTTACTGGCTACCTTATTCTCCGAAGCGGAACACGTCAACAGCAACGCTGCAGTTATGGCGGCAGGAATAGGTATCGCGTTGGTACCAATCCGGGCGAGTCAATGCGAAACTTTTTCACCTAGTAAATTGTCTTTTTGGTAATAAATAAATAAATAAAAAAATTGTCTTCACGCCCATATCCCCGAAGAGGTAGGCAGAGGCACGAGGCACAACCAGGGCACCCACGACTACCCGAAGACACTTAGTCCCACATTGTGATAGGTGGTAAGCCTATAGCCAACCGGGCATAAATAAATAATAAATAAATATCCCTGGACAATCTACACAAATTGAATCTAACACCAAAGTAAGCAAATGATGTGCTTGTGTTATGGGTGTTAGTCAACGATACTATTACATGGAAATACTTAAATAGATACCAGAATACATTTAATAAACATCCAGACCCGGAAATGTCTCATTTAACCTTTGCTTGCCTTTTACAAAGCTGCCTGGTAGGAATATAATCATGATAATGACAGATAGTCTTGTCACACATGAGACCTGGACCAACACAGGGAATTAACATTTGTACTTCCGTCTTGATGGTCAAGACTTAGCGCACGTACCTAACGCCACCGAACATTCGCAAATGTCAGGCTTAAATTACTCATATATCTACACAATATGATAATATATTATTATTGATTTCATAGAAATATGTATCAATTATATACAGTGTGTCCGTACATGACTAAGCGAGAATTTAAGGTTATAAAATATACCTATTTTTATCGACAAAAACACCCATTAAAAAGTTACTATTGTATTTTTATTTGAACCATGAATAGCGCTTAATATGAGGCTCTACGTATACATGATCATTGCAGAAGGGATTCAAACAGCGCTAACTTTCAAGTTAAGCAAATAAAACAGTAATTTTAATGTCAATTAAAAAAATATATATTACTAATGTGCTAGTTTCTGAAGTTTGTTAAGAAAAATTAAGAAAACAGTAATTTTTTTAATTAACATTGTAAATTTTTTAAGGCATTTTGTAGTCAAACCGTTCCGTGATGTTTATTTTTATTTAATAGATGCTATTTTTCCTTTTTAATATTTTTTTACATCTGTAGGACCTTTCTGTGTAGATAAATTGGCATCTTCTGGCTGAGGTATCCACAAGATTGAAAAATAAATAAAAAGGTGTTTATGTCGATTAAAATAGGTGTATTTTTGTAATCTTAAATCATCGCTAGGTTGTGTCCGGACACATTGTATATTTCTATGAAATAATATCGTTATCTAGCACTTATACAATAAGTATATTTCAATCACTTCGTATACCTAATTTGTCCAGAGATCTTTAATGTTACAACAAAGCCTATTTATTATATGATCTCTTTATAAGAACCAGCTTCACACTACATGTAAAATAAAGGTTATTTGATTTATTTGAATATTACTTTCCAGAAAGAACACCGTGGCGCTCTCGGGACTCTCCTACAAATATTCTGCTCTTTGGGCATCGTGTGCAGCCTGTCCGTCGGTCCATTCACGTCATACTCTGCATTTAACACAGTGTTCACTGTTGTCGTTGTGATCACCACTTTGCCACTGTTTTTCCTGCCAGATAGTCCACAGTTTCTGTATGCAAAAGGTAAATATGTTTGTATCAGCAAATTGTAAGTACGTCTTACCACCAGGTACTCATTTCCACTCATTTCCATTTCTTTGCCTTTCCATTTCACATAGCGAGTATATGTGAGATCTTGATAAAGGTTTTTAGCTATGCTTCTAATTTTGTAAGTAAGTATCTTTACGCCCATATCCCCGAAGAGTTAGGCAGAGGCACAATCAGGGCACCTACGACTATAATGTGTGACAGGTTGCAAGCTTATTAAAAACTGGGCACACATCCAATATGGGCACCATCATGAAGACGTATTACCAGATACGATATAATTAGTTACTCAAAAACTACTTGTCGTAAAGTCGTAAACATTAAAAATACACGAACCTTAAAAATAATGCTTTTCTTATTAATTGTTAAAATTAGAAAATTAAATTATGTTTGGGACGAAGATGAATTCAATAAATAAGAAACTATTATTGGTGAATTATAAGCAGAGCCGCATTGTAAAAGAAGCGAGCATGTATACATTTTGGGGTACATTACTTTTTTCATTTTTTATCATGTTCTTTCTCTGACTGATCAAATTACGCGTTTTAAGACTATTGTGTATATAGTTTTAAGACTATATTGCCTTTAGGGGTAGGATTCCTGACATACGCTTGGATGGACGCGTGGTTGTTTTGAATGTTAGGTACGAATAAGTATAATAAATATTTTACGTAAAATTAGTTGCCTAGTACCTAGTATTGAATCAAAAAATTAATAATATTGTTATTAGGGATGGGTACAATATTTTCGTTAGATTAAACGTTTCATATATTAGTGTGTACATAGGGCCCATAGTAGATACGAAGCCCATAAACAGCTGCTCTGGCTAACGGTTAATCCGGCCCTGCTTATACTAACCCAGTGTTGTTTTATATTTATACAGATTAATGTAAAACTATTAAATACTTGTTGCAGGACGCATCCAAGAGGCTACAAATGTTTTAAATACAATCCGCAATTCGGAAGCCGCAAAACAAGAGATTGAAGAGTACAAACTAAATTCAGAAAGCACTGAGAAAACAACAAAAATAGCCATTTTGAAAGATAAAACTTTTCAAAAATCACTCATTTTATGTCTAATGCTGGCTTTGGGTTTTCAGTTTGTGGGTTTTAATGCTATTTCTTTTTACCTGCAAACCATTTTGGAATCTACACATATAAGTGTAAGACCTGAAATTGCGTCTGTCATTATGGGAGTGATACAGGTCTTGGCCAGTTTTTGCGCGACACCAATCGCTGGCAAATATGGGAGAAAAACGATCTTGTTGTGGTCATTAGCCGGCTACCTCTTGGGGATGGTAAGTTATTAGCTTTTTAATAGCGGATCAGACAGAACAAGCAAAAGTTGGTAGGAGAGTTAATATCCTACTCTTTTGTGTAAATATATGATCAATTTCGATTACATATCTAAGATAAGAGATAGGGCTAATTTAGATTACTTACCTGGCACCCATAGTCATAGCAACGAATCTCCAGCAGGCCTATCTGTAACTGTAGACAGGTTATTGGAATTGCTAGATAGGTATTATTTATTTGGCAAAGTGATATGCATCATCAGATATATTATACAACTACTGAAATATCAGAAAAATAATAGAAGCACTTGAATAAAAATGATTAATTTATTTTCATTACAAATTTATGCAGTCATTTAGGGAAATCAATAATGAATTTGAAACATAAAAAGTGGAAAAAAGTCCCTTAAGGCAAGTACCTACATACCTAAAATAGTGCGTCGCCAATCTTAGTCCGGATTTAAACCTCTTGTGTAAGTTTATTAGCTATCATAATCTCCAGAAGACAAGATAGTCGCAAGCACTGTTGTAATAGCAGCAGAAGTAGGTAAGGAGATAATAGACACCAGTTTGGGCGAGTAAGTTTTAGGAATAATAATTATTGGACCTTTAAAATGTTAAATTTTGAATAAAACACATTCTCTTCCTCTACACTATACTATGTACCCCACTCTTTATTTCCATTTCATTATTTTTTAGTAAGATCCCGAGATCGAGGGAGGACAACAAAATGTTCGTTGGTTGTATAAAAAATTCAAGATTGCTACAAAAAGTCACAGATTTTTGTAAGGGGATACCCCCTAAGAACTCTCGCATACCACGTTTTTTTTTCAAGCACCTCAGATGTGCACCTTCAATGCGCTGTAAACGCCAACTTCTTTTTCGCACGTTCAATTGCGTAGGCACTTTCGACTACTACTAGCGCAGAGCTATATCAGCCGCAAACACTACGTTTTTTAAAAATCACTAATGTGTTGCCAACCTCTCGGTTTTTACAACACCGGGCTTTTCCTATGATGGTATCAATATCAAAATGGTAGCAGGATTTTCTCCGCGCCACTTACTTCGACGTTGGTCGCTACTCGGTACTCGGTTTCACACATGAGACATTGCAAGAGATCTGCGCATTAAATAAATATTCCTGGCCAAACTAAGCAAATTATATGCTTGTGTTATGGGTGTTAGTCAACGGTCCTAATACATAGAAACACTTAAATAGATACCAGAATAAATTTAATAAACACCCAAAACCGGAAGTGCAGACATCTAAATGTTCATCACACAAATGCCTGCCCCCGTCGGGAATCGAACCCGAGCTTTGCGGTTGATCGGTGTAGTTAGGCGTGTACGCTAGCCACTCGACCAAGGAGGTCAAGTTTCGCTTTACAAAAGGAGATGCTCACGCGAGTCTTGCTCGTAAGCTACCAGCAACGCAGTCGCAAATAATCTACCTTTTTTAAGTTAAGTAACTCCGACATCGTGCATCGGCGGTTAAAAGACACACATACGGCCAATATTAATAATCAATCCTAATCCAAAACTTGCTGTCCAAGATTGATATTTTGATCCATTTTTATGTTATCGCTTGCCAATAACATATCTGTGGACAGGATAAGTATGGCAATTAGGTATGGGATAGGCCGGCGGATACGCTGCTATCTAGATTGCTTTAAATCCATTAGATTGAGATACATTATTAACATTGGCCTTTAGTGTGTACGAGCCCAACGATCTGTATAAGGTCGTAGGATACTTTAGTGACGTTAACTTTTTTAATATACTTTACCGAAGGTTTAGCCCAGATTCTACTCGCCTACGTTATTCCCAAATTAATATTAAATATGTTTTTTTTTCTTGCAGCTGGGTTTGGGAACTTTCTTCAAGATTACAGAGCCAAAAGACTACCAGATTACCGGTTTTATGAATTATTTGCCAATTATATCACTCATAATCGCCATATATTGCTACAGTGTTGGTAAGTGTACTGGTACAATCACACACTATGCATAAAAAAACTCGACTGCACCTCAGTTTTATGACAAAGAGGGTTCGACTTTTTAAGAATCTTCACGATGGGCCCTTGCATGAGGTGTCATCTTTTTGGTTATTGGTTCGTCATATCCCGGTAGTGATATTTTAAGTCCGCCACTTACATTCCGAATTCTTCTCCCGTTTCGAAATTCCGCAATGGCGCCCATACACATAACTTCTAATTCGGTACGGAATAATTACTGACATGTGTGGCAGGGTCACAGATTTGTAAGGATTTGTTAAAACAGAATTCTTTAAAATGGTTTCGAATGCACGAAATGTCCAAAAAAGTTCTATTCTAAAACACCTGAAACAATTTTTAACACTGGCTACTTCTTTTGAAAAAGAAAAAGTTTACCTATCTTTGATCTAAAAGCAAGCAATTTGGCAACGAATAAAAATAAGCCTATAGTAAAAAAAAGAAAATCTTGTTTTTTCAATCTTATACCTTTAAACGAGCAATTTTTGTATATATATATATAATTGGAATCTCGGAATCGGCTCCAACGATTTTCATGAAATTTAGTATATAGGGGATTTCGGGGGCGATAAATCGATCTAGCTAGGAATCATTTTTAGAAAATGTCATATTCGTGTTTTATTGTTGTTGTTAAGTAACGAAGTCCGCTGTTAAGTAACGAAGTCAATGATTGTTTGCTTTGAGGTTAGACTTTTTAAATTTTCGTACTTAAATATACTTTCCAAAAAACACAATTTATAAAAAAAAACAAAAAAAAATACCGAGCATAGCTCGGTCAGCCAGGTACTGATCTATTAAACAGGATCAGATATCAGGATTAGATATCTGTTCAGTTGACGATGGTCTTACCACTCATCACATTCTAGGACATATCATCGGCTGCCTCTGCTGTCACTCTGCCTACCTCTTTCGAGGATACAGGCGGAATAATACTTCAATCGTGAATTTGTCCAAAGATATTAATTTATTTATTTTTTAATGTTTCCCAGGTCCAGGATCCATATGCTGGCTTCTAAATGCAGAATTATTTGATGACAAGTCCCGAGCTCTTGGCGTTTCAATAACTCTGATGACGACCACATTCCTGATTTTTTTGATCACAAAATACTTCATCTACTTGACAGTGACCTTCGGAGCGTCTGGGACTTACTGGCTTTTCAGCTCGATAACTGTGATATTCTTTGCATTGTTGGCGTTTTTCTTACCTGAAACCAAAGGGAAAACGTTTGCAGAAATTCAAGCGGAGTTAAGAGGAGATGAAGTTGTTTCTCAAGAAAGAAAGACTGGAATTTAGAAGATTGTTTTTGTTAGTCGATAAGATTATTTTTGTGATGTAAGAATGCAAATTGGATTTGATAAAGTAGGTAGATTTTATGATTAATTTGGAATACTTTATTAACGTACAACATATAAGTGATAGTTATTTTAGTTGGTCAATTTTAGTTTATATAAAACTACCACCGGATCGTAAGTGCAGTTTTACACTGCGAAGATTTGGTGAAAAAGCTCGACAAGTTTTTGAAAATTAATCTGTTATTAGATTACATAGTACCTACATTTCCCGAAATTTAGTACATTATTACACTTATATAAAATACATATTACAAATTGCCAAATCCGGAATCAAAGCGGCTACACCTAATGTTAGTATTTTTAACGAAATACCTGTTATACCTAATAGCTTTCCCACACAACTTTTTTCGTTACAACTTCTTAATAAAACCAGAGATTAGTAAATATAAATATATTATCTTTGATAAAACTTAAATATTTTACTGTAAGCGTAGCTTTTTGCAGAAACGTATACACATTATTTTTGTGTATGAATAGTGAATATTATTTTTTAAATGTGTTAATGTTCTTTTTAAGATACATAAGATACTCGTAATGTTATCAACTCAACTTTTCTCAAACAATCTCTTGCAATAACATTGTAAGTTGTCAGTATAGTTTTTTTGTAATTCGAGTATAGTATTTGTTGCTACACAGAAGACTCTAGTATGCTTAGTGTAGTTCGAAACTTTATGTCCTTGTATGAATTTATACTTATGTTTATGAATGATCAATTTTGTTTTGTTATGATTAAAAAGATGGAATGGTAAACCAACGCGAACGTTCCAAATGTTCTAATGTTAATGGCTTCGTTACATGTCTTTTTATTTCCAATAAAAAATGTCATCTACGAACAGTACAATGTCTTGAGAATACCTTGTGTAAAAAGGTAGATATATATAAGAAAAAAATTGGCCAAGAATATAGTCTTGTGGTACATCAATCGTAACCGCAGAACCCAAAGATGTTTTATTATTTATCTTAACCCTCTGGGTCCTATTGTTCAAATATGATAGACTATAGGCTCATGCCAAAAATAGATGGGTCACATAAACCACCAGGTGACGTATATAGGACGATATAAGAATATAAAATAATAAGATTCAGCACTATGCCGTCATCTGTAAGCTGTCTAACTGAGTACCATTTGCATTTGCGTGTACATTTTTTTAATGGGATAAAATGGGAATGGGATAAGATACTTTGTATTTTTATTTAAATGGTTTCCAGGATGATATGGCCCCGGTAGGTCACTGCTGTTAATATGTCACTAGAAGACGGTACAAGTTTGCTGGGTCAGCTACTACTGTTGTGTCTAGCGTTCTCAAAAGTAGATGCATCTATGCCTTTATGGGCCTTACTGTGACCCTTTTTTATAGCTAACAAAAAAGCAGGTGTATCTTGTGATGAACCCTCATCTATAAGTACCGTAAATGCTACCAATGCGGCGATATTTTATGATGAGCTCGTAGTTAATCCAAACGGTAATTTTTTAGCTACCCTACTTCTTAGAATGGAACAAATAACGAGTACTAATACTACGGACGTAGGAATAGGTAACGTGATGACAGCAATCCGGGAGAGCTGTTGCGCAGCACTGTAACACCTATAGATAATACCAAAGAATATAAACACTCTTTAACAAGAGGGTATTACAATAATTAATTAAATAGTACCTGGATGACCGAGCTTTGCTCGGTATTTTTTTTGTTTTTTTATAAATTGTGTTTTTTGGAAATTATATTTAAGTACGAAAATTTAAAAAGTCTAACCTCTAAGCAAACAATCATTGACTTCGTTACTTAACAACGGACTTCGTTACTTAACAACGCCATCTGCTGGAACTTTAATTATTCGCCAAAAAATAGTATTATTATTCGCCAATAGATGTCAGGAAGAGTCATAATAAATTGGGACTACTCAAACGCCTCCTATTTGTTAAACACGAATAAAACACGAATATGACATTTTCTAAAAATGATTCCTAGCTAGATCGATTTATCGCCACCGAAACCCCCTATATACTAAATTTCATTTCAATTTCACATGTACCTACATACGTGCTACTTCTGTAGGCCGATTCACGACTTCACTTTATATAACTAAAGTATCTTCACGCCCATATCCCCGAAGAGGTAGGCAGAGGCACAACCAGGGCACCCACGACTAGCCGAAGATACTAAGTCCCATAATGTGATAGGTGGCAAGCCTATCGCCAACCGGGCACGTTTCCAATCCCGACCAACATTTTTTTTATTAAAAATTGGAAAAATCCAATTTTCTTTTTGTTGACCGACCCGGGGTTCGAACCCGAGACCTCATGCAGTCAAGTCCAACACCCGGACCGCTCGACCACAGAGGCGACAACTTTATATAACTACTTTATGTTAACTATATGAAATCACTATTTATATAATATATTAATCAGTAATCACTATAGCTGAACATTATGGTTTACAACTATGTATAATAGATGGCACCATTTTCCATACAATAAAGGTGGGAATTGGATTAGCGAATATGTCGACATAGCATGTTCCGTGGTGCAGTCAACCTCATAGTATCCAGAATGAAGTCGGAAGTTAACGACAGTAGTATCGAAACAACATTCGTATTCCTCGGTATGGGCCCTGATAACTAAAATCGACTTTGCGAATATATACTCTTCATCATCTAGATATAGTAGACACAGTACCTAGATGTAGTAGTTAGCCCACCCGTTGGAGTATACACATTTCAAATCTATACCCGTGGAAGTACAGATTGCTGCTGCTTTTACTTTTATTAAGAACCTGTCCGGTGAGACATTTACGCACAAGTCCATTCGCGTGCTTTGGGCACGCGACAAACAACACAGGTTGGCAACACATCAGTCATTAAAAAAAAAAACTGCCAGTAGACTCGACTACAGCGGTTATATTGTGGCTTGCGTACCGTCGATAGTAACGTCTTAAAAAATGAAAAAGGCGAAGATTTAAGCCCGTCACACACGTATCTATAATATTTATTAATATGAATTATAGCAAGACATATTACAATATATTTTCTATACAAATATTCAAGCGACCACACACGCAAATACAATATATATTTCTATGACGCCTCCAACGAATATATTATCGCATATTAATATATATTACAAACGCTAGGCCGACCATCAATGAATGAGGGTAAAATATGTATTATATCATCGTCTCCGTGTGTGGTAGCTTACTATAATATATATTATAGCGCGGCTTATCAATATATATTATAGCTACGTGTGTGACGGGCTTTAACGTGATATACGTACGTTATTTCATACGGCTAATCTTTTTTCAATTTCTTCAATAAATGTTTCCGTATTAAAGCATTTTAAACATTCCACGATCAAACCACTCAGGTGTTATATAAAGGTGGTGTCAACTGTCAAGAGGCTCCGAAACCGGCGTGTTTGTATGAAAACTGTAAAAAATGTGGAGGAAGCTAGACAGGTCTGGCAAGACTGTGAGGTTTGGCTCTCGATACTCTCTCCTCTGTAACAAATTTGGCGTGAAGATATGTATGAATTTTGAACTAAATACGCACACTTACAGGTAATTCAATTATTACTTTGCACAATTATTTTATACTACTAACGTGTTGCTAACCTCGCGGTTTTTTTTATGATTATGATCCAAATATATATAAACCAAATATACATTATGAACCAAATATATCTTATACCTTTAAACGAGCAATTCTTGTATATACATAATTGGAATCTCGGAATCGGCTCCAACGATTTTCATGAAATTTAGTATATAGGGGGTTTCGGGGGCGATAAATCGATCTAGCTAGGAATCATTTTTAGAAAATGTTATATTCGTGTTTTATTCGTGGTTAACAAATAGGAGGCGTTTGAGTAGTCCCAATTTTTTATGACTCTTCCTGACATCTATTGGCGAATAATAATACTATTTTTTGGCGAATAATTAAAGTTCCAGCAGATGGCGTTGAAGTCCGTTGTTAAGTAACGAAGTCCGTTGTTAAGTAACGAAGTCTGTTGTTAAGTAACGAAGTCAATGATTGTTTGCTTTGAGGTTAGACTAATTGTGTAATTCGTACTTAAATATAATTTCCAAAAAACACAATTTAAAAAAAAACAAAAAAAATACCGAGCAAAGCTCGGTCATCCAGATATTATACATATATATGAGATTACAATAAAATGATGTTGTGTTATGTAAATTCAATAGTATGCTCAAGACTGTCATGACGGCTTATGTGATAAAATTTAGCGATTAAATTATCTTTGCTGAGTCACGTCGCTGCCCACCAGGGCGGTTAAAACTGGTTTAGACAGTGTTTAACAAAATTAGACATAGTATGAAATACATGAAATCCGAATACCCGACTTCACCGCTGAAAGGAGGGCTCGACATGCAAGTTCAAAATTGCCTATTTTCGAACTTCTAGCAGGCCGATATCTAGATATCCGTTTATCTAGCAAAAGTAGAAAAAAAGTATATTCAAGCCCATATTCCCGAAAGAGGCAGGTAAAAGGCGACTAGCCGAAGACGCTGAGACCCATAATGTGATTAATATAAAAAAATATGTGCCAAACCTATCGTTAGCCGTGCACATGTATAATTCGGAACAATGTTATTTTTATTAGAAAATTAAAAATAAACTTTTTTGTTGCTCGACTCGGGGAACGCGGGACTTTAAGAAGTTAAGTCCAACGCCAGACTGCTAGGACCACAGAAAAAATGTTATCCGGATGTAAGTACCTAAACTCTCGACGTCTATAAAAAGATTTTAGTTAAAGAAGCAGATTTGGTATTTTACAGTTAGTTGATACAGTTGATCGTATCTTATCTTTTTATAATGTCTAGGTTAAAATGGTAGAGTGATTAAAAAAGTCGGCGCAAAATATTGCATGAAATAACCTTCGACCTTATTCTAAGGATTAAGTTAAAATTGTATTTGTTCCACGAATAAATCGCTCCGGGTATCATCAGAAGGTGGTGTCAAGGTGTCTCTAAAACCGGCGTGTTTGTATGAAAAGTGTAATGAATGTGAAAGAAGCCAGACAGTTCGGCCAGGATAGTGAGGTTTGGCACTCGATACTTTCTGCCTACCCTATAATGGACTTAGCGTGAAGATATGTATGTAAGTAAGTTGAAATATGTATATCAATAGGTCTTGTAAGGATGCTCTCTTGTTAGACCTAGTAGGAAATCAAAAAATTCGAACAAATGCCGTAACAACATAATCGGCGAAATTGGCGAGAGTCTGGCCCATCGTCTTTTCTGGCACAACAACATAGAAAGCTTCAAAGAGGTTTGCAGTGTTAAAACTATATGAGCATTCCTAGGTCGGTCGAGTGAGTGACCTGGTGCAGGACGATTCTCGTGAGATTCAATTAATCATTTAATTATCAGGCAACGGACTGTCAGCGTATACTAAGGAGTGTAGTAGAAGTTTGTGTTACAATTTTTTTCCGCCAGGGTATCAAACTACCTAGTACCTAGTAACCTACCTAGTACCTAGTAAGAAATTGGGAAAATAAAAATCTAATCATCTAATTAATTTTCGCGACGCTTACAAAACGGGTTATCCCCGTTCGTCCCACCGAGCTTTGTCCCACCAGTGGGACGAACGGGAATTTAATAAAATATTAAAATTGTATTCCCGTTCGGCCAACCATAATGTTTGACGGGACGAACGGGAAGGATATTTTATACGATTCCCGTAGGTCATACTAATACGACAATTGATTCTTAAGGCAGTTACAAACGATAATGTTATATCATTTGAATCTAGTAATTGGTGAATATAAAACTGCATATAAATCATCTTTCACTTTATTACTGCTTAATCACGTATACAGATGTAATGTAGAAAAAAGCCTCTGAATAATTAAATAAACTTATTAATACTGAATCCTATTAATATTATAAATGCGAAAGTTTGTATGTATGGATGTTTGTTACTCTTTCACGCAAAAACTACAAAGCCGATTAAGATGAAATTTGGTATGTAGGTAGCTGAAGACCCAGAATAACATATAGGCTACTTTTTATCCCGGAGTTCCCGCGGGATTGGGACTTACGCGGGTGAAACCACGGGGCGCAGCTAGTATTATATATTATAATATAATATTATACACACTGAAGCTGCCAACAATTTTTATGTACACTAAACTAATTTTAATAAGAGATTAACAGATTTAAAGACGTAAAAGCTTCTTGAATTATTATTATCAATTTTTATTATGCTTAACATCACAGATCAAGTAGTCGTAGTCAACAAATTATCCTTGTTTATATATATTTACTGGCAATGTAAAACCATATCACCTCTGCCTTTTACTGAAGTCGGTTAAAGTAACATATAGTTATGTAATTGAACCCACTGATTCTTTCGTTGATTGGTCCTACAACCAAACGCAGATCCAGATTAAAGCCGAAGTTTTATCAGCGGTTATACCTAACTGGGCATACGGGTTGGAACTATGGGCTGCTACGAAATTTGATTAACAAATATCAGAATCAATCTTTATTGCACAAATTTGGATATACTTATTTATGTGTACTTATCACTACCAAGTAATTGGCATAAAGCATTACAGGATGCATTGGCATTATAGATTAAGATATGAGGTTAAAAAATTTATAACCTAATAAGAAGTTAAAAATTTGTACAGGTATTATACTATACCTACCTACTAACTTTGTTTAGCTTTAACACTAAAATGTACACGTTAATTGACAATAAATTCAGTTTAAACTGTTTTCAGTTGTTTGAAAGTTATAAATAACGGATTAAAGTCATTAAGCGAACGCTTTCCGTAACTGACCTTAAATGACTTTAAAGCGGGTTAATACGCGTAAACCCTTAATTGTAAGGACTCTCGGCCAAGTTTCGTCTTGAGAACTTTGCAACAGGAAATAAACCATATACCTATATCTAGAATAGGTATTAGTATTAATGTGACAAAACTTTTAATTGACTTCGAAATAAGGAACAGGTTATATGATGGACTTCTTAATATATTTTTTAAAGAGGTATGTGTTTTTGTATGTTAATCGATTTTTCCTTTATATCTGAAAATATTTTACAGATTTATTTATTTATTTATTAACAAAATCCACAGCTAAATGTTATTACTAAGATAT
>NJDD01003920.1:124654-149440 GCA_002245505.1 Calephelis nemesis | reverse complement strand
CAATCGTATAAAAATGACAGATTCGAAATTCAAATGTAATATTTTTTTATTTTTAAGTGTAACAGTATTTATGGCCAGACTAAGTAGAAGTAATTAAAAATATATTAGAATGAATTTAATAAACACCCAGACCCAGAAATACAGACACCTAAACATTTATCATATCATATCATAGTCGCCTCTGTGGTCGAGCGGTCCGGGTGTTGGACTTGACTGCATGAGGTCTCGGGTTCGAATCCCGGGTCGGCCAACAAAAAGACAATTGGATTTTTCCAATTTTCTAATAAAAAAAAAATGTTGGTCGGGATTGGAAACGTGCCCGGTTGGCGATAGGCTTGCCACCTATCACATTATGGGACTTAGTATCTTCGGCTAGTCGTGGGTGCCCTGGTTGTGCCTCTGCCAACCTCTTCGGGGATATGGGCGTGAAGATATTTTACTTTAAACATTTATCACACAAAGGCCTGGCTCTAGCTGAAATCGAACCTAAAACTCGCAATTAGTCTGTAGAGTTGGGCGAGCAAGCTAACCCCTTGTCCAACGAGGCCTGTCAATTTCTATTTTAGTTGATCATTTATGTCTATGACTTGGGTCTTCTATTAAAGGTATATTTTCTATTTTGCTTCTTTCTTTACCTTGTAAACTTTGATATTCTAGCATTATTTTGTGATGTTTTTCACAATACGTGATGCAATGGAGCTCGCAAATATTTAAAACCTAACTTTTTAACCGACATTGATAAAGGAGGAGGAGGTTATGTTATCGCCCATTTTTTATTACATGTTTTTTTTTATGAACAAAACTAGGTTTCTCCAGCTTCGGTTGCTTGAATTGATTTCATGAAATATTTATTTGAAAGAGTGCACAGTCATTGCACACATTTTTTTTATGATATTGGAAGGCAAACAAGCAGACGGATTTCCTGGTGGTAAGAAATTCACGCCGCCTAGAGACACCAAAGGTGGTAATGGTGCGTTGCCAACCTGAGGTCAGGATGTTAGGCCTCGAGCAAAAGTAAGTTTACCGGCTACATTTACCTCCGAACCGGAACACGTCATGACGTTATGGCGGCAGGAATAGGTAGGGCGGTGGTACCAATCCGGGCGAGTCGCTGCCAAACTCTACCACCTAGTCGCATGTCACGGTGTTAGTGATGGTAAGCCTACGCTCGCCTTTTACGAGCTGCCTGGCACAGGAGGGCAGATAAAAAAAATGTAGTTACGACATGGGTTTTGTCAGGGGTTCTTGAATTTTTGGTTTTACATGTTATCCAATACATAATTAAATGGGAGTAAAACTTTCGCATCGGATAATGCAGTCAGGATGGCCGAGCGGTCTAAGGCGCTGCGTTCAGGTCGCAGTCCACTTCTGTGGGCGTGGGTTCGAATCCCACTTCTGACAGATTTTTTTAATTTTTCCAGATTACAACTAAACGTAATAATGTTATTTTTTAAATTATTAATTAAAATCAAGGATATTCGAAATTTACCTGTTTTTGATTCAATTTTAAACCATCAAACAAGATTTGTTTCGTTTTAATATAATATGTTTTAAAAATATAGAATAAATGATATAATTTAAACAAGTTTTAAATAATTACAGTTGCAAACTTTAAATTTGAAAATAAAACCTGAAGAAGTTGGTACTTCTTTACCTCATAGTTTCTTTTTTTAAGTTGAGTGTTACAAGAACCGTGTTTTTGAGTCATTAATTTATATATAACGTTTGTGGAACTACATTATCATTTTTTTCAGTCCAAAACAAAGCGTATTTGATGGTTCAAAATTGAATCAAAAATTGGTATTTTTTAATGCCCTGTAATGATAGGATTATGATTTGATAAAGATATTAGTCACTTACAGGCTTATTCATAAAAGTTGTTTAACTTTTAATCACCAATTTGAGTAATGATTAAAAAAATTCTTATTCATAAACGCTATTTAGAGCTAATCATTTGTTTAAATATACTCTTAAATCTGTCACTTTAAACAACCTCGGACCCTTGTTTAAAACCTTAAGCAACAAAATGGCTGACCAAATTTCAAACAGCTGATTTTATATGCATTGAGAAAATATGGCTTATTTGTGTATTCTTATGATTTTTTTATAATACACTCATTGAAATATTTTGATTTCGTTGAAGTGTGGACAAAATTGGACGGGATATGTTGGATTTTGGGACAATATAGGACTGTAATAACATGTTTTATTATGGAGATGACCAATGACTCCTACGAAGAAACGAATAGTTTTCCAGAGCATTTTGTTATGATATTGGAAGCAAAAAAGTAGACAGATTTTCTGATGGTGAGAATTTCACGCCGCCTAGAGACACCAAAGGTGGCAATGGTGAGATTTAAACCTGAGGCTGGCATGTTAAGCCCCGAGCAAGAGTAAGTTTACCGGCTACCTACTTTATTCTACGAACCGGAACAATTCAACAGCAAGCGCTAACGCAGAAATGGGTAAGGCGGTGGTACCAATCCGGGCGAGTCGCAGCGAAACTCACCTCCTAGTAAGTTGTCACGGTGCTAGTGACGGTAAGCCTATGGTCGCTTTTTACGCGCTGTCTAACAGGTAGATGGCCTATTCTACAAAGGAACTCGAACCAACACGGGGGAAAATATTGCAGAATGTATATGTAATGTAATGTAGATGCATTAAAAAACATTATTTTTGAAATGCAGTGTATCAGTTTTAACGTTTTGTGTCTATATTGCATCAACTTTATTTACTTTCATAAATTTAATTTTGTTGTAGTACAATATGTACGAGTATTTTATCGTAGAAATATAATTAATACTCTTTAGCAAGAGGTTATAGATGTCCGACACCGTATTCAGAAACAACGATGTTGATAAAAGATGATAATTGTTTAATCTACTTTTAGCAAAAGAAATACGCACACAGCCACATTTCTACCAAAACCTACCAAGTTAAACAATATTTAACTAAGCATTGTCAAAATGTACTTTATGAATAACAAATTTTTAAACAATGTTTAAGGCTTAATCAAATGATTAGTTAAGCATTGTTTAGGAGGTTATTTAACTACTTTTTATGAATAAGGCAGTTAAATAATATGTTTGTTCCCTTTGTGTTACAATAACTAGTCACCAGAAGAGCCTCCACCACCACCGCCGCCGGAGAAGCCCTGGGCCGAAGAAGAGTCACCCGTGCGCCACCTCGACTCCTCGACCTTCCGCTCTACTCTGCGGAAGATCAAACACGCCATTGTCATGTTCTACGCACCATGTGAGTGTTAACGCATATTTGTAACTCACTAACCAATCCGGAAAACCTCGTATCGTTTGATATTAGCAGCTAACAGTTTGTACTGAAAGAAATTCCCCTTATTTCTCACTAAGAAAACAGTAGAATCCGCGGGCGACAACTTTATGTCTGACTTCTTTTGTTCTATAGGGTGTGGACATTGTAAAAGTACAAAACCAGAGTTCGTGAAGGCGGCCGAACAGTTCGCCGACGAACTTATGGTGGTATTCGGGGCCGTGGACTGTACCCAGCATCAAGATATATGCGCCACTTACGATGTCAAAGGATACCCAACCATCAAGTACTTCAGATATTATGACAAGCTCGTCACTGATTATACGGCTGGAAGAAAGGTATGTTCTTATTCTGGTCCACATTATATATATTTGCATTACAATGTAAATGCATATATACATATCTTCACGCCGATTACCTTGTGAGGAAGAGAGTATCGAAAACCAAATATCACGATCCTTGCAGATACCCAACGAGATTAAAAAATACCCAACCATAAAAGTCACTATTTTGTATTGTAATGTGAAGACTCTCAAGAACTGTAATACTTTACTATGATACATTTTGTCTGATAGGCTTTTTACAGATTATGTACATCGAAGAAAGGTATTTTTCTTGTCCTTTTTTGGTATTACGATGTAAAAAATACCCAACCATAAAGTACTTAAGATATGAGCTTGTTATAGGTAATGCAGTTGGAAAAAAAGTATGTCTTCTTCTCCTTCAATTCTCTTTGTTTTTGTTTTACGATTAGAAAATATACTTACTCAACCATCAAGCTCTTTAGATATGTCAAGGATGTCACCGTTTCAAGAAAAAAGTCTGTCTTATTGTTTTGTTGGCTTTATTTTAATATTTCTCATAGTCTTTGTAGGTACTACCTACTAAATAGTAATATGCCTATTAACCCAACTATTAAATACTTGGAGAATCTGACAAACTTGTCACATATTATATATCCTGCTTTGGGGTTCCTATAGTCTGAGGATAACGGAAGGCCCTCTAAATACCAGTTGTTTACCTTATTTCCTATCATAGAAGTATCTGACGAATATATTTTATGTGTGTAACTAGTGTTCTTCATTTAGACGTTTCAACAATATTTTTGTTAATAGGAAGCAGACTTCGTATCATTCATCCATAGTCAAACAGACCAGCACCAGACCTCACAGAAGGTGATGACCAACCAAGAAGCCGGTTTCGGGAAGAACGTGCAACTGGCTGGTGATGTTGATTTCGAGGAGATCATATCGGCGCCGACACCAACCTTCGTCATGTTTTACGCCACTTGTGAGTATACAGAGATGATAAGTATTCACGAAGTATACATAATTCGGTATCTAGCATGGTTAAGTATACAGAATTATTAGGCTAGCTTCCGCCCGCAACTCCGTCTGCGCGGATGTCGGTCTGAAAAATTAAGATTTTTTTTCTACGTATTTTTTCAGGACAAAAAGTATCCAATTTTATGCCGAGGATAATAAGATATATACCAAGTTTCATCGAAATCGAACCGTTAGTTTTCACGTGATGCCTGAACATACAGACAGACAAAAAAAAATTAATTACATATTTGGGTTTGGTATCGATCCAGTAACATTTATTCTTTCAATATTTTCAATGTACAGAATTGACCCTTCTACATATTTATTATATGTACAGATTCAGGAGTATTAAGTATACAGGGATGGAAGGTATACCGTATATGTAGAAAAGAATTCGTGTGCAGAGAAAAGTGTGTATGGTATGCTGGGTAAGTTATTTTAAAGAGAGGGTTTTGAGTCAATGTGCTAGACTTGCTTTTTATAATTCTGTGCTTATCTCAATATTTGTTGTTGTAAGGAAGCAAGAGGTGACTTGCTAACCGCATTCGTAACAGTGAGATCTGAGAAAGAGTGGGATAAAAAGTGATGGTGTTAAATTGAGAAACAGTAAGCTCCGTTGTTACTGTCATGTGACAATAATGACAGATGAAAGTCTGATATAGCTTACAAGTATGTACAAATGCAGGCATTCAGGAAGATATAGGTTGATATTCCACGATCAGATCGCCATGTTACACTGGGCTTTGGGATTTAACTATTAATTTTTTTTTATCTGGACACTTAATTACTTTAAGTATAATTTATAATTATTTAAAAATACGATAACTGGTAGGTATACTACTGGATATAGTAGAGGTGTTATCTGGTAGGATTTAAAACAGAGACTGACTGTGTATCGTTATGAAAATGGAAGAAAGTTTCACCAGTACTTTTGAGGATTTTGTTGGCGGAGGCGGCCTTTTAGCATACAGTTCAGGTTTATATCAGCTCGGGTTTTATCTATGGATACTATCTGCCTACCGCGTAAGGACTTGGCGTGAAGACTTGTGTGTGTGAATAACAAAAAATAAAAATAAATGCACTAGTCTCCTTAAATGCGTTCTAACCTGATATTACTAATAACACGTAAATCTTAATTCCAGGGTGTGGACATTGTTCAACAGTGAAGCCAGCGTTTAGTCAATTGGCGACCAAGTTGTTAACCGAAAACCACTCCGCCAAAGCGATAGCCGTGGACGCTGCCGAAAACCAAAAGGTCGCTGACCTCGCCGGGATCGAAACATTACCCACATTTAAAATCTACAAGTCGGGTAAATTCGTGGCGAACTACGAGGGAGACCGCTCTATGGCTGATATGTTTAACTTCGTCCAAACTCACTCGAAAGTGAAAGATGAATTGTGATAGTAATTTTTCTATATTATAAAAGGTATGATGGATAACGCTAACGGTCGATTTCAATAACCTATCTACGGTTAGAGATAGGCTTACTAAAATTTTGTTGTTAAGATTTGTTAGTTGATTATCGAATACTATCGGGTTGCTTGGTAACTGATCTAAATATGCTTATCTTTTATCTTAGGTAGGTTATTGAAATTCGCTCGCTCGTCTGAACAAATCCTATATACGTATGCGCAATTAAGCAACTTATTCTTTTTTTAATACACAAGCATGCCTTCTCATTGAAATACGTATGTTTGGTATGTTTATCTCTTTCTTACGTACATCACAGTAAAGGGCCTTGCTCTAAGTTTCCGCCGGGTTTGATCAGTTTTTTCTTTGAAATTTGTCAAAATTTATTCCAAGCATGAGACATGGTATATTATAAAAAAAAAAAATCACCAGGTAAGTCAAATTTTCGGTATTCAAAAGTTCGGCAATGGACGAAAGGGTGCAGATTCAAATCCTGTCTAATTTTTTTCTTTGAAATTTGGTCATTCAAGTGAATTTCCATTATTAATTTTGTGTAAATATTTTTTTTTGTAAATCCATTGTCGACACTTGGTGAAATTCCATTATGATTATTATAGTCACTTGCACACTTTCGCTATATTTGGAACCATTTACGTACTCGCTCAGAATCTTGTAGGACATTAGTTTTAATACAAGAATTATTGTATCTCACGCTAAGGTGGTCTGACAGTGATCACTCCGTGAAGTTATAAGACCGTCTTTGTGGGCCTTCAGTTAAACAATATTATAATTGTTTTCAAGCCTAATAAAGTGTATTCATTCATTCGTTTATCTTCAGGGCCATATATTTTCAATTATTAATGAAGGATCACCAAAGTTAATATTTCATCGCCGACAGTTGGTGGAGCTCTATCGTATGTTTGTTTTGAACATACACCTGTTCTTTTACCAAATACCTTTACCAAGTTAAATTCACACACATAAAAATGATTATATCTTATGCTTAGTCCACGTATTTATCTACTTATATAAAAAGTATCATGTATCATTTTTGTCGGAATCTCTGAAATCAGTTTTGGTGAAATTTCGTAAATATTTAATTTATTCTACATTTAAATGATAGATAGTCTTTATCAAAATATCTTTGGACTTCGGCGGGAAGACCAAATAATTTGAATACCTAGAGGGGTAAATGGTAATGGCTAGTACTATATATGACAGAAATAAACATATATTTAACACTAGTAACAGTAAAATTAAAACATACACACACCACGCGCGCATTTTTCCGTCGAGGGTTCAATAGAAATGTATAATTAATGTTTAGAATGTAGTTAGGAACAAAGGCAAAGAGCTTATCTGATACAAAATGGCTTAGTTTTTCGATCACTCGATATTGTGTATATGATGTGGTATATAGATGGTAGAATGCATACAATTTGTGAGAACTCTTCGAACAGCGCCTCTACATGTAACTGAAATAATTTAATTCCAGACTATAGTGTTACAGATTTCGATTAACCTATAGCAACTCATAGTTAGGGTTCAGACAAACAAAAGACACCATGGTAAAGCTGGCCATGGTGTCTTTTGTTCATAGATTTCTAAATTATAATAATAATATAATATAATTATCTTCATAAACTACAAATTTATTCACACCGCTGGTAGCTAGGCAGTGATATATTTTCTTTGGATTAAGGTCAAATTAGGGCCATAAAAGTTCTATTTAAAACTAATTTCATACGGGTGTCTATTATACCTTTTATTACAATTTTATTATAATGATATATCTCTACTTTTGATATTACTAGCAGCTCGTCAGCTATTTTTTTTTTTTCATAAACGACAAAGGTCTAAAGTACCCGTCATGAGAAGCTGTAAATTATGTTAACAACATTTGGTTCAAAGACAAAAGTATTTTCTTAATATTTAATTATAAATTTAATTAATTAATAATTTAAATATGTATAATAAATTACGTATGTTTTGGCATTTTTTTCGTGGCAAATTGATTTCCTTAGATGTACTGGGTACTGGCTTCATTATACGTTAATACACAATAACAAATAATGGATAAAAAAATTAAAATTAAGGCAACAATTAACAAAACTAACAACAATAACAAAGTGATAACGAAAAGATAAAAAAATTAAAAATAACAACCAAATCCGCGATTTTAACAAAGCAATGAAAAATTCAAAACTCGAATGACGCGTTTATTTCCAAAAGACGAACCGATGGTTTGCATTCCCGGCGACCGGCGCGTCCCCGTACCAAGACACTCAAACGTCAGTCGTTAGATATGATCCGACTGAATTAAATAGGTTGTTACTTTCATATAACCCGTCTATATTTTTATTTCGATTGAATATGGGCAGTTTATTGTTGTCTCGAAGTAAAAAAAATACTTGGTAAAAGATGTTTGTTTACATAATTTATAGCTTCTCATGACGGGTGCTTTATTTAGAACCAGTCTCGTGTTAGTCCCAATGAGACCTTATGAAGAAAAATTTAAATATAAGTCTATGCTTCTAATATTCTAGCAACTGACAGTGATTATAATATTGTTTTTTGTTTTTAATATTGTTTTGATAATAAATAATAATAATTGGGACCATCAAAGGTCTATTTAGAACCAATCTCGTTTGCGCCCTAAGCAGATATTTTAACTGTCATATTTAACTATAGATCTAAAATCGCTGGCAGTTCGTCAGTAAATAAGAACTTTTAGTTGAATCATTTAACTATAAATCTCTGGTTCAGATTTTACAAGCACCTTGTAAGTAATATACATATGTTCTTTTGATAAAGGTCAAACGAGGGCTACAAAAAGGTCTTAACTAGTACCAATATGAGTTTTCGAAATTATATTGTAATAATACTGACGGCCTCATTAGTCGAGGGGTTACTGTATATCCCTAACATCACAAATTATCAACAAGGCTCAGCTTCGATTCCCAGTGACAATCTTTTGGATAGCCATACATGTATTTCTGTAAAGTACTTATATGATAATGAATGAATGTATAAATATTTTTTATTGTTTCAAATATATATTTGTATATTCCTTGTATATACACACATTAGATTCAAATCACACTAGTATGATTAGCAGAGTTATTTATATTTGTAGTAAAATATATAAATAGTGTATATGTTTTTAGGGTCTTTACACATTACATCGACACAATGGCGACTGTGGTTGTGAAGACAATCAGTATCTGTAGAGACCCTTAACGTAAAGGTTTCACGATTTCGAAAAGACAGGGCCCGCCACATACGTTTGAAATAATTCCGTACAAAACAATCTAAATAAAATTTCGAACGCATCAAATTGAAATAAATTTATGGACCTGTCACATACTTCAATATTTTTTTCGTACGGAATCTAAGTGAATTTGTAAGGGTGAAAATTTTATTTCGATACTTTGAAACTGAATTCAAAATTTATGTAGCGGACTTAAATGGTAACGTTAACGCAAGTTAAGTAATCCATTAGTATTTTATCGAACATAAATTCGAAACGAATAATTTTGTGTAATTCACTTACATGATGTTTGTACAAGTTGTTCTCTTTTATCTCATTAACGTGATAGAAGATATCATTCCTTTCTGTTTGAAATCAATAATCATAATGTGAGATTTTTCGTTCGCCGTTTTTTTGAGAACTCTTGACATGTCAACCGTTTGACATTTCTCGCGTTCGCTACTTACTATTGTCGATAGTTAGAGAAAACTCCGATATCTTTGTTACGTCTAATACTGTTTACACTTATATGCAAATAAGCGGTTTATCTGAGATTCCATAATTCGCACTATGTTGATATTTTTATATATACGTACAGAAGATGTATTACGAAAATCTCTGTTTTAAAAATAAGCATATTATAGAGATTTATTATGCACACTTTGTTATATAATCTGTGGTAATCATATTTTAAAACATTCTATATTCGGATAACTACGGATACTATAAAAAGACGACATAAAAATTTTATTTGAAAACTACAATATCAACGAAAATTATCGCCTTTCTTTGTAGATGAGAAATAGTTGAATTTGTACTATATGTTAATAAAAGTATAATATTGCCGTGCTTAGGTAAAAGTAGTCTTACTGTGGATTTTTTTTACTTATACCCTTACCAGTGTAAGTCAAAGACGTTTAACATTTTTATGAAAAAATAATGGCATATGCGCTACTTGGACTTGATAGAAAAAAGTTATTAATTGTCTTGGTCATTCGCCGTACATATAATTAGAGCCCTTACCATGAGTTTACGGCTTGTCAAGTTTACTTGCTACCGTCTCTGTAAATTATTTGTATGAAAACTGAGCAGCGCCTCTACTGGTAACTAAGAGAAACTGTTTCAGACCAAACGTGTCGTAGATTTCGACAAGTAACTTACCGAACTTAATCTATGCCAACTCATGGTAAAGTCTCAGTTGCGATGCCAGTTTTTTTTTCAATATTTTTAATAATTATAACATGGTCTACAACATAGTATATTTAGCTGTTATTAAATTATAATACCTCTTCTAAAGATTTAACTATCAAACAGTTCATGTTTTTAATACTAAAATAAAAAAAACTACTTAACCAGTGTGATAAAACTTACATTTTTAAACATTTTGAGCTCGGGTCTCATCATTTTGTTTTTAATTTTTCAACCAATTACAGATACAGTTTTATACAATTAGTAGTGCTTACAAATTTCAGTAAATTTAATATAAAATAATTAAATTAGAGTTAATATAAATATTTTATAAAACTGTAAAACATAATGAAATAAATTGTTGATAAATTTTCATTAGTACTTCAAAGCTTGGTCTGTACTTCATTACATTTTATATAAATATTAAGCTATAGTATAATGTCAATATTAATATATTTATATAACTTTGTCTTCCAAAATATTTATATAAGTGTTATAATATGCGCAATGTTTTCATATATTATGTCTGTACATGACATGAAGTGTGGCGAGATCAAATATTTATTAAATTAATATAACTTAAATACAACATGTGTGCAGTTCAAACTTTGTAGAAGTGAACTTTTAATAAGCTTTCATCAATGTATTTATGCTGTATAACGCGTATGACCAAATTACTACATTCGTATGTATTTTACAATGGTTGAGCTTACATTTCTTACATTATTACTAAATATATAAGGTTTTTCAAAAGAATTATCGAACATTTTGATTGAGCCTTTCTTGATATATTGCGAAGGATTTTTTTTAGTTACAAATTACAACAAAATGTTTCCACTATCTCCAAATAAAATATTAGAATTTTACCATAATAATAAACTTGCATAAAAGTCATATGTTTTATCTAATATTTGCTGTATAACTTTACAGTCCTGACATTCCTTTAATCATAACTAAAAATATACATTTAAATTATATTTAATTTTATACAAAACACTGATTAAATATGAAATTTGTAAGAAGTTGAAAAAAATTGTACGACAATTAGTTCGCGTTAAGATAATAGTGACGTCATATGATCTCGACCAATAAAATCGCGATGAAAATTATGACATTCTAATTTGCTATTTTTATTGGCTGGGCCGTAGCTTGGATGACGTCACTATATTTTAAATACGAACAGACTAGAACGATGAAAACAATAGGTCTTGTGGAAGGAATGGTGTAGATAGTCAAATATTAAATCCATTTTAAAGTATGTTATCGGCAAATCACAGAGGTTTTTTAAATCTAATCACAGAAAAGCAATTTAAAAGAAACTTGACGGGGACGTTTAAAATATAATTATACAATTTTATAATATGTTATATCCAAATCTCGGTAATTTTAGTACGTCAAAGTAGTCGTATTTTTAAATAGCTTTCCTGAAAAAAAGCCTCTTCCTGCTTTAACGAACAATTATTGATACTTATATTTACTGCTTATTGCAATTTTTGGAAAAAAAACATTTACTTTGTAGTTGTAACAAGATTAAATTCTAAATATTGACAATTTGTATAATCCATAAGCAATTCTAATCAAATGCATTTATTAGCTGTTACGATTTGCATTTCGTTTATAATATTTCATAAAGGAACAAAACAGCGGCATTACGCTAGTATTACGATCATACCACACCTTCGCTGCGAAATTTTCCTAGTAATACCGCAGTTGAAATTCCGAGATTACCGAAGGTAGCTTAAGTAGCATACTTATGCCCGATTATTATATTCAACGAATCTTAATCCGTAAGTTAAGTGTTGCAGTTAGCCCAAAAGTAATGAGGCATTATAATTTCAAAAAATGGTCAGAGTTAAGTACTGAAAACGAGCGACCGTAGTTATATATCTCACTATTCGTAAAGTAACTGATATCAGTTATCAAAACGACTCCTTTTCAGATTATAGGAACCGGACGTTAAAGATAGAGATATTTAACAGTTGCAACGTTAACTGAGTCGAGTTTAAGCATTTCCCTCTGGATTTTTCTGTGGATATTTGTCATATGTTTTTATAATATGGATGATTTAATTATAAAACATAGATCTGTTTAACTTCTTAAATATTTTTTTGTAAAATCGACGTCCATTTTATGACAACGATGCAACACGAAAACAAAATGGCGGCCGGGGCGTTTTAAAGTAGCTGGCGTCAGATGAGGTCGACGAATCTGCGCGGAAAAAGATATAAAATTTTATAACAGTCAAATCTTAGATCAGGTGATTTGCGAAAATACTGCGGGGGTCTGCTGTTATGGTTCCATAGTGTAGGTATTCAGAGCCCTTATGATGAAATTACTAATTAAAAGTTCAAAGAATTAAATAACGCAGTTTATTACTTGACGAGATTTCACAGAGTACAGATCATCTATAATCTATATCACACGTGAGGTGACACACTCTCCAATAGTGTTGTATGTGTCGAAAAAGTCAAATTTTAATATTTCAACACCTTACCATGAGTTTATGGCTTGTCAAGTTTACTATACTCGCTACCGTCTCTGTAAATTATTTGTATGAAAACTTTGAACAACGCCTCTGGTGGTAACTAAGGGAAACGAACCTTTAGACCAAAAGTGTCATAGATTTCGACACGTAATTTACAGAACGTAAACTATACCAACTCATGGTAAAGGCTCAGGTCTTCTCTATACCACGTAGTTAGGTGGATCAAACGACTACAAGGTCTGTTGAAAAATAGTAAAAACTTTGAAAGACACTATAATATAACACTAGTAGTTCGAAATATTGCTAACTTACTCTAATGTACTTACCCCTCTTTCGTTATGACCACAAAAATCTGAAAGAGATGCTATATAATAAGAGAGAGTGGGAAATATTTAGAAGTGACAGATCTTTCTTAGTAGTGTAATTTCTAAAAGTTAATATAGCTTCATACTTAAATGGACTTAATTTGAATTTAAAATTTAAAGACCCTTTTTTATTTTTTTTATTAACAAAAATACGTGGTTCAGAAGAAATATTAAATTTAAGCAGTTTTAAATTATTGTTATTGGAGGAAAATCATGCTTCTAAAATATTATGTACTGTTCAGATTTACAGATTGTCCCAAAATGTCGTCAACAATGGTAATTAGAAGAACAATGCTATAATATGTAAAGCTTAAATATTTTAAATGTATAAAGCCATATGTCCATACCTAAATATTATAAATGCAAAAGTCTGGATGTTGCTTTTTCACAGCTTAACCACTAAACCGATTTTGATGAAATTATGTCAAATTTCATTGCTTGCTTGTAGCTAATGGTTCGAGTTCAAATAGGCTAACTTATAGACCGCCAGGCAGCTCGTAAAAGGCGAGCAAAGGCTCACCGTCACTAACACCGTGAATTCTGACTAGATGGTAGAGTTTAGCAGCGACTCGCCCGGATTGGTACCACCGCCTTGGTACCACCGCCTTACCTATTCCTGCCGCCATAACGTCATGACGTGTTCCGGTTCGGAGGGTAAGGTAGCCGGTATACTTACTTTTGCTCGAGGTCTAACATCCCGAACTCGGGTTGGCAACGCACCATTACCACCTTTGGTGTCTCTAGGCGGCGTGAATTTCTTACCATCAGGAAATCCGTCTGCATGTTTGCCTTCCAATATCATAAAAAAAAACTTATTTCCGAAAACCAACCTAAAATCACAATAACAGGGGTATGAAAATCGTAACTATCCTGCACCTACTAGTTAAAACTAAAAAATTTGCAGTATTGACGGCAGTTTGGGCCAATAGTAGCTTATTTCCTTCGACAATGTTACATGGTGTCAATAGACAATTGTTGTATAATCTGTAGAAAAATGAATTTTTTAATAGCATTATATTATCACGTGTTAAATTATAAATGTCGAAATGTTATAGCTTTTTGATATTATCTCAATTTATTATATTTTATTTTGTATTTTTATGATATTAATAAAGCATTTTTGTATAATTGGAGTTTTATTAGTTAAGTAGTTCCTATTAAGTGATCATCAGGATGGCTGACCCATGAAAACAAGTAAGTATCTACATGCCTACTTCCCCGAATAGGTAGGCAGAGGCACAACCAAGGCACTCATGAAAAGCTGCAGGTACCACATGTATCCGGAATGTGATAGATGCCACACCACTCCAAACGGACATTTAACTCGATCCCGGGCAACATTTTTTTATTAGAAAATTTGAAAAATATAAGTAGCCCAACCCGAGTTCGAACCGGGGACCTAATTTCATCAAAACGTAGTGATTATATGCTCTGGTCACAACGCCAACCGGACCATTAGACCAAAGAGTCAACATCCAAGTTATTAAGCAAAATCCTGATATTTCTAACACGGAAAAGAAGAGTGATTAATAAATCTGTGATCTAAAGAGTGATTAATAAATATTTAAAAACAATGCGCATCTTATGTTTGTGTTGAGGGTGTTAGTCAACGAAACTAATACATGGCAATACTTGTTGGAATATGACATCCCGATCCCGAAAATTTTGTTCAAATCGTTATGGTTCGGGTCCTCTGTGCATAGTAAACCGTATCTGTGTGTATAATAGTTCTGGCTGGTATACGAATTCTGTACACTGAAGATATTTAAAAAAATATGTGCCGGTGACTTTAAAGTCAGCACCGGTACACATTTTTAAGGTTCCGTACTCAAAGGGTAAAAACGGACCCTATCACTAAGCCTCCGCTGTCTGTCGGTCTGTCTCTAGGCTGTATCTCATAAACTGTAATATCTAGAAAGCTAAAATTTTCACAAATAATGTATTTCCGTTGTCGCTAAAACAACAAATACTAAAAATTAAAAAAAATGTTTAGGGGGTCCCCATACAATTAACGAGTTTTTTTTATTTTTTTTGCTTACTATTAAAAACGGTAACAGGTAGACGCTTAAAATTTTCACATAATTTTTGTGCGCGAGTCCGACGCGCACTGGGCCGATTTTTAGGTACCTATTTGGCTGTCTGTACCCGATTGCTACCTACTTGCGCCGAATCTGTTAACCAATGACATGTAGGTACTTTACTTTACAATGAAGGTTACAGGCAGCACAAATGAAATGAAATAATTATGAAGACATTTGGGTATCATGTATTACCTCTTTGATGCCAAATCTCATTAAATGAGCATGATAATTGGGCTACCGCTTTACTCAAGAGTCAAGACCCTAACATTACTCAATTTTATAATCACTTAATAATTTTGAATATTTTTTATCCCGATCTTGTTAAATCGGTACACTTATCAGTATCGGATAAATTAAAGAAAATGTTAGATAAATTGACTAATGGCAAATGCTAAGGCCAGTGCCAAAAGCGAAAGAAAAAAATTACAGACGTAACAACACTCAATGTAAAGTGACCAAATAACTTGAAATCCGGAATGCAAAGAAACTTACATATACTTACTTCACGACTAGTTCCTGTGCATGGTAGACAGAGAGTATTGAATGCCAAGTAAACGAAGTTACTAAATGAGTGTTAGTTACCAACAAGATTGTTGAAGGCAAAGTGCTGTGCATCAACTAACGCGGGTATAGGAATCCCCACAATAACCTATTCCCCGTAACCCAGTGTTTGGCACTGCCGTGTTCCGCTAATTGAGGTAGCCGTAAGACGCATATTTGACTTCATCACGGTATTAGGACAGCGAAGCACCTGTAACATTTACGGTGTCAATAATAATAATATTTATTTATTGCTCTTCACAAAAACTGTTTTTTAAATTAAGTAAATTAAGTACACTTTTGTTAATATTTTGAATATACGGACTGAAAACCAGGTTTTGTGAGAGTCTGGTGCCTATGTTAAGTACAAGTACTTGAATTACAGGTCACCAGGCCAATCCAAACGGTACAGATATTGATGCTTTATAATATCTAAATAATAAAAGTAAAACAAATTTAAATTGAAATTAGAATAGAACAGTCAATATAATAAGATTGTCTCTTATCATCAGGAGAGCCATGAAAGCGCAACCAGTTTACTTTTTCAGTTGAAAAGTCGTAGTGGTATTTTAATACATTCAATCAAATATGTATCTTAATATATCCCTTATCTATGTTTGCAACTAAGGAACCCTTAATGAGTGAGACGATTCGCACTTGGCTACTTTAAATTTATAAATTCGCATTCATGAATGAAACGAGATTTAAGACTTAATAGTGTTTTACTATTGCAATCTGATAGCGGAAAAATTGTAACATAAAAGATTAATGCCTCTGTGGTCTAGCGATACAGTTCTTGACTGCATGTGATCCCGGGTTCGAATCCCGGGTCGGGCAACGAAAAGAAAATTTGAGTTTTCCAATTTTCTAATTAAAAAAAATGTTGCTCGGGATTGGATATATATTAATGATATATTGGATAGGTTGGCGTTAGGATTGCCACCCATCACATTGTGGGACTTAGTGTCTTTGGCTAGTCGTGGGTGCCGTGGTTGTGCCTGTGCCTACCTCTTCGGGGATATAGACGTGAAGATACTTTTAAAGATTCCAAAGAAAATAATTACGACGTATAATTTAGCAAAAGTTTGTAATTCACTTAGATATATTTAATGCTATCACCAAAACCAAGTTGTATTGTAGCTACATCAATTTCACTTTAGAAATTTTTTCTATATTTGGACTTTTGTTCTCAAAAACTGGGCTTTTCTATAATAACATTAATAAAAATTAATAATCAATCCCCGTGTTGGTCCGGGCTCCTTTGAGAATAGACCATCTGCCTTCCCGCCAGGCAGCACGTAAAAGGCGAGCATAAGCTTACCGTCACTAACGCCGTGACATCCTACTAGGTAGTAGAGTTTCGCAGCGACTTGCCCAGATTGGTACTACATACCGCCTTACCTATTTTTGCCGCCATAATGTCTAACGCTTGCCGTTGACGTTTTTCGCTTCGGAGGGTAAGGTAGCCGATAAACTTACTTTTGCTCTAGGCCTGACATCCCGGCTTCAGGTTGACAAAAATTACCACCTTTGGTGTCTCTGGGCGGCGTGAATTACCATCTTACCATCAGGAAATCCGTTTACTTGTTTGCCTTCCATTGACATAAAAAAATAACGAATATTTGGTTGTTCATAGATTATGGCCTGGATGACTTTTCACGAGAGTGCTTACATACCTACCATTTGGAAACTAGCAGACAGGCTTCACGTTGCACAGAATTAAAATCGCTGTACACTCATTGCCACTGTTTAGATTCTATGAATGAGTTTGAGGAACATCGAGGAAAATATTAAAATTTGGTTTAGGTACTCATACGAAATAATATTAAGGTCGAAGTCAGTTTTTTAATATTTTCTTAAAAATCAGAATCGAAATATTTTTATTTCTCATTAACCTACAAGTGGTAGTTTTAAATAATATAAAAATATTAAACTAAATGCAAAACCATATAAAAAAACAAGAACGCTTTTTTTGCCGAATCTTCTCAGTGAGAGGCCGTGTGATATATTTTAGAATTACATACTAGATACGTCAATAAGTACAGCCTTTGTATGATCTGATAGATACATACTGATAAACAAAGTCGCTTTCCGCTGTCTGTCTCTATTGATGCTTAGATTTTTTTTATGTTATAGGAAGGCGAACAAGCAGACGGATTTCCTGATGGTAAGAAATTCACGTCGCCTAAAGACACCAAAGGTGGTAATGGTGCGTTGCCAACCTGAGGTCGGGATGTTAGACCTCGAGCAAAAGTAAGTTTACCGGCTACCTTACCCTCCGAACCGGAACACGTCATGACGTTATGGCGGCAGGAATAGGTAAGGCGGTGGTACCAATCCGGGCGAGTCGCTGCCGAACTCTACCACCTAGTCGGATGTCACGGTGTTAGTGATGGTAAGCCTATGCTCGCCTTTTACGAGCTACCTGGCACAGGAAGGCAGATGGTCTATTCTACAAAGGAGCCCGGACCAACACGGGGAATCCCGGACCAACACGGATCTTTAAAACTAAGCTTTGGAATGTAATGTAATTTTTTAATAGACAGATTTATTCAACTGGAAAGGTTTATTGTATAATGACATAGAAGTTGTCTAGGGATTCACCAACGCGAATCTGGGACGGGCTGCTAAGTATGAATAAAATATTTTTATTCTTACCTATTTTCGCAGTATAAGAATATTTTGCTGCGGAATCCCAAAAAGCTCGTAGATATTTGTTCTTGTGGTGTTACGTTAAGTGAATATATAGGCCTCCGTCCAATCTTAGATAACATACATGTAATCGGATGGTTTACACAATTAGAGTTAAATAACTAATTCTTGACGTTCATGCGGTGACCCTTTTTCCTTTCACCGAAGCTTGCCAGTTCGATAACTCTTATAATCGATGTTACAATATTTTTGTATTTTTGTGTCGCCTCTGTGGTCTAGCGGTCCGGGTGTTGGATTTGACTGCATGAGGTCCCGGGTTCGAATCCCGGGTCGGCCAACAAAAAGGAAAAATTGGATTTATCCAATTTTCTAATAAAAAAAAAAAATGTTGGTCGGGATTGGAAACGTGCCCGATTGACGATAGGCTTGCCACCTATCCCATTATGGGACTTAGTATCTTCGGCTAGTCGTGGGTGCCCTGGTTGTGCCTCTGCCTACCTCTTCGGGGATATGGGCGTGAAGATACTTTTTTTTTTTTTTTCTAATAAAAAAAATGTTGGTCGGGATTGGAAATGTGCCCGGTTGGCGATAGGCTTGTCACCTATCACATTGTGGGACTTAGTGTCTTCGGCTAGCCGTGGGTGCCCTGGTTGTGCCTCTGCCTACCTCTTCGGGGATATGGGCGTGAAGATACAATATTTTTGTCTAACTACATCACATTTTTTCAATTAACCCTGTTTGATTTATCGTCGGTGATACTGCTAACTGCACTGTCAGTTAAAATATATTTTACAGAAGGAATACAAACTTAATATAAATAATAATAGTACTAGTTCCCTCTGTGACCTAGAGGTCCAGGTGTTGAACTTGACTGCATGAGGTGTTCGATTCCCGGGTCTGTCAACAAAAAGAAAATTTGTTTTTTCCAGTTTTTTATTTAAAAAAACGTTGCTTGGGATTGGATATGTGTCCGGTTGGCGATAGACTTGCCACCTATCAAATTGTGGGACTTATGCACGATTTCACCAAGGGCCCCTATACTTTAGGGGACCTTTTAACGTTACTTATGGGACTGTTTTCATATAAAACAATCGCCTAAAATATGTTAAAAGTCCCCTAAAATATAGGAGCTCTTGGTGAAATCGGGCATTAGTGTCTTACGGCCAATGTTAATAATGTATCTCAATCTAATGGATTTCAAGCAATCTAGATAGCTGCGTATCCGCCGGCCTATCCCAGATATGTTATTGGCAAGCGATAACATAAAAATGGATCAAAATATCAATCTTGGACAGCGAGTTTTGGATTAGGATTGATTATTAATATTGGCCGTTAGTTGTCCGTGGCCCGTGCCACGACCAACCTAACCTGTGATACTTCAAGGATATGGGCGTGAAGATACTTTCTGTATAGTGTACCTACATACACCACAATTTTCTACGTTAGCGTTATATCATTTCTTATGAGTGGTTGCGAAGATGCGAAACAACTTGCCAGTAAAAAATAACAGATATCCCTTTTTGACATACAACATGCAGTATCGCCGACGATATCAAGATAAATATATATCTTATACCTTTAAACGAGCAATTCTTGTATATATATAATTGGAATCTCGGAATCGGCTCCAACGATTTTCATGAAATTTAGTATATAGGGGGTTCCGGGGGCGAGAAATCGATCTAGCTAGGGATCATTTTTAGAAAATGTCATATTCGTGTTGTATTGTTGTTGTTAAGTAACGAAGTCCGTTGTTAAGTAACGAAGTCAATGATTTTTTGCTTTGAGGTTAGACTTTTTAAATTTTCGTACTTAAGTATAATTTCCAAAAAACACAATTTATAAAAAAAAATACCGAGCAAAGCTCGGTCATCCAGGTACTTTATTATTATCTCTGGACAAGTTACACAAATTGAATCTAACCCCAAAGTAAGCAAATTATGTGCTTGTTTTATGGGTGAAGTCAAACGTATTAATACATATAAATACTAAACAGATAAAATATCTAAATGTTCATCACACAAATGCCTCTGCGTCTGGAATCGAACCCAAGCCTCGCGGTTGGTTGGTGGAATTTGGCGCAAGGACCAACGAGGCGGTCAAAGAAAGGAAAGATATTATTAGGAGTTAATTTATTTAGGCTTTGTTTCACAGTGTCCAAGTAAAATTTTACGTAGGCTACTTGAAAGTTGAATACAAAGTAAAACATATTTTTGAGTTTCACAATCGCCAAGTAACACTAATCATAACTTAAACTGCCCAGTAACTTACAGGTCAGATAGAGTAGCTTATTTACATGTCAATAGGCCTCTTAATTAACAATTATGTTCAGTAAACGTCAACTGTCAACACATGCCAATCAATATCAATGTCAGCAGCTTTTTAAGTCCACATAATAGAGTCACTTTTTTTTCTAGAGAACGTTTTTATTTTTCATTACTTTATCAGTAAATCTGTTTCTTTTCAAGTAAAATTTTACACTTCTTTCTCGTTTCTTAACCGACATTATCTGAAAGTTTTTGTAAAATTGTTTTTATTTTAAAATTTAAAATCATGACAGTTATTTAGAAAATACAATACGTGTATTGACTAAGGACACTTGCCAAAATACAGATGATACTCGTGCTTACTTTTCGTTACATGCACATTCACATATTATGCAATAATTATTATTTGGTTATAGGTAATGTGATAGGTGGCAAGCCTATCGCCAACCGGGCACCAATCCAATCCCGAGCAACATTGTTTTGTTATTAGAAAATTGTAAAAACCAATATTTACTTTATTTTTTACTCATTGCTTTACTCACACATTGTGAAACATAGCCTTAATTGGATATAAATTAATCTTATAAATATTTATTATTATGGTTTAAATGCAAATAAAATACATTAAGTTGTCAAATTGTCGGCTTCGTCGTAGATAACAGACGATTGTTAGTTAACCTGTTTTGTGGGTTGTGAGCTGACGCCAGTGATTAACTTATATAATAGGTACTATACAAAATAACAATACTAAATGTTGAAATCGACTTTGTTTGTATAAAAGACATGTTAGTAACATTAGGTTTCCCCGTGTTGGTCCGTGATCCTTTCCAGAATAGACCATCTGCCTTCCTGCCAGGCAGCTCCTATAAGGCGAGCATAGGCTTAATGTCACTAACACCGTGACATCTGACCAGGTGAAAGAGTTTCGCAGCGACTCTCCATAACTGTGTTCCGGTCCAGAGGACAAAGTAGCCAGCACTTAGCTTTGTTCGAGGTCTAACATCCGGACCAGGTTGGCAACGCACCATTGCTTTGGTCTCCAGGCGATGTCCAGGTGATCTCCACCTGATTGTTGGCCCTCAAATGTCATATCAAAAAGATAGTACATAGTAGTACAATGTTGGACATAAAATATTTCATAATTGGGGAGAATCACTCACTCTATCTTAGGGAGCGTCCATTGGTTACGAGAAGCCTATGCAAGTATATGGCTTGTGATAGCCTTAGAAGCCTATTATTATAACCGTTGTCCTGTTTTTTTACGTATGGCAACCGTTAGACTTCATGTGGACTAAGATTCAAGCCATAACATAGCAACCCACCAATAACATCTGCGGCTATGTAGTCTAGGTATATAGAAAATTATTATTTTATATTAGAACTATTTCTAATAAGATAATATTTAATAAAAAAAATAAGTATGCGACAGTAATAACTTATAAGCTTCTTGTCTGTAATATAGCTTTCCACAAAAGGTAAATATGGCCATTACAATTTCACGGGTGGCATTTACACAGATGCGCAAAAAAATTCATTTGGAAATATGACCCTACATGAATGTTGCCATAATTGAATAAAATTGACCAGAGTTGCCATAACGTATACAGTTTTTCGGGGTCACAGTAATTTAACGAGTAGAATACCGTCAAGTGAATCACAGTTCCGGTAAGAATTATGTAAGCAAATATTAAATTTGGGTTTGGGCTTGTAATTTGTCGATTGCAAAATGGACGTTCTCAATTGGTGGGAATTTTTTGTTATAAATATCATTAAAGTAAAAACTTGATTCTGACAGACATAATTTCAGTTAATGGCTACAGAATAGGTAGTGGGTAATGTACAGAAAACCCATTGTCTAGTGAAAAGCAGGCTAGGGTTTTTTATGATATTGGAAGGCAAACAAGAAGAAAGGTAAGAAATTGACGCCGCCTAGAGACACCAAAGGTGGTAATGGTGCGTTACCCACCTGAGTCCAGAATGTTTGGTCTCGAGCAAAAATAAATATACCAGCTACCTTACCCTCTGAACCGGAACACGTTAAAGGCGAGTACTTACGCTATGGCGACAGGAATAGGTAAAGCGGTGGTACCAATCCGAGTGAGTCGCTGCGAAACTCTACCACCTATAGAAGTAATATATTTTAATCTTTAAAAAAGGTTAGGGCAGCCAGTAGACATGCGTGCGTTGCCTTAGATCCCAGCCATAAGATAGTGACGCACCAGTAACACAAATAGAGTCGATAGGCGACGTCGCTCGGTAGCCTTTCAATCACAGACGCTTCACTTCTTTATAACTTACTAGCGGCCCGCCCCAGCATCTTACGGTTATGAAATATACATATAAATCTTTCTCTTCAATCACTTTATCTATTTAAAAAAACCGCCTCAAAATCCTACTATGTTTATGTATTCGAATATACTGGCGAAACAGCCGAAAGACGGCACGAAAATCATCACGTTTAAAACGAGTTTAGCGTTTTTGCAAAGACGCTATTATCTATTAAAAAACCACATTGAAACCCATTGTGTAGTTTAAGAGATTTAAGCATACAAAGGGACATAGGGACAGAGGAAGCGACTTTGTTTTATACTACGTAATGATTTGAGATGAAACGTAGCTTTGTAAAAAAAAATACAGAAAAGACAGGAAGCCCCAGCGCGATGCTTAGTGTCTAAGATCCGACCCTAAATTTAACTGCACCGAGCTGGTAAAACGATGAAACGTGTTTTATAATAAATTCTGTATTTTAAAAATATATTAAATATCATCCCCAACTACCATCGAACAACCAACACCGACCAACTGCGAGGCTCTGGTTCGATACACGACGGGGACGATCATTTAGATGTCTGCATTTCCGGGTCTGGGGGTTTATTAAATTTGTTCTGGTATCTATTTAAGTATTTACTATGTATTATAATTGTTCACTACCACCCATAACACAACCACATCATTTTCTTACTTTAGGGTTAGATTCAATTTGTGTGACCTGTCCAGGGATATTTATTTATTTATTTATGGTTTGTCTAAAAAGACCCAAGACAGACATTTTAATTTTTTAAAAATTGTTTTTCTCAAATTTAATATTTAGAAAATAAAAACATTTTATACTGATCTAAAGTGTATGACCTATAAAATGTGCAGAAGTTGGGTTGCCTGATATTTACCGGAGGGGCAAGGTGTAAACTGATATGTCGATGGCAGTTACTTTTGCACGATCGGATAATTGACAAAAATGTAAATATAAAGATTACAATCCAAAAATTCAAAAAAGTTTTAATTACAAAAATTCTTGTAACGCGTCTATAAAATTCTTAAAACTACCACCGGATCGGAACGCGGCCACACACTGAGAATATCCGGCGAAAGAACTCAGCGGGCTTGTCTTTTTTTTATAAATCTAATTTACAAAAGTTTATTACATTTATAATTAACTTGTAGAGATTGGTATGAAGAGCAATTAATCCAAAGCATTTCTGTCTTCTAAATACTCTGAAATCTTGTAATAACGCTTACCATACAACTTGTTCTTAACGCATTTTTTAAATTTATTAAATGTTAAGTCTTTTAAATGCTCGGGCAAAAATTTAAGTTCTAATAATAACACTGCCCTTAGTCCCGTCACAATGCAAAGCAATTGTCATCCAGGAAATAAATGCAAATGTGAAGTTCAAGAGCCCGAATCAAAAGCGAATACTGATTTCTTCGTATGTCGAATATCCGTATATGATATTCGACATACGAAGAAATCAGTATCCGCGCCATCTCAAGTTGTAACACCTTTACATACAAATATGTCCTTCATTGATACTTTTTCCATTAACGTATGTTTTTATTACCAAACCAGTAATCGTTTAGTCTGAAGGGCTAGTAATAATTATACTGACTGACTGATTATATTAACTATTATAGTATAATATACTTCCTACATCAC
>NJDD01003920.1:105013-120965 GCA_002245505.1 Calephelis nemesis | reverse complement strand
GGACTAGACCACAGAACGACAATAAACTGTATAACCTATGGAATGTTTGAGGATCAACGATGCAGCATTATATGAATACTCTTAACATACTTTTTACAATGACCTGCATGATGCCAATAACTTCTTATGTAACTTTCGATTGCTTTTTATTATGAGACTGTTATTATAATTGATATTTAACCTGTTTAATGTTTAACATGTTTTTTATTGGAAGTAAGTGTACTTCCTGTTTATTATAATACATCTTATCTACAAAAGACAATAGCATCGCTAATTTCCCCCGTATTGGTACGGGTCTACAAATAGAGTATACAAATTTGCTATTCTTCTAGGCAGCTTATAAGAGGCGAGCACAGAGATCATAAACGCTTATAATATAACCTGGTTCGATTCTCTTGTCGGGCAACAAAAAAGTAGAAAATGTATATTTTAAATTTTCGTAAAAAAAGGTGTCTGGGATAGGATATGTGCAATGTTTGCCACCTACTTAGTGTCTTCGACTAGTCGTGGCCCATGGGTGCCCTGGTTGTGTCTCTCCCTACCTCTGCGGGAACGTAGGCGTGAAGGTATATTTTTTGTAAAATACCGAGCGTACCTAACACGATATTTATTTTCTTCCATTTTTGTTCCAAAAACAAGATAAAAAAAAATCTCCTAAGAACTGATTGCTCGCTAAAATAAGTCCAATAATGGTCCGCAAAGGGCCACTTGCACATTCCTGGGTTAATAAACATAACGGGTTAAACTGTCAAATGTATATTGAATTAGTCCTATGTTAGAAGCAAACCTAGAGTTAAATATGTAACCCAGGAGTGTGCAAGTGGGCCTTAGTGTTTTTATTTTATTTGCAAAAAGGATATGTCTATTCCTTACCTCCCACACTATCAGTTCTTCCAATGTGTCCAAAACTAAACTAGTACAAATATACATATTCGTTACGCACGACGATTACTCACGATTAATCTCGGGTCATGAAAGTGAAGATGCGCGAAAGCATTTTCTATTCTATCTTCCTCATACGTTCACACAAGAGCACTTATGAAGCTGTTACGTCTGATCTCTCTTTCTAACTCGTGGCAAATGATGCGAGGTCCGACTTTTAGAGCGGTTTATGCTTGTTTGTTTCCGTGTTGAATATGATCTTTAATGATGTATAGGTAAATTAACTATCCCTCCTTAGATTCCCATGAATTACTTTGTATGTGAATAGTAAGATGGTGGTAATTCTACTGTTCAAAAATAGAACTTAATTTAGATACATGCTATCTTTTACAAGTGAAACGAAAACAAAAGGGATGGAATATTTTAGACATCAGAATCAGAATCAGAAAATTTTTTATTCACTTGAACCATACAAGTGGTATTTGTGCGCGTTGACATTTTTATAAACTACCACCGAGAAGATCCAGCGAACGAAACTCAGCGGGTTTGTCTTTTTTCAATAATAATAGTTACAATATAAACTAGATTAAAAATATAAATTACAATTTGACTTTAACTTAAATAAAAGGTACAACAAATTACATTACAAATTGCAGTGGGAGATTGAAACCTAAGCATGTTCATCTTCTAAACACTCCGAGATCGTATAATAGCCTTTTAGATATAATTTTGCTTTTATACATTTTTTATACTTATTTAAAGATCATATTAGTGACATTTTTAATCAACGATTTCCGAGTGACAGATTAAACGTCTGTAGAATTGTCGTGTACGTTATAATCTGACAGTAAGTACCTACTACTAAACGTACTAAAAGTGCTTTGTCTCTTTCTATTATTTTCGTTGAAATAAGATAGCAAAAACTTTAAATTAGCTAAGTGAGTACGCAACAAAATTGCCACCAATATTTCCCATGCCATACAAGTTCTTCTTATGACATGTCTGAAAAATTCTAAAATCTACTACTGCATATAAACGCGGCTACTCTTTGAAAAGGTATATTAATTCTTATCATACCCATTGTATGGATAAGTAGATCTTGACTACCAAAGGAAGGTAGAGGTTATATATTGGACTTTTAAATTTTTAGGGTTCCGTAGCCAAAGGGGAAATTTTACTAAGCCTCCGCTTTCTGTCTCTCTCCAGGCTGTATCTCATAAACCGTGATAGCTAGAAAGCTGAAATTTCAAAAACAATGTATTTCCGTTGCCGCTGTAACAACAAGCACTAAAAATTAAAAAAAATATATATTATAATGCCCCATAGAATAAACGTGTTTTTTTCGTATTTTTTGTTCAATGTTAAAAACGGAAACGGACGCTTCAAATTTTCACAGTGTATTTACTTTCAAAATAAATAATTAAATAACAATAAAGTAAATATTATAGGGGGGCTCCCAAACAACAAACGATTTTTAGTAGATAGATGATAAGTACGGAACCTTACGTGCGCGAGTCCGACTGCACTTGGCTGGTTTTTAATATCAAACCACAAACTATGATGGGGATAAAAGTGTATATGAAAAACGTGTCAATATTAACTGATGCTGTAGTCCGAGATAACTATTTTAGGCTGAGGAGGTCGCGGCTAAATGAGTATTTTATAGATGTATAGATAATCTTGCAAACTTGCCTAGCTTTCTCCACATTAATTACTCAATTCAAACAAATACGCCGCTTTTGGAGTATCTTTTTTTTATGATATTGGAAGGCAAATCCTAGAGATACCAAAGGCGGTAACTTACCCTCCGAACCGGAACACGTCAAGACGTTATGGCGCCAGGAATAGGTAAGGCGGTGGTACCAATCAGGGTGAGTCGCTGCGAATCTCTACCACCTAGTCAGGAGTCGCGGTGTTAGTGACAGTAAGCCTTCGCTCGCCTTTTACGAGCTGCCTGGCAGGAAGGCAGATGGTCTATTCTTCAAAGGAGCCCGGACCAACACGGGGAGAATCTTGACACCATCCTCGAATGATATACGAGCGATTTGATCATGGAAGGTTAGCCTAGGTCTCCTCGGGTACCAACATCCATCTATATTCGCATTGTATAATAATAATAAAGAAATAAATATCCCTGGACAAGTTACACAAATTGAATCTAACTACAAAGTAAGCAAATTATATGCTTGAATGAGTATTAAGGGTGTTAGTCAACGTTTTTTAATACATAGAAATACTTAAATAGATACCAGAATAAATTTAATAAACACCCAGACCCGGAAATGCAGACATCTAAATGTTCATCACACAAATGCCTGCCCCCGTCGGGAATCGGAACTGAGCTTCGTGGTTGATCGGTATATTTAGGAGTGTACGCTAGCCATTCGACCAAGGAGGCGGTATTGTACATTTGTTTCGTCAATCTTACAATATTTCCATATGACCGAACCTTTCCATATGACACTCTTTCTCAGATCTCACTGTTGCAGGAAAGTCTGTCAGAATCAAGACTTTGTAACTAGATAATCCAGTATGAGGATGGTCGTGAAGGTATATTTGTATTTTTTAAAATGGAAATGGACAATTTCTTAAGTGATATAATCGCGAAAGTCTCTCTGTCTGCTACTGCTTATGTCTGAACCATTCTGTTCCGATTTTGATAAAATTTTATGTACATATAGTTAAAGATTCGAGTTTAAACAGGCTATTTTTTTCGAAAAATCAATAGGATATAAATAGAATTATAGGGTAGGTATATATAGGAATTGAAATACATATTTTTTTAGGTAGGAACATAACCCATCTTTTCTAATTATTTCCACTAATCAAAAATGCGAGATGTGGCCAGCGCAACATGTCATATAAATTAACTTTTTGCATTGCACGACCGACAAGTAACTGGTCCTACACTTCCTGTATCACTTCGACAACAAACCACTTTCTACAAGTGATATATTAAATATGCAATATTACACACGATTTTCATTGGTGTATTAAGCTTCAGCTGAAAAAATATTTTGGTTTGAAAGTGTAGTAATTTATTTACTGATCGCATAGTTCAGTCTTTCTCAAAGTGGGCGATATCGCCCCCTTGTGGGCGCTAGAGGCCTCGAGAGGACAAGTAAGGGGTTAAAAAAACTTTAACTTCAATTCCAACTATTTCATATTTTAAAATTCGCCAAAATTAAAATCTCAAAACATCCGTATTTATATCCTATACCATTGCAGAGATATATTTTTTTATGATATCGGAAGGTAAGCAAGCAGACGGATTTCCTGATGGTAAGAAGTTCACGTTGCCTAGAGTCACCAAAGGTGGTAAAGGTGCGTTGCCGACCTGAGACCTGTGGATAAGGAGGTGAGGCGGTGGTACCAATCCAGGCGAGTCACTGTGAAACTCTAACACCTAGTCAAATGTCACAGTGTTAGTGACTATAAGCCTATGTTCACCTTTTACGAGCTACCTGGCAGGAAGGTCTATTCTGTAAAGGAGCCCGGACCAACACAGGAAAAAAGTTTGGCCATGTCTCCATGTTGCAGGAAAGTCTGTCAGAATCTATTTAGGTATATATCGATTTATATTTAAGTTTACAGTCGCGAATGGAGTTACACCGACAGCCGACAGCCAGTACAAAACCGACTCCAACTGTTTCATTATTAAATTAGGTAGTAGTTTTTACATGCTACTAGCCGACCGGCCTTTGTGTCCGTTGACATCAACAACTACTAACAGTTTGTATGGAGTATAATGTTGTTTTACCTATTTTCCTGCAACTTTCTTGGGTTTTCTTCGCATTAAAACCTTTTCCGATAACTAACACAAGCGAAATTGGTCCTTCTATTCAGACGATGATATATATACATGTAACTCAAAAACCAATAGACATAACAATATTAATATAGGATGACCTCGAAATCATGATCTATCTTTTAAAATAGAAATATTGAAATCGGATTACAATCATACAACTACAGACGAAATGATAATCTTCTCCTTTTTTGGAGTCGGTTAATAATATAGGCACAAATAATTAATGCTTAGTATATACATAATGTTGGCCGAATTTCGACCAACGGGCGATCACTTGGAAGAAACCTTGATAAGATATCAGATGACAATGAAAATTTGAAACGGAAGGAAGTGATTTTACATCTAAGAACAATTATGACGGTGTAATATTTGTTTAATCCATTATTGGACAAAGATGGCTCTCATGAGATAGGATTTTATTTTGTGCCTGTTATAATAATTGTTAATTGTATTTATTTCGCATCTAGTTACCACTTCCTATGCGTGGCAATAAGCCATTTATTATTTAATCGAAAATAAGTATTATGTAATAATCATTTAATCCAAAAAATAATGTGGAGGAAGCCAGAAAGGTTTGCAATCGTTAAATTTGGCACTCAATACTCTGCCTACCCCGTAAGGCTCTTGGTATAAAGTTAAGTAAGTTAAATAATGTGTAAGTACGTGTATAATCCAAACATTAAAAATGTTCAACGCACGACAAAATTGATATTATAATTAACATGTAATGTAGAAAAGAAGTACTTTAATCACGCTAGCTTTCAAACAAAAACCGCATCAAAATCGGTAAATCCTTTCAAGAGACGACTTCTTTCAGACTAGACGACTTCATTACATCATTTAGTTAAACAAAAAAGTTGTTTGGGAAATAGAAAAAAAACATTTGATACTTACCAAATCCTTAGGTATCTATGAATCATGACTTAGCTTTCGAAACAAGAACTAACAAAATCCATTATTTAAACGAACATACTAGTAAATACTAATAACTCGAAAACTTTTTTCCCCGTGTTGATCCGGGCTCCTTTGCAGAATAGACCATCTGCCTTTCTTGCCAGGCAGCTCGTAAAAGGTGAGCATAGGCTTATCATCACTAACACCGTGACATCTGACTAGGTGGAAGAGTTTCGCAGCGACTCGCCCGGATTGGTACTACCGCCTTACCTATTCCTGCCGCCATAAAGTCATGACGTGTTCCGGTTCGGAGGGTAAGGTAGCCGGTAAACTTACTTTTGCTCGAGGCCTAACATCCTGACCTCAGGTTGGCAACGCACCATTACCATCTTTGATGTCTCTAGGCGGCGTGAATTTTTTACCATCTGGAAATCCGTCTGCTTGTTTGCCTTCCTATAACATAAAAAAAGCTACTCGTATCTGACGATTGACCATCAGTCACAATCAAAAGAACAAAAAAATTCTTCATGTCAATATAAGTCGGCAGAGGCACAACCACGTCACCCATGACTAGCCGAAGATACTAAACCCTACAATCTGAAAGGGGGCAAGCCTATCCCCAACTGGACTCATATCTAATCCAAAAGATGGTAGGACGTCAGCAGATTTGCACATTACGGTTTACCAAGATTTCAGACCAGTGACTCAGCCATAACATCTATGTTGCCTCTATGCTACGAATGTTTCTTATCAACAGAAACAACATAGTCTATAATAAAGATGCGCAAAAGGTTTAACATCCCAGCTATGCAAGCAACGCACCAATTACATATTTGGTAAGTTTTATTAGGAGCTAAATCTGTTAACCCAAAAAAATATTTAAACTAAAAAACTAAAAAAATCTAAACTATTAGTTTTATTGCAAGCTAAATCCGGCAACCGTCCAAACTAAAAAAATGTTTTTCTGCATGTCACCTGTTTGCATGATACTAACCAGCTCGGTCACAATGCCGTAGGTCAATATTGCATAACGTTTTCCTCTCAAAAATAAAAGTGAATGGTCATAATTTTATAATTATGTATGTTATAAACAACGTGTAACCATCCTCAATCTTGCTCTGAGAAACGTTTTAACTGTGTCATTACTACGACTACTTAGAAGGGGAGTCCGAGAGGGGATTTTGCAAGTTACTCGAGCGTGTTAGGGAAATTCATTGTAGCATCGTTTAATATCTTCATAATGTTTAAAACTTCTATAAACATTGCAGCTGTGGAGAAGTCCGTTGTATGGAAGAAAAACTATTCAAATCTTAATATTTTAAAAAAATGTTTTTTGTCGTAAAACGAATATTCGAGTTTATTTTTATGCATAAAAATTTAGAAGGACTATCGTACATCCTGTTATGTTATATTATATTATGTTATATACGATGGAGATGTTTTAACTAAGGTATGAAATGTCTCCCACATAATCTGAGGGATTCGAGAAACTGCCAAAAGCCCCTACCGGGCTCCCTTACTAACACAATGCGTATTCTCAGCGAGTAGCCGTTCCGAAACAGCGGTGGATTTTAGAATTATATAAACTCTTTGGAAGTTACCGCTTGTATGGCCTATGTACTTTTTTATTCTGATTGTATTTTTATGATTTAGGGCCTTAGTTCTAACTAAAATTTTATACTAAACTTTGCAAATGGCAATAATTTAAACACACTAAAATATGACTCAGTTACCAATAAATACTTACTATATATTTTTACGCCAAGTCCCTTGAACTGCAGAAAGAGACAAATTTTAAAATAAATAGAAATCAAATAAAAATATTTATAACTTAATGTACCTCCGGAACGAAATGTGACTTCACTGAGCAGATTCGGCAAGAAACTTAGCAAGCTTATCTTTTTTCCTTTAAACCATATGTTTTTTTTAATACTATAGACTTAGAATAATAGCGTTATTATTCTAAGACTATAGATATGTATTTTTCTTATTTTCCTTCTAAATAACAAATAAATGAAAGTTCCTGCTGTCCACAGCATAAACAAAGATTGTTGATGCATACTAACATAGCAAATAACATGACAACATTATTAATCAGCAAAAATTACTTTTTTTCTGTTTGTATGAATGAAAAAGTTATTTTTGTACATGTTGTTGAGCTAACCACGTATATGCACACTGGTCGTGATGGTAAGAGACAACAGTGGCCTATAGATACCATAGATGTTACGAGTGCGTCGTTAATCTGCGGTCGGGATGTTAGACCTATTGTGTAAGTCCAACCGGTTACTCTACCCTCCGGACCGGAACATGACCGAGTCATTGTTCCGCCAATATGCAAGGCGGATCTCAACTCGGTTGCTGCATAGCACTCTACCACCAGTAAATATTTGTATTTTTAAAACAGAATCATAATAAAACTTGAAACATGTGGACCACACAATGGCTTCATTTGTGCGTTGATATTACAATAAAACTACCACCAAATCGGAATCGCGGCCATATACTGAGAAAATCTGGCAAAAGAAACAAAATCTTTTTTCAAAATTAATCATCTTTATATATATAATTCTTCTGTGAGTGTGTATGTCACTGAACTCCTTCTAGACGGCTGTACCGATGTTAATGAAAGTATTTGTGCTTGTTCAAGGGAATTCGAGAATGGTTTAGATTCACAATTTGGTCTCCTGGAAAATGTTTTTTAAATTAATTTTTTAATAATAAGTCGTTGTTGATTTTGGAATGTTTCACATCGGATCCGACAGACTGCGCTACTGTCGAAGCATTAATGTCAAGCGATACGAAGTTTGCTGGGTCAGCTAGTTACATTATAAAGTCCAAAAATATACAGTCACATTTCTACAGTCTATTTAAACATGTACTAGATATAAATATAAAGTATACTAGATATCCTACGATATACTTGATATGAAGTATTAGATGTTGTCCGCGACTTTGTACTCATACATTGAAGTGACTTTTCCTGGTAAGTGATGGGAACACAACATTTTCTAGCAGTGAAAGATTTTTTTATGATATTAATTGGAAGGCAAACAAGCAGACGGATTTCCTGGAGGTAAGAAATTCATGTCGCCTAGAGACACCATAAGTGGTAATGGTGCGTTGCCAAGCTGAGGCCAGGATGATAGACCTCGAGCAAAAGCAAGCTTACCGGCTACCTCACCCTCCGAACCGGTATACGTCAACGGCAAGCACTGACGTCATGGCGGCAGGAATAGGTAAGGCTGCGGTACCAATCCGGGCAAGTCGCTCCGAAGCTCTACCACCTAGTAGGTAGTAGGTATGTTGACTCGGATTACAATTACCCAAAATTTGATAAAAAGGCGTTTAACACTTTTTTAAAGAAAATGTGAACAAACAGACAAACTAATAAATTTTGCATCTTTCATACAATACATGTGAATTTGCTCTTAAAAATATTTTATGTAGAGATTTAGTTTCATTATACTTAATTTTATTAGGTGTATATTTATTAAGATGTATGTTATAAATTAAATCACAAAATAAAGTGCTATTCCGAAGCATATTCGCCTTCCAAACACTAATATTTAAGAATAGCCTTTCTTTCATTATTTTTATTTTAATAAATACGTTTGCCAAAAAAATCAAATAAGGTGGCCCATTTTCGGAAACCAGTTTCTGAAACGTCAATAAATATAAATATATGGTTAAGCTGTTCATAACAGCTGTTTGTCATGATTCGGCTTGGATTTCTAGCAGGCCGAATCAAAGAGCTGTTAAGCATGATGTCATTTTAGAAGTCTAAACCGAATCATCTTTAACAGCTGTTAGGAAGAGCTTAATTGTAGACAAAATTTCACTGGCGTTTCGGCCTTTCTTATTCCTAATACCATAACATCTGTTTAATTGTTGAATTCAGTGCTGGAAAGGTTAAATCCCGATCAAAGCTAGCAACACACCAGTAACATAAATAAAACGTATAGATGAAAATTCATGTCATTTTTTATGTTAATTTTGGTGCATAATAAAGTGTATTCATTCATTCAGTCATCTGGAGATCCATTTGTGTTTTAGCTTTCTGATACCATAAATATAAAAAGGTGATGTGGTCATCACATCCCACCCCAAATTAATGGATGGAAAAGACATCTTACTGAGCCCTAATCACTACCTTATATTGAGTACTCATAAATTACTAGCAGCATACTATTAGTTATTACTTAACGATGAGAAAGTAACAATAATTATAATCTGCGATAGCCGTTCCGTATTTATCTATATCGACGCGTGAGAGACAAAACTCACTAAGCGACAAAAGTAACTTAAATTGATAGTTAATTTAGTTAGTTTAGTTTGAAAGTTAAAACTCACTAAGCGACAAAAGTAACTTAAATTGATAGTTAATTTGAGTGCATTAAAACTCAATTATATCGAGGGTTGAAAGACAAAACTTAGTAAGCGACAAAAGTAACTTAAGTTGATGGTTAACTTTAGTGCAGTAATATTCATCTGTATCGACGTTTGAGACAAAACCTACTAATTGACAAAAGCGACTTAAATTGATAGTTAAATTTTAGTGCAATTAAATTCATCCGTGGCGACGCTTGAAAGACAAAGCTTTCTTCACAAGAGACCCGGACCGGATCAAAACAGTGACATATGTTTGGTGCTTTTTTTCTCTAAGCCAGATTTGACTTTTAATCGTTAATGTTATCATATTCAGAGCGGTATTAAAAGTAAAAACGTAAGTATTTTATACAAAATATACAACCTAAAACAAAAATTTAAAAAATTATTTTCAGTCTGTCTGTTTGCCTGTTCGCAAGTAACAGTTATATGTAATATAATAATATTTTTTATGTACTTGTATTACCCTCCAAACTCCCAAACGGCTGGACCAATTTGGTTGAAATTTTTAATACTTTCAGTGATTTTTAGATATTTTAAAACATAATTGCTTCTGTCACTATGTCATCACATAAGGGTACTAAGTTTTGCTGGGTCTTCGACTAGTGATAATTTCACAAGGCTTCAAAATACATGGTATTAGTTAGCGTATCTTTATTTTAAATGTTTGTTAACCTCTGCTATTATGAAGCTCGTTACCGACGATTTATGTTTATACCTAGAGAGCTGCAAAGCACTGATGCCTCCCGAGTTTTTCTTTAAATTAAATAACATGTGTTTGCTTAATTAATCCACACTAATTATATAAATGCAAAAGTCTGCCTTTCTGTATGTTGCTATTTCACGACTAAATAGCTTAACCTATTTAACTGATGCATATAGCTAATGATCAAAGTTAAAACAAAGGCTATTTTTTCAAAAACCAACACCCAAAGGACTATAATAGGGGTTGAAAGTTTGTGTGAACATTGTAACTATTCTACGTTGAAGTCACGGACTAACTGTTAATATGTAATAACTTGTAAATTCAATTTCGCAAATTTGCTCATCTTTAATAGTTTTCCTTATTGCCGAAAACCAGACCGACCACTCAAACTCTACCGACATTTTACCGCCAACTGGCCAACATGTTACGTGGTGCTGTAATGATTTCTTGCAAAGATCAATAAGTTTATGATGATTATCTCACTATCATATATATTGTAAGATGATCTCACTATTATGATGTTCACCTAGAATCGTCATAAGCATTCAAAGGACATTGACATATGGTCGTTTTTTGCAACTATTTACTTATCCTACTAATATTATAACTTCGAAAGTTTGTATGTTTCTTTGTTACTTCTTCACGTAAAACTACTGAACTGATTTTCATAAAATTTGGCACACACTTAGAGGCAGAGGCGGATTAAATTCACTTTATTTTAATTGCGCCCTAGGCAAACACCTCGTTGGCGCTCCTGTATTACAGATAACTGGTAAACCAAGTAAATATGTGATGACTTGATGAGTCATGAAAGTGAAGAAAGCAAGAAGGACAAAAGGAACATGGACATGGACATGGACGCGCTTCTTTGTAATCTCGCCCCTAGGCACATGCCTACTTTGCGTTAGGGATAATACGCCTCTGCTTAGAGAGTAACTTATATTAACAAATAGGATAATTTTCATCCCGAAAAATGTTTCTGTGGGACCATTAACCACTCGGGCATCGCCGCTGGTAACAGCTAGTACAAATATGTTTATGTGTGTGTATGTTTATGCAATTAATAATAGTGTATACACAAGTACAGAGATTTACTCCTTTTTGTCTCTTTCAAATCTGCATCTATATTTAAATATGAATCTTTAACACTTTTTACTTTAATTGTTTGTTACTCTTGGAGATAAAGTGCACAAGTGAAATAATTATAAAAAAAAGTGTATCGGTGTTTCCTCGTTGCCGCCTAATCTCATTAAATAAGCTTGAGTAACGAAGCCACCGATTTACTCAAGACTCTGACATGACTTTAAATATAATGACTTATGACTGAAAATGAAAGAATTTATTAACAGGAGTCACGAGTGATATGGCAGCTTGGCGCAAAGTTCTAAGCCGGCCCCAGTAAGGGGCAAATTAACTTAAAAAAAATAAGGAGTTTTGGTGCCATTGTGAATGAAGATGGTCGTAATTTTTTCACAATTATTGAATTTAATATAAATTATGAGTAAAATTAGTTAATTTAGGTGGGAATTAGTTTAATTTTGTGTAGTGAACAATGCACAAATGAAATAATTTTGAAGTAATTAGTGTATCGTGAATTTCCTCGCTGCCGCCAAATCTCCCAAAGTGAGCTTGTATAAAGTACTTTACTCAAAACCCTGACGTAACTTTGTAAATAGTGACTAATGACTGTATAATAATAATTAATACGGAGGACATGTGACTAATGTATGTATAAGAAATAATTAATACGGAAGACGTGGCAGCATGGCCTAAAGGTCTTAGCCGGCCCCAGAAAGGGGCAAATCAACTTAAAAAAACATTGAGATTTTTGTAAAGTAGGTCTTACATTTTTCTAGAATATATTTAAGGCACACATTATACAGGTATTTAAGGGTACACGTTATGCTACGTTGGTGTTGACTTGTTACTTGTATTCAAATGAACTTCATTAACGACCAAATTATGCAACACCTAAGCCATTATAATTTATACAAAATAGAATAATTACACAATCGTTTTTGAAAAAAAAACTGGCCATAATTAAATTTGTGTCAGATTAAATTAAAAATTAAGGCAAAACATATTTTGAAATAACAATTTCTAACATACTTAAGCTGCATATACAACATTTAATGCTGTCGCGGCAAGTGTTACTATTAAATAGATAGTTTTTTGCTTTAGCATGATAAACACTATGTTTCTGGTGTGTCAATCTTTCTAATAAGTACTTTTACCTCGACTATAATTTTGTTAGTGTTTAATACCATCGAAAACATAACCTGTTCAAAATTCAAATCCAGTTACTCAGATTTTCTTAAGAAAAAGTATTTTCACGCCTATATTCCCAAAGATGTAAGCAAAGGCGCAACTACTCACGACTAGCCGACGACACTAAGTCTCACACTGTGACTGGTGGTAAGCCTATCTCCAACTGGTCACACATCCAATTCCGGGTAATGCTATTTTAATAAAAAAAATTAAAATACATATTTTCTGTTTTTACTTTTTGCCAGACCTGGGGATCAAAACCTTGACATCAAGAAGTCAGGTCTGATGATGGATCGCAACACCACAGAGAAGATAGATTTTCTACAATATAAAAACTCTTAGATCATACCAAGTAGGTTATTAAATTATGTAGTACCTACCTACTTAAAGGTTTTTTTATCTAAAATTGTTACGTAATTATGTACCTAACCTAAAAACATTTAACAGTAACTATACTAATATTGAAAATATGTTTTAAATAAATAGATTGACTTGGCTACGGTGGGTTATTTTAAACCCTCACGTCCCTCCCTCCCTCCAGGATGGGATGGGATTTTCACCGACAAGGAGCTGATGTAATAAGTAGTCTTTTAGGCTACATTTTTTGTTAAATTCCACATCCTCCAAACCACCTGACGTGTTCCGGACTGGAGGGTAAGGTAGCCGGTAAGCTTACTTTTGCTCGAGACCAAACATCCCGGCCTCAGGTTGGCAACGCACCATTGTCACCTTTGGTTTCTCTAAGCTTACCATCAGGAAATCCGCCTGCTTGTTTGCCTTCCAATATCATTAAAAAAAAAGGATAAAATCGCGGGTTTCAGTGAAATCAGCTAATTTCTACAGTATGTTAGGTATCGGATTTCCGATATTTAATACACGTGTTCTAAAATATGTCATAAGGAAACTGGCCCAGCGCACTTTACATCACCTTAACTTGTTGACAACTTAAAATGGCGACTACCCCATTTACAACGTTCCATTTTCAAACTATCTGGAAATTCATTAAAACAAACAATCAAAATTTTAAGCAAATTGGTCCAGCCGTTTAGAACCTAAGTGACAAACACGCGTAAAAAAAAATTATAATTATATACTGTTATTGTTCATCGACCAGTGTGTATTACCGGTGATGACATATGGAACTGAGACTTGGCTGTTACATGTGGGCTTCTTAAATAAGTTTAGAGTCGCTCATGTTGATATGGAGAGAGATATCCTCGGTGTTTTTCTGCCAGAGATCCGTGATTCGGTGATCCGCAAAAGAACGAGAGTAACCGATATAGTACAGAGAGTCAGCAAGCTGAAGTGGCAATAGGCAGGCCACATTGCTCGCAGAACCGACAACCGCTGGGGAAGTAAAGTTCTCTAGTGGCGGCCCCGCACCGGAGGACGTAGTGTTGGACGACCTTCCGCCCGGTGGACTGATGATTTGGTCAAAGTCGCGGGGAGTCGCTTGTTAAAAGCGGCTAACTTGTGGCGCTCTTTGGGGGAGGCCTATGTCCAGCAGTGGATGTCCTCCTGCTGATAATGATGATGGCAGTTATTGAAAAAAAGTTTTTTCTGTTTTCAATTTGCTAAATTTTACACAGCACACAACTCACTTGATGGAAAGTGAGGCTGGAGTCAAAGGTGATGCCCTAAGTCAGTAATTTATTTACACTGGCTTTAAAGTTGTCTAAGCTGTGTTTCTCCGGAAACACTGCTTTTAGGAACACTACCGGGTTTAATTGTGTTTTCCAACCATTCAGAAACTCGTCAAAATATTACAAATTACAAACAAACCGATCCAGCCATTTAGGAAGAGTTAGATGATAAAAGTTGTGATTTTTTTGCGCACAAACTAAACTTAATTCATGCATATCCTTTTCTAATGAATATATAACAAAAGAGATGGAACATTTCAGATATGTGAGATAAGTCCGGACATGTCAAATTGTCACGAATCAACATTTTTAAGGTATAGATTAATCATCTGTATAAATGTCGCCTCTGTGGTCTAGCGGTCCGGATGTTGGACTTGACTGCATGAGGTCTCGGGTTCGAATCCCGGGTCGGCCAACAAAAAGAAAATTTATTTTTTCCAATTTTCTAATAAAAAAAAATGTTGGTCGGGATTGGAAATGTGCCCGGTTGGCGATAGGCTTGCCACCTATCACATTGTGGGACTTAGTGTCTTCGGCTAGTCGTGGGTGCCTTGGTTGTGCCTCTGCCTACCTCTTCGGGGATATGGGCGTGAAGATACTATAAATGTCATATACAGACTAATCAGACAGCACTAAAAGTTTTCGTCTCTTTTTATTACTTTCGTTGAAAGAAGATAAAAATAATTTAAAATTACTTTAACGAATGCGAAACAAAATTATCATCATTGTGGGTACACGTAAAAAAGAATGACATAAATATATACATGATATAAAACAATAAATAAATCAATAAAAAAATGGTTGCCTGTAAAGTCGGTTTTACGGGCGAAGATTTTACGTGACAACGTCTTTTTCTCGGTAGAAAATTTGTTGATATGAATATTATTAAAGAGTGGGAGAGAGATGCAAGGCATTCGCCGCTCCGGCGGGCCTCTCTCTCGTTCGGTGACTCATCGTAACGTTACCGGGCGTTACACTTTTTCATGAGTGACTCCGAGCCGCAACCTAATTTAAGACGTTGACACGTCAAAAAGAAAATTAATTTCAAGGGGTTTCACATAATATATAAAGAAATTAATGATTACCTTTGGCCAATAACACAAATTAATTTAAAACGAAAGTAGGCACATCTTTCTTTTTAACAAGCACGGACTAAGTTAAGAGTAAAACAAAGTTGATATTATAGTCCATATCACATTGTAACTATAATACAAGGTTGAACCTTGGACTAATTTACTCCCTATTTATTATTAAAGCCCCATCTCGTGCCACAGTTTACAACTGGTTTAATGAATTCAAACGTGGTCGAACTAATCTCACCGATGATTTGCGTGAGGGACGGCCTTCTACAGCGACGAC
>NJDD01003920.1:51884-104553 GCA_002245505.1 Calephelis nemesis | reverse complement strand
TTTCATTTATTCCCGAAAATAAAAGAAAAACTTCGAGGAAAACATTTTGTGGACGCCGAAGAAGCAGTGGCTGCGTTTCAAAACGCCATCGAAGAGACCCCTAAGGCCAAGTGGGCAAGGTGCTTTTCTCAATGGTTCCATCGAATGCAGCGATGTATTGATGTAAATGGACGCTATTTTGAAAAGTTATAATAAAACTAATAACTTGCTAGAATGCTTAGTTTTTGATTTTCTAAGAACTTTCAGTTTGACCCTCGTAGGTAACTTCGGCTGCTCTTACGTTATACTTTTGCCTACCTATCCTCGGATAATGGTATGAAGATACTTATATTTTTCCTAATCTCATAAATATAAATCAAAATGATTATTAAATGTAAAGATCTAAGTACTACCTTTTGTTCTGGTTTTCTTCGATCATCATTTGAGTTGCCTTCTTGATCTTGATCAGCTCTTCATGAGTTTTTGTGGAGTATTCAAAGTTAGGTCTTTTAATTATTGCATCAAAAAGGCACGCTTCTTGGTAGAAAGCATAAATATGCTCTTACTTAGGTCGATATCAAAATATCTATTATTATAAAACAATGTGACCGCCTCGTTGGTCGAGTGGCATGCGTACTCCCCTAACTGCATCGACGAATCGGGAGGCTCTGGTTCGATTCCCGACGGGGGCAGGCATTTGTGTGATGAACATTTAGATGTCTGCATTTCCGGGTCTGGGTGTTTATTAAATGTATTCTGGTATTTATTTAAGTATTTCTATGTAATAGTATCGTTGACTAACACCCATAACACAGGCATATAATTTGCTTATTTTGGAGTTAGATTCAATTTGTGTGACTTGTCCAGAGATATTTATTTATTTGTAATGTGAAACACAGCGCAACTGGCAGTTTTAATTTTAACAAATGTAGATAGTAAAAAAACAATCAAGCGCAGTAAAACTAATAAAAACAAAACAAAAAAAACAAACTTCAAAAAAGATGATTTCAGTGTACAAAAATACACATAAAATATGTTTAATATGACTCGTAAACCTCGGTCGAAAGCCGAATCTCATCAAATATATGAAAACCTTTGAATTATGACCTACTTTTTGAAAAAGGATCATCAAAGTTCGTTATTGGCCTAGTACAAAAAGCAAAATGTAGATAATTAATATTAATCTTATGTGGAATCAGTTAAAACGGGCATAATCGGATATTACGAAGTCCGTCGGGATAGTGAATATTTTATGTTATAATATCATCAAATAATAGTAAAAGTGGTCCATAATAATCAAATTGGAATAAATTTTAAGTTCATATTTACATTTTCAATATATTTCGAACAAGGTAGGGGTGTACCTTCACTGTTGTATATAAGACCGACGCACGTTACTGATCTTACAAAAGAGTGATCGTTTTATCTGAGGTATAGTGGAAGGAGCTTAAAACATGGCCTCCTATTTTACCGTGAGTACAAAATAAACAATATTTAAAATAAAAAATACAAATAAATTTCATATTATTTTTTTAGCAAAAAAATATAAAAGTGATTTTCGAGTGTTGAACAATTGTGGATTTCGAAATTTAAACATTTTAGCATTTTTGTGTTAAGTGATTTTGAGTGATTTCGCGTGAAAAAAAACACAGTAAATATAACATATGTATTATGCAATATTTACTGTAAATATTTATTTTTAAATATTTACTTTTAGTACAACCATGAGAAAAAATATAATTTTTAAAGTAAAGTTAACTACACGTTTAATACCTATTTAATCTTTTTCTGAAAATCATGCCTAAATAACAGGAACTAAACTTTCACATTACATGATATCGTATATATCAACGTTGCTATTAACTTATCAAAAACAAAACCCATGCAACATTACGTCATTAGGGACAAACTATACATTTAGTGCAAGCGGTCTGAACCGCTTTCATTTTCATCCTCCGACATAAGCGAGCTTAGGATGTGTTATGCAAGTATAAGCTTTTATTACTTCGATTACTGGTACTTTGACCTTATGCGAGATAGCTTTAATGATCGCAACAAATAATGATCTGCGATAATAATATTACTGATTGATATACAAATATAGGCAAACATAATTTATGCAGTTTTTTTTATTTGCATTCGAAACATTTCCAATACATTTTGACATTTTTGAATACCAAACATTTTACTACATTGCTGAAAACGTTTACTGTATTTTTATTTTTTCAAAAATGTAGTGAAAGTTGTACTTAAACCAGCACTTTTTTTATAATCTTACTTTTAAATTTGTTTCAGTTAAGCTGTTTTTTGTTGGCTGGTATCGGCATCTGCACTGCAACATTTGGACATGAACAGTTAGTATTGGTTTTTTTATCATTTAAACTTTAATAAATACTTCATCTACCGTCAAAACTACTATCATAGTACATATTTTAAATTATAACCAGGTTTATATTGAGATTAAAAGTTATAGATTTTTTTTTAATCATAAGCCTGGTTTTATCTTAAAAATCTGTTAAGGTAAAATCTAAGTAACGTAAATAAATACGTCGTAGATGATTAATTTAATGGTATTAATTTTGATGGTATCCTTTAATAATTTATACTTGAAATCGTGAAACTTCTATCTGTTTATACGAATTGAAGAAAATAAATCCGTAAGGCCATTGTTTCTATTATACACTATAATAAACACATTAGAAGAGCACCATACGAAGCGGAACCGCAAAAACGTCTGTAGATGTAGTAATTTGGATGAGATTTCTATAAAAGAGGTTCTCACGCGCTCTTCTTTGTGGTTAATTGTGAAAATCTATTGTGTTGAACCCTTATGTAGTTTTCACTTGTTATATTTGACCCTGCTTTGCGATCTTTGTTTGTGGTTATTCTTTTTTATTAAATAATGCGCGTGCGATAACTTTCTGCATCTTGAATAATACATCCATTTTTGACAACATATTTCTATTTGACGTATATGCTTTTTTTAATTTCATGTGGGTCAAATGTATATGAACATACTTTATACAGTTTTAATAAGATTTACATATACCTTACGCTTACACCATTTTCCTTTATCCTTTTACTTTTTCTAGATTTAGTTAATATATTGACGCGGCAGCGAACGAATGACGACATGATTGTTGTTACTAACATAGATTTTTTTATGGATATCAGGCAAAATTAGTCAGAGCTGTCTTTGCAATTACTGACCTCTTGACTTTTGACAATGGAGTTAACAATGATTAAGTTTTAAATACACCTGAAATGATTATTTCAAAATATAGCATTTTCAAAAGTCAACAATTTTAGATTATAGGCTGTTCCTTTACCGATTCCTTTGCCAATGTAACTTCCAGCTAACGTAGGTACTGAATTAGGTAGGTGGTAAAATTTAGTACGTATGTATATTGGATTTCGGTATTGTGAAATTATGTTCCGGTGATGATCTGTCGAAAAGTCAGATGGACAGATAGACTAATGTTAGATTACTAAGTAATATTAGTGTGATAATTATACTAATAGATTTCAATTACCTAATAGGAAAGGATATTCTATTTCTTTTTTCTTTGTTTTAGTGTACACATCCGAGTTCATATACCAGAGCCACATCATTCGTCTAAAGAAGTGGTAGTTCATGAACATCACGACGACCATGGCGGCGGTGGTGGTGGTTACGGCGGTGGATTTGGAGGTGGTCACGGAGGTGGCCACGGAGGCGGACTAGCAGACCATTTACACGGAGGATTCGCTGACCATCTTAAAGAGCATGGCCATGGCGGTGGTTTTGGAGGAGGTTTTGGCGGAGGGCATGGTGGACATGATTTCGGCGGTGGCCACGGCGGATATGGTGGTGGTGGATTTGGAGGTGACCATGGAGATATAGGACATGACTTTGGACATGGAGGAGGACTTGATATTGGAGGCCACGGAGGACACGGAGGAGGATTTGATTTAGGAGGCGGTCATGGAGGACATGGAGGAGGATTTGATTTGGGAGGTGGTCACGATGGACATGGAGGAGGTGGATTTGATGGAGGCCACGGGGGGTTTGATCTAGGCGGTGGACACGGTGGACACGGAGGTGGTGGAGGATATGACCTCGGAGGTGGACATGGTGGACATGGAGGTGGATTCGACCTTGGCGGTGGACATGGTGGACACGGTGGCGGTGGATTTGACCTTGGAGGTGGTCATGGTGGACACGGTGGAGGCGGATTTGACTTTGGAGGTGGACATGGTGGACACGGAGGTGGCTTTGATCTAGGAGGTGGCCATGGAGGACATGGAGGTGGTGGATTTGACCTTGGCGGTGGACATGGAGGTCATGGAGGAGGTGGATTCGATCTCGGACATGGTCATGGAGGACATGGGGGCGGAGGAAGATATGACCTAGGAGGTGGACATGGAGGTGGATTTGGCGGAGGTTTTGGAGGTGACCACGGTCATAGTGGAGGTGGATTTGGTGGCGGTCATGGTGGTCATGGTGGCGACAGTTACAGCGTTGGATATTCTGGTCATGACAGCTCACATGGATTAGGAAGTTTTGGTGGTGGTCATGACAGTTTTAGTGGTGGTCATGGAGGACACACAAGCATTGCCACTTTAAGTCTTGGATCACATGGAGGTAGTTATGGAGACAGTTATAGTATAGGAGGTGGTCATGGACACGGATCCGGGGGTTTCGGTGGTCACGATAGTTACAGTTCAGGTTTCGGAGGTCACGGAGGTGGTCATGGAGGTGGTCATGGAGGTGGTCACGGAGGTGGCCATGGAGGTGGCCACGGAGGTCACGGAGGGGACAGCTACACCAGCGCCATATCTGCAGGTCACGGAGGTGGCCCATACCACAAGAGAAAATAGGCTTAAAGGAAAGAAATGGAGAGCCAGTCATTATCTCCATCAAGGAGTACCAAGTATTACAGTACAATTGTTGTAAATAGATTAGTTAAGTTATTGTTGTATTGTTATTGGTTAAAATAAACTATTTAAAAACCGTGTATTCTTTTAAAGAAGATTATTTCTCACACTTTTTGTTTATGAGTTAGAAAGCAGATCTTGACTTTTTCTGTGGCCTCGTGGTCAGTTGTTGGCGTTAACTACCTAAGGTCCCAGGTTCGATTCTCGGGTCGGGCAAGTCAATTTGTTATGGAAATGTGTTTTGGAATTTCCTATTAAAATACCTTATTTGCATGGAATAAGTACCAGCTTGGCAATAGGTTTGCCACTTATCACATCACAGGACTAAAAAAATGTACTTTCGTCATGATGTCCAGGTTGTCCCTCTATCTACTTCTTCGAGGATATGAGTGTAAAGATACTTACTATCTAGTCTTGATTTTGGGCGGGTTTTGATCAGATTCTCGTACTTTTAGATTGATCTTGGTGAAATACTTAAGAGCTTTGCTTGGGTCTTGATTTTGTTATAATTTTGAAAGGCAAACAAGCAGACGGGTTTCCTGATAGTAATATATATAGTATGTAGATAGTAAAGGTGGTAATGACGCATTGCCGATCTGAAGCAGGGATGTAGTCAAGGTTGCCAAATCGGAATTCTTACCGATATAGTTCGATATAAGCAGGTGATTTTCAGGCCAAAAAGAACCAAAGAACCTATTATTAAATCCACTATCTCAGTTAGAATGCATGTGGTACAGTGCTGTGCAGCAATTCCCACTTATTGCTTCCTCCACCTTACCTATTGCTGCTATCATATCGCCAGTGCTCTCAGCTGTTGTGTTCGCTGCCAAAGGATAGGCGACTTAATGTGGTGATGTATTAGTTCCACCCTGGAATAGAATATGATAGAGTATATTTTTATTTACATTCACCTTACAAGAGGCCCTTATGACGAGTCTATATAATACTAAAACTACCACCGGATCGGAACGCGGACTCAAACCGAGAAGATCTGAAATCTCAGCGGGCTATCTTTTTTTCCTTATTCTATGCAAATGTATTAGTAATTACATCATACATCATCACTTGTAAGAGATTGGTATGAGGAGCAATTAATGCTGTTACGATATTTGTCAATCACCATCTCATCTCTAAAAATGGTACTCCCTTGGTCATCGTATCAGTCTTAAACGGATGGGGCAATTTTGATAATCCTTTTTTCGTCGTTAGTTATTGTCCGAAAAAGATTCATGAGAAAAAAACTTCAATAGTCAGAAAAGGGCAAAATCATTTGGTCAGCTAGTACTATATGTATCTGTAAAAACTTTATTTCTCTTTGCAATGAATCAAGAACATTAGTGGTAGAGTGCTGTGCGGCAGCTTGCCCGGGTAGGGATCCACCTTACCTACTTTTACTTTTTTTTTCTCCTACCTATGACTCTGTCATGTTCCTGATAGCAAGTAGCCGTACAAAAGATCTAACATCCCGGCCACAGGACAGTGACGCACCTGTAACATCTGTGAAGTCTATAGGCCACATCTTACAATCAGGAAATACGTATGCTCACATAAAAAAACAAGCGATGGTTTATATATAATAAACACCACAACTAAGACTTCTATTTTTGATTAATTAATTCACTTTGGTACAGTCTTACGAAATAACATCAGAGCTCGCCACTGTCCTGTTGTTAAACTGATGAGAATGGTAGTTGTTTATTTTATTAATGGAAAATGCTTAACACTCTGCCAGTGGCTATGAACCATTGTGTATATAAGTAGATAAGTTCTTCTTTCAAGTTTCTTACCGCCATAATATTTTACAAAACCATGAAACAGCTAAAAAGCTATCTGGCTGGGACTGGCAGGCATAGAGGCTGGTTTGTAGGCTTGTTGGCAAATTGGCTAGCTAAATAGTTACACAGGCGACAACCCAGCCACCTGACGTCCTAGATGATCACTAATTTCAATGAACTTGAAACTCTTGAACTTGAAATCCCCGTGTTGGTCCGGGCTCCTTTGCAGAATAGACCATCTGCCTTCCTACCAGGCAGCTCTTAAAAGGCGAGCATAGGCTTAACATCTTACAAGGTGGTAGAATTGCGCAGCGACTTGTGCGGATTGGTACCACCGCCGTACCTATTCCTGCCGCCATAACGTCATGACGTGTTCCGGTTCGGAGGGTAAGGTAGCCGGTAAATGTAATTTTGCTTGAGGTCGAACATCCCGGGCTCAGATTGACAATGCACCATTACCTCCTTTGGTGTCTCTAGGTGACGTGAATTTCTTACCACCAGGAAATCCATCTGCTTGTTTGCTTTCAATACCATAAAAAAGACAGTAAGTAATGACAATTAGATCATTATGTATTGCCATATACCTAAATAAAAAACAAACAAATAACCAAATACATATGAAATAAAAAAATATTCATATCTTTAACGGCCGGTTAAGATATTTCTAATATATAATCCACAAACAACAAGTAATCATCCGTTCCTACTCAGGAAAAAGAGATAGTATTGCATAATTCAGACCGCAAAAAAGTGGTCTTAGGTTTCAAAATCTGGTACGTAACCTTGATCTTGCCATCTAAAATAAAACTGCTCTACTTGTCAAGTCATAATGGCCGTTTTTTATTATATTATGTAAATACTTTAACAAATACTAATTTTGTATAATTATAATTTATATTAAATATTTAACAACGCATATCGCCTCTGCGGTCTAGTGGTCAGGCGTCGGACTTGACTTCTTAAGGGTTCGATCTCCGGGTCGGGCAACAAAATAAAATTGAAAATGTGTATTTTCAAATTTCTGATAAAAATAGCGTGGCCCGGAATTGGACATGTGGTCGGTTGGCGTTAGACTTATAAAATTATTAAAAAAATTAAATATGCATGTTCTAAGTGTTTTTATACTCGATCCAGAGATCAAACCTGGAACCTCAAGAAGTCAAGTCCATCTTCACGACATCACGTCATCTTCACGCCGGTGTTAACAAAAAACAAAAGGGGCTGCAAGATTAGATCACCCAAGGTGCTTTATATGGCTAACCTATAGCCAATCTGGTAATAACCAAATCTCAAGCAACGATTTCTTTGTATGCTAACTTATAAGCATGTGACTACATTTTCTTTTCAAACTTGACCTAAAATTCCATTAAAACAGTTTCAAAGACAATGCCACTAATTTCAAAATATTATGCACTCTCTGACATAATAGTAATGTACAGTCAAATGGGTGTTGCATAGTTTTATGTTAATTATTACCTGGTTTTCGTAAATATTAATTGCATTTGTAAATAAAAACTGTATAAAACGTCTCCGTTGTGAAATTAACGACTTGCAAAACAATTTTCAAAAAATCCAAATAAAAATCTCGATAAGAACAAAATTCTCCGATTAACTGAACGTAATCAATTTTTACGGTTCAAAGGATATCGATTTTTTAGTCTATTAGTAGTTATAATTATAGATACTAAATTACAACAGGTTAAAATATTAATTTTAAAATACTTTCAAAATGTTTTTATTTATAGTATCAAAAAAATAAGAATATTTTGCAGCTCTTTCTTTCTTTTCTTTGGCGACACCGGGACATACAACCGGAAAATGTCGTCCCGTTTTTAAACTCTTAACCAACTCCATAAAAGGAGTTCTCCATTTAATTGTCTGTATGTTTTGGTCCTGTTTTAAAAAGACAGATCACGCTTCTGAGTTAGTCGCATATTTTTTTATGATAGTGGAAGGCAAACAGTCAGACGGATTATTTATCCTCCGGACGAATATATTTGGCTTAGAGTAAAAGTAAGTTTACCGGCTACCTTGTCCTCCGAACCGGAATACGTCATCGGTAACAATGACCTTAACCCTACCTAAAATATTCTTGTATGTAGACTGTAGATCACGGTAGGGTCACCATCAGGAAGACTATGTATTTGAAATCCCATCACCCACTAGCAGTTTCAATATTCAACTAACACTGTTAGATAAAGTAACTGGTATCCGTTTTTTCAACTTCCTTTTTTTAATACTTGTTAGCTGTTTCCGCTTTTTCTGTTCTTTATTTCTTCAGAAATACCTGTACGTCACGATCTTTGACCTTCGAAACCGATGCGTTTCTTTTTAATTAACTACAAGAGAACAGGCCGAGATTGTATATTCGTCCTCTAATATTTTTATATAATATGTTACTGACGTTTCCAGTGTGAGAGAATGAGATTAAAAAATAATGGAAAACGTACTTCTAAGATGGTATAATTTCCACCAGGTTTAGGTCTGATGATAGAACACGGAAAAACGAAAATCATATTTTTTTGTTAACTTAATAAAAAATTGTGATATTGATGGTAATTCTGCTGTTCACTTCTGTGGTCTAGCGGTTCAGTTTTTGAAATTGACTGTATGAGGTCCCGGGTTCGAATCCCGGGTCGGACAACAAACAGAAAATTGGGTTTTTTCCAATTTTCTAATAAAAAAAATGTTGGTCGGGATTGGATATATGCCCGGTTGGCGAGAGGCTTGCCACCTATCACATTGTGGGACTTCGGCTAGTCGTGGATGCTCTGGTTGTGCCTCTAATAAATATCCCTGGACAAGTCACACAAATTGAATCTAACCCCAAAGTAAGCAAATTATATGCTTGTGTTATGGTGAACGTGAAGATACTTTTTTTTCTGCTGTTTACAAATTAAACTTATTTTGATGCCTGCTATCTTTCACAAACAAAACAAGAACAAAAGAGATGGAACATTTCAGACATGTCAGTTTAGTCCGGACATGTCAAATAGCGATGTTTTTAATCAACGTTTTCCAAGTGACAGATTAAACGTCTATAGAAATGTGTACAGACTAATTTGACAGCACTAAAAGTGTTGTCTCTTTCTATTACTTTCGTCGAAAGGAGATAGCGATAACTTAAAATAAGTTTAATGAATGCGGAAACAAATTACCACCATTGCAGTGGGTTTTGATGGACTGCATTAAAAAGATTTATTATTTGTTGTAAACTGCCACTGTTTCCCAGTCTATTACAAACCTCAATAAAAATGCAAAATAATTATTTCTTTTACGTAATTATTACGTCATGAAAGTAGCGAGGCGAGTGGCAGGTCGGCAGGTCAATATATTACGGCTTGGCCGAACAATGCCGTAGTCTGTAGATGACTAATATTTTTAATTTTTAGAACCATTTCTATTATGACCGCAAAGACCGCATTTCTATTTAGCAAAAGGAGGTTCTTATTTCAATTGAATTTTAACTAATGATGGAAAGAGGGCCTTCATACAAATAGTTAACTATATAATGAGCAATTTTTTTTATGATATTGGAAGGCAAACAAGCAGACGGATTTCCTGATGCTAAGAAATTCACGCCGCCTAGAGACACCAAAGGTGGTAATGGTGCGTTGCCAACCTGACGGCGGGGTGTTAGGACTAGTGCAAAAGTAAATTTACCGGCTAAAGCAAAAGTAAATTTACCCTCCGAACCGGAACACGTCATGACGTTATGGCGGCAGGAATAGGTGAGGCGGTGGTACCAATCCGGGCGAGTCGCTGCGAAACTCTACCACCTAGTGACGACATAGTGATATTTTTAAACGAGTGTCGTGGATTCATAACTTTTGAACGGATGGACCAATTTCAGTGATCAAGATGGTTGTTAACTACAATACAGGTAGGTGTTCCGGTTTGGAGGGTAAGGTAGTCGGTAAACTTACTTTTGCTCGAGACCTAACATCCCAGCCTCGGGTTGGCAACGCACCATTACCACCTTCGGTGTCTCTAGGCGGCATGAATTTCTTACCATCAGGAAATCCGTCTGCTAGTTTCCCTTCCAATAAAAAAAGGTATTGTACGGGGTTATGAAACTTTTTTATTTTAACATTAGGTAAAAGATACTTTAGAGTTTTGATGATGTGGAAAATGAATGTAAAAAAAAAGTTCTACTATAGTTGTAGTATTTCTCCATTCAGTATTTATTTACTTTACTGTTTTTCAGCCAGTTACGGGGTTAGAAGAAACATGAGGAAAATTAAATTCGATAATGGAATGCTCCTTAATATAAAATGTATTTTTTTACTACCGCTTAAACAATTACTTAATATTTTTTTTATTTAAGATCCAAAGTAATAAATCAAATGCTTATGTACTGGGTGTTAAGGGGCCATATACGCTAAAATACGTCAGCAATTTACTGTTTTTTTCATACAAAGCAATCATGGATCTTGCTGACAAAAATACACGAAATTAACATGAATATGCTTTAATAGACTAGTATTTCCAAAACACATAGAAAAAATCAAAAAGTTAACCCGTTTTTGAAAGCAAAACGCAAATGTCTACTTCAAATATGAAAATATCGACACCAGATTTAACATACACATAGATAAGTACTATAGGTACCTAAAAGATAAGTGTTTCAGTTTTTTCAAATTACTTTTATAGTGTCAAAAATAGTGATTTGTCGCTTAAGACGTTTACTTTAGAGCGCCATTGTTCATAGTAATCATTGTACGGGGGAGCGCGGTGATAGGCTCTTCTGGCTGACTGAGTATGGGGCCTTAAGCAAAGACAAGGAATACATAGAACTACTTACATAATTACCAATATAAATTTAACACCCATAGCTGGACATATAAACATGTATCTTCATCACACAAATGTCTGACGGAATCGAACCCGAGCCTCGCAGTTGGTCGGTGTAGTAAGGCATGTGAGCTAACCCCTAGGCCAATGAGGCGGTCGACAAATAACATAACATATTAAATAGCTCTAGCGATTGACACGAATTGCATTATTTTTTTATTAGTAGGTATTAGCAGAGTATTAGTCGACAATACACAGAAATATAAACTTCAGTTTTCTGAATCGAAGTTGAGCGAACTGGCTCTAGACGATTATGGTAACCTGTGGATTGGGTGTTACATAAGATATGTTTTTACTATGTATTTTTTTATTTCATTAAAATGTGTTTAGCATTAAAAACTGTAACTGATTTCAAAATGTTGGTGATGTAGATATAGATTTTTTGCAGAAACTCTCCTTCAAAAGAAACTTTAAAATGTTATTGAGTGTATAAAATATCATCATTGTGGAATGATTAACTTGAAGTTCAAAAAATTATATCGAAAATATATAATAAACTTCATACATACTTTGTAATCATAAACCCTATTCATCACTACTAATGCCATCTGTTGAGTAAAACGAAAACCTTTTATTAAATGGGACACTTGCACATTCCCGGGCTATATTCAATATTGAGAACTATCAAATATATTATGGGGAGTTTTGGCGCTATCGAGAGAAAATATGGTCGAAGTTTTTTCATAATTATTGAATTTCGTGTTGATATTGAGTGAAATTAGTCAATTTTGGTGGCATTTTGTACAATTTTGTTGTCGCCAAATCTCCTTACATGAGCTTGTGTAATGAGGCCGCCGCTTTACCCAAGAGCTTGACATGACTTACTGACGACTTAAAACTGATGACAAATTATAATTGATCAAAATTGATATAAAATTTGATGTAAACTTCTACTTGACGAATGGCAAAATACTAACGTGTAGGCCAAAACTTAAAAAAAGAAAAGAAAAAATATATTAAGGTGATTGAACCCGAGTTAGACGCTAACTCAGTGTTAATACTTAACCTAGAAACGTGCAAATGGCCCTAAAGAAATAATCCATTTTTATGTTTTCTGTAAAGTAGATCTCTGCACATATGAGGTTATTATAGTAGAGGGGGAGGGGCAGGATTCAAAACGTGAACCTAATCACTTGTCAGCACAGCATCATGGGGACCTGCTGGACTGTGTCCATTCGAAGATGGCTTAAAATGAAATAGGCAGTGTGATGCTTAATTATTAGCGGCACGAATAGTGTCTAAAAGCCAAAATAACAATTTGGTACAGGGCACTTGATCTTTCGAAAATACTCAGACGATTATGACAGTTTACGTGTATATTGTGAGAAATATGCCTAATGGTAAAGAGGGTAGGACAGCCGGTATACTTGTATAGCCCTAACATACCGGCCCCAGAACTCTTACATAAAAAAAAATCAAGAATTTGGTTTTTGAAAGTTTCTGACTCTAGATACTAGATACTCCTTTGCGTTACGCACAAGTAATCAAAATATTTAAAAACCCAGTTAAAAAGGTATATAACGACCCAACAATACCTAAATCTGATTGTTAGATGTAATTTCAGGAAAAAAATTTAGACAGACCCTATCCACCAATTACTGAAATGTATTTATAATGGAGGTGTTTAGCAATGATACACGGTATCCCCAATAACATGGTGCGCTTGATTAACTGCCCAAATCACCTCTTGGGCTCACCTACTATTATTCGCAGATCTGTGATCTATATTCTGGTTAATGAGAACATTTTTAAATGACGAAACGTTTGTTTTATTACGTATCATTTATAATTTATTATTATAAAAATAAATAAATATCCCTGGACAAGTTACACAAGTTGAATCTAATCCCAAAGTAAACAAATTACATGCTTGTGTTATGGGTGTTAGTCAAATATTCTAATACACAGAAATACCTAAATAGACACTGGAATAAATTTAATCAACACCCAGACCCGGAAATACAGACATCTAAATGTTCATCACACAAATACCTGCCCCGTCGGTAATCGAACCCGACCCTCGCGGTTGGTTGGTGTAGTTAGGCGTGTACGGTAGCCACTCGACCAACGAGGCGGTAAAAAAATATCGGTGTGTTTTGGCATGACAGGGCCCTTACCACGAGTTTACGGCCTGTCAAGTTTACTATACTCGCTACCGTCTCTGTAAAATATTTGTATGAAAACTTTGAACAGCGCCTCCTATTGGTAACTAAGAGAAACACATTTTTAGACCAAAAGTGTCATAGATTTCGACACTTAACTTACTGAACGTAATCTATACAAACTCATGGTAAAGGCTCAGGGCTAAAACTTATACTAAAATGTTTGTTATCAATGACATCGATATCACTGAATGAAAATTTAGAAATAGCTCCCGCGGTTACAAAGTCACGATCTAATGCTAGGTAAGTACAATAAAGGAAATTGCTATATAAGGCATCCAAAGTTATTTATGTTAATGATCTTGAATCAAGAAAGTCGGAACATTCTATACCATAAGGAAGCTGTCATTGCAAATTATTGTAAAGTAAAGCTCTTGTTCCTCTGCACGTGGCCTTAACGTGAATCGTAGGGATGGGAATTATTGAAACATTTGAAACTAAAAACGTCACGGGTATTAAATAAATACTCGTATTATATTGGATACTCAATAAGGCTAACGTTGCAAATTCTTCTTCGTCAAAGCTTTGCTTGTGGCATAAAAATGAATTGTAGATACGAACGCCCTTTAAACTTTTTGTTAACGTCGAAACAAGTAAAGTTGTACTATTATTAGATAAATATTTATATTTTACGATGCATTAGAATTAGAAAAGATAATATATTTATTCACGTAAATATAATACAAAGATTCTTGTGACGCGTCTATATAATTCTAAAAACTACCATCGAGTCGGAAAGCGGCCACAAACAGAAGATTCGGCAAGAAACTCTGCGGGCTTGTCTTTTTTCCTCATTCTTTACAAATTAGTTAGATACATTGCACATTACTATTAATAAGAGATTGGTATTAGGAGCAATTGATCCCAAGCACTTTTATCCGATAAATATTCAGCACTGGTATAGGTAATAAAGGAACTTTTTTTATATAAATTTATTAACATAATGGCAGGTCTTTCATGTAATTGGGAAGTTTATTATAAAAGTTAAACGTTGGCCCATGACGGAATGGCTTACTTTATGCAGACCAGAAGGCGTGCCATATTACAAAATGCTAGCAAGATTGAAACTCAACACGTTAAGGGTCATATTACGCTGAGCGAAACCATCCTTAACGTGAATGAACCGTAACGAATTTATGTTGGAAGGCTAATGTAGCAAATAAATTTTCTGCAAAGCTCATGTTTCTTTGCATAAGATTTTAATGTGAATTCTAGAGATGGACGCTATCGATATGTTTTTAAGACTTTGAAACGACTTAACCGTAACTATACCATATGTTCGAAATTTAAAAAGTTGACTTTGCAATATATTATTTTTAAAGTTCCTGTTCTTTTGCACGGAACCTAAAAATTAATAGTAATGATGAACAGTATCAAAACATTTTATACACTAGTAGTGGCCCGCCCTAGCTTCGCACGGTTATGAAATATACATATAAACCTCCCTCTTCAATCACTTTCTCTATTAAAAAAACCGAATCAAAATCCGTTGCGTTGTTTTAAAGATTTAAGCATACAAAGGGACATAGGACAGAGGAAGTGACTTGATGTGACGGTTATTAAATAAAAACTCTACATTTATCGAATTCACTTCACTCCGTATATGTTTTACTTATAGTGAATATGATGATTGCTTCCTCATGATAATCTTAGTTGATGATGATGATGGTGGATGATGTGAAGAGTAGAGGAGTTAGGCCTGGGTCAGTAGGTTTTATTTCAGTAGGTAGGTTCTATTACAGTAATCCTATTCGAATTGGTTTCTATTATTACCGCCAGGTTAGATATTGTAGTCGTCTGATTTAGAAGATAGAAGGGAAATAAAACTTTTCAAAACGTCTTAGCATCTAAATTCTAGATTGGTAACCCATCATAATCGTTTAATGCCCATAAGCGGTTGGTGTTTCTTACCACCTGGAAGCCCAACTGTCATCACTTGTGTTTCAACCCTTTGGAAAAGGTTTTGGTTACAGACGTAGCGTGTATAAAATATTGAATTTAACTAGAGTCGAATTTATATCTAATACTTGCTTGTATCGTGGCGTTGCCCACGTAGTCCTACAGGAACATTGTTTCGGGATAAAAACAATCCTATGTGTTAATCAAAGCTACCCTCTATGTGTGTACCAAATTTCATTAAAATCGGTTCAGCAGTTTTTGTGTGAAGGAGTAACAATCAAACGGACAAACTTTCGTTGTCCCATTTATAATATTAATAGGATAGTAGATTATTATATGATTAAAGATCTATTAATTCTATAAGGTATGCACGAGTAACGGCCAATTTAACATAACAATATTTCTCTAAAGATGGATTTCAAGCAATCTAGATAGCTGCTTATCCTATCCTATACCTAATTGCCATATTCATCCTATCCACAGATATGTTATTGGCAAGCGATATCATAAAAAATAAATGGATCAAAATATCAATCTTGGACAGCAAATTTTGGATTAGGATTGATTATCAATATTGGCCGTTAATCAATCTTTGTTATCTATCGTAAAATCGGAACGTTCTATTTCCTTTATGGAAGTTGTCGGAAATGTTTTCTATACTAAAGCTCTTGTTTCACTGCATGCGGTCTTAACGTTTAAAGTGATGTATGCAAATAAAACTTTTTGAGATTAAAACGTAACAGTTATTTATTCGTTGCATACTACACCAAATACTGCCTACTTTTTTGATGTGTCTGCGAGTTTAACAAAACAGTTATTTAGTTCTTTTCTAAAGTAACAATAACGTAAGTTATTCCTTACCACAGCAGCTACCTGACAGTGAAAGTTCTATCAACAGCGGTCCAGCTTTTTAAAGATAAGCCAGAACGAACTCAAACAGTCAGAAAAAAATTGTAAAAAATGTCATTTTGGTGTACCGTATTTCAATAATTAGACACTCCAAGTTATTTTATTTGTATAGAGTATGGATGTGACGTATACATTTTTTCGATTGCTTCTTTAGTGAAAGAATTGGTACAAGCGTAACGTCACGCACCATATGGCTTAGTTTCGAACCGAGTAACTACGCATATTTCTGTAATTACTTTTTTTGGCATAAGATAAAATACAAGCACACGGATCTCCTTTTGGTAAAAGACAACTGTGTTCCATAGACATAGCAGTTTCTTTAGGCGCAATGTTATCTTCGGCAAATGTTAAGGCCTATTGTGCAATTTGGCCGGCCGTTCTCCGGATCGGAGAATGTCATTGCTTATTATGCCGGCAGGTCCGGTGGTGGATCCTTACGCAGACAAGTTGCTGCACAGCACTCTAGTGGTTTTCTTTATGACACGCTTGCTTTAGAATAAAACTTTTATTTTATTTTAAAACATCGACCACCTCGATTATCGCGTCTTGATTCCCGAGAATGGCGCGCATTTTTGTGATGTACATTTAGATATCTGATAGGTAGGTATTTATTAAATTTGTTTTCGTATATATTTTAGTATCCTTATGTAATAGATTTGTTAACTAACAGCCATAGCACGAGCATATAACTTGCTTACTTTGAGGTTAGATTTAATTTGTATAATTTGACCAAGGATATTTATTTAATAATAGTTAAGACAAGTTACCACCGGATCGGAACGCGGCGACACTCTTAGAAAATTGTAATCTGTCCTTCCACTTAACTGCTTCCTCTAACGGAAAATGTTCATAATATTTCTCTAAAGATGGATTTCAAGCAATCTAGATAGCTGCTTATCCGCCGGCCTATCCTATACCTAATTGCCATATTTATCCTGTGCACATATATGTTATTGGCAAGCGATAACATAAAAATGGATCAAAATATCAATCTTGGACAGCAAGATTTGGATTAGGATTGATTATTAATATTGGCCGTTAATCGTCATTATTTCATTCCGTTACAAATAACTGTTATTTTAGAAACGGTTACTGGCTACAGTTATCAAGTTAGTGTTATTGTAACAGGCTCATTTTAATGGAAAGCTATGGAATTGCATAACTTGACCGGACTTACGTCGAGCCTGTGCTTTAATCTTACATAACGCCGCACCCAGCCCTTCACTTGAACTTCCGACAGACTTCGACAGTTCCATTTTCATACCATGACTTAAGTCGTGTACACATGGACACTACATTGTTCTATTTTCTAAGGTTTCATTAAACTGCCATTATAGGTGTGTATGTTTGCTTGTGAGCAGTTTTGTTTAAAAGTTTTAAGCAGTTATCCTCAACCGATTTAGATAGGCTTTGCGGTGTAGCGTAACTTGACTTTTTGAAGTCCTGGGTTTTGAGCAACAAAAAAAAAGAAAATACACATTTTCAATTTTGTAACAAAAATAATATAGGCCGGGATTGGATATGTATCCGGTTGGCAACAAGCTTAGCATCTACCACACCATGTGACTTAGTTTATTTGGCTAGCATCTGCGAACTATTCAGGGATATGGGCGTGAAGATTCTTTTTTCAATTTATCGACCTACTGGTAGTTTGTTTTTTGACCTATTATTTATGTTGATTTCCAAACCAGGGTACAAATCCGAAATGCTATACTAACGATACGTTTCTTTTGTAGATACGAATACAAAGAAGAAATATACCAGAATACACAGAATAACTGTGAGTTTTTTTTATTATATGAAACAGAGAACGAGTAATATTCTTCCGATGTTAAGACACAGTCATTATTTATAGACACCATAGATGTTATTGACGTCGCTATCCTGTCGCCGGTTGTAAGGCGTAATGCACAAGTCTACCTGCTATCCTGACCTTAAAACCGGAACATGACACTGTTATTTTGGCGACAGTAATAGGTAAGGTTGTGGATCCTTATACACTCACACCACTCTACTATCTCTATACTACTCTACCATCAACGGTCTCGCTAGTAATAACACAATTAACCAATGCTCGCTCTTTTTGACTTTACAAAAATTTGTTAAAAACGCGGTTTTACAACTTATCGAATTTTAAATGCTCGCTTCTTATGAACTGTCTATTCTACACCGTGGACCCGGACTACCGGCAGTGCATAATATTCTCTTCTAAAAAAAGTGTCTTCATGCCCATATCCACGAAGAGGTAGGCAGAGGCACAACCAGGGCACCCACGACTAGCCGAAGACACTAAGTCCCATAATGTGATAGGTGGCAAGCCTATCGCCATCCGGGCACATTTCCAATCCCGACCAACTTTTTTTTTTATTAGAAAATTGGAAAAATCCAATTTTCTTTTTGTTGTCCGACCCGGGATTCGAACTCGAGACCTCATGCAGTCAAGTCCAACATCCGGATCGCTAGACCACAGAGGCGATTATTCTATTCTATTTTTATTAGTGTCCTTTAAAAAAAATGCACAGATTTTGCTAATGGTATCGTGTAAACAAACTTTAAATTGAAATTTGTTAGGTCATGTTACATTACCAACGCGTTCTGCCTTCAGGTATATTTTGTGGCCATTGAAAAGGGATTTACGTAAGAACCCTACGAAATTGAAGCGGACATACTAATGGATCAAAGTTTCCAACATACTGTTTCCTTGGGTTAAATATTTACAATTTGTAAAGACAAAAATACCCTATGATTTGATTTCTCAGTAAAGCATTCGTCAGCTTGAGACGAAACAGTAGGTAGATACAGTTTAAAATCCTGAGGCGAAACTTTATTTCTCTAAAATTTGGAGAATTTAACCCAAGCCCAGGGCAAGTAAAAAAAACCTTGAGAGAAACGAAAGTTATGATCATTATAAATGTGAATATCATCTGTAACGATGCACTCATTTAGCAGGTAGACAGAGCTGTGTTTTTTAGCATTAATCAAAAAATTCCCTATAGGATTTCTATCATCAGTTGCTCAAATGGTCAGAGCATTCATCTGCTTGAGACGGAAGGGTACAGGTTGAAATCCTGCGTAATAAAAAAAAATCTTTCTTTAAAATTTGTAGGGATATGTCCTTGAAGCTGAACACACGGACCAAGGTGTTAAAAATTTCAAGAATTTAACTTAACCTTTGAAAAACATTTGTCTGTGTTTTTTGATATACTGGAAACATTGAACTTTTTATTGCATTTTTGTGCATAGGTAAAATTGGCTGTTTAAAATGCAGCTATAGCTGTATTCAGTATGATCAGATGTTATAAATTTAAAAAGTTAAATTGAAAAAGCAAATTTGTATTTTATAGTTTAAGACATTGGAATCTGTTTCGTTACTGTAGTCACGTTAGCGATGAGGGTAGTATGTGCTTGCAAGAACCATATTTTTTTCCAGCATTGGATCCAAGTTTTAGCCAACATAACTGTCGGCTTTTGTCTAGCTTACTTTTTCGCACTTGAATTGTAATAGTAAATTGAAATCAAGATATGCAGAAAAATTTAGAAGTTTAATAAATCCCATTTCCAATATTTTGGTATTGTGTTTTTTATCGTGGAAGATGAGGCAAACCGCCAAGTGATCCTGATGGTAAGTTCACAGACATCCGCAACACGGGTATACCAGATGCGTTTCTAGCCTGAAGAGTAATTAATTACCTACACTCTTTTGGAAATATTAAGTCGTATGTGTTAATTATCCATACATATCTTCACGCCACGTCCCTTCCATATGAGGCAGAGAGTATCGAGTGCCAAACCTTTGGATCCTGGCAGACTTGCCTGGCTTCCACCACATTCATTACTGATTTGGTCGTGGTATGTCAACTTAGGTCTCCCCGGTACCTACATTCGCATTGTATAATATCTGCTTTCTCGCTTTGAAATAACTTCCCCAACGCTTCATTTACACTGTTCCCTGGACAAAGTCTCCCTGCTTAATATACACAATTTCATTCATTCGTTCTAGCACTACACCATCAACTCTTACGTTCTATTAAACGAAATAGTCAAGGAGTGTGAAAGAAAGTAGCCAAGTATGTAGGATACTTGATATCCTTGATTCTTTCTTCCCAATTCGCAAGACACTGTTGCGAAGATATGTGTGAAAAAATCATAATTTATATAGTGTTTATCCCATAAAGCTTATACATATTATATGCTTTATCAAAACGCCTGTACTTAAATAATAGCTATGAGTACTTCTAAATTCTATACATGAAAAGTTTTAGGCGTTTTTGAATTACCAATTTAGTCGTAATTAGTTTCATTTGATTTGAAAGTTACGTAATATGATTACTGGAAATTTAAATATGTATTTAAATCTTTACAAAGAATTACTAATTCTTTATTAATTTCTCCGTTATTAAAACTTTTTTGTTATAAGATTAATGGAAAGAAATAACGGTTATACACTACACACACAGTACTGGTTCGTCGCTATCTAATCTTCTGGTTCTTACGCTACGTGTGAAAGTGAAATGAACTGGCTGCCCTTCCCTCCAACACGGAACACAACAACGTTGAGCACTATAAGCATCAGGAGTAGGGAAGGCAGTATTACCACGTCTTAGCGACCAGTTGCAAAGTACTTTACCGCCTCGTTATAAACTGGTATTAAGTAAACAAAAAAACACAAAAAAATGTGTGTGTACTTATGTACACGCGTTAGAAGTTATACTTCTTCGGCGTAATAAGATAAAAATATTTTTAAAAATTTTATCTTTTGCCTCATTTTACATTTGTAGACAAAATGACACTAACGATAGAAATAAAGAAATATTGTGAATACAGTTGTCAGTTCTCACGCAAACATACGTAGATGTCCTTACTTTTACTTTGTTGGTACCTTTTTTTGAAAAACTAAAATGCTATCTATAGCTAACTTCATCATGTCGGTTTTTCGTGACGGTGTGCGCGCCAAAAGAAGTATAACTTCAAAAACATACTGGTATATACTCAATTGAATCCTAAAGCTATAAATTGAGAAAACATTTTTTTAATGTCTGTGTTAGTTTCAGAGATTAGTTTGTTCAAATAAACGGACCAAAACTTTTATAGGAGGAGTTTATTGTATTAGTTTTTTCCAGTTTTATTATGAATGTGCAAAAAAATGGCAACTTACTAATAACCTACTAATGCTATACATGCGCTAGTTTCTGGAGATGGTAATGAATGTGTAGGAAACCAGAAAGGTCTTTAAAGATCGTGTGTTAGGAGCACTCGAACTCAAAAAAGAAGAATCTGGAACCTTTTTCAATATTTCTCATTTCTATTTCAAAATAATGAATTCCTGTTTCGCGTAGACATAGCATCACGTCTAAACGGATGGGCAATACTTATTCCTAAATCCGTTTGTTTGTTTTGTTATAAAGTGATAGTCAGGAGAGAGTTTTCATGAAACGAAAAACCGGGTGAAAAATCAGGAAAAATGGAAAGAAGTGACTTAATCCATACAAAGCAGTGAGTAGCTGTTAATGTCCAGCGATACGAAGAAGGTACGCTGGGTCGGCTATTATCATCACAATAATAATATGTGGAGCAAAACCTTTGGTTCCCTTCTTACGATAGCGGGAGGAGAGCACACTTAAAGCGTATCTGTAGGAGGAGAGCAGAACTCTAATATTTTTCAATAAGAATGCTTATAAATTAGTGCAATTAATCAAAAAATAAAACATGACACATACTACTATGCATTTGACAAACACAAACAAATATATAGATAAATATGGAAGATCACAGATTACATTCATAAAGTTTACCACCAAAGTAGATGACCTTGATATATGAAGATGGCGTTCTCATCAAAAATAATTTACATTTAATTACTTATAATCAAAATTTATTACGGCCGAATTTCGACCAATGGGTGACCACTAGTTATCCGTTCAATGGCTCGCAGCCATTACATGCCTCTTAAAAAAAAGAAAATTAGGTATATTAATAATTCAATGGGTGCCTAAACAGGAAAGTCCTCAAACACCTATTTAATAAGATTTGATGACATAACTTTCGCAGGCGCTATTATATTCAACGCTTTCTTGAACAGGGGGGTTACCATAAGCTCTTAAAACAGTACTATTTCAACAATACTAATTGTCAGTCCAGAAAGACAACCTTATGACGTATACCATAAAGTTGCTTATAAAGGTAGACATTTAGCAAGATAGAAATAATACTGCTTTAAGCGTTCATGGTAGGGTTTTGATAAAATAATCTGTTGTATAAGTGAAATTCATAGTTGGAATAATGAAAAGTTGATCAAAACTGATCCGTTATATGTCATATGTTGGTTTTCTGGGTCGAAGTTTATAAGCTTACCTTCTAAGTACCTAGGTACCCTTAATATTTTACACTCGAACATCTTTATTGCATTTTAATTATATACTGATTAGCTGATATGGCGAACTTTACAAGGCCTTAGTTAAATAACTTATAGACAGTAACGCCACTAGATCGAACGTGTTTTTAAACCATCCACTGACCCATTGAAATATACATACAAAATTTCAACCAAATTGATTCAGCCTTTTAGGATGAGTTAGGTGACAGCTGCACACATATTTACATATAATCAAATTGTATAAATCTTATAAGGGCGTTACAAAAATTATGTTTTTCTGAGATTTGATAAGAAATATAAAAATTCAAACACACAAATTTAATTAAAGACATAAGTTAAAAGTTTTGAAGGATATGTGTTCCTTTGTTTGTAAAATTACATTCTTACTAAATCATCCTAAAACTATTTTTTCCTGCAACCACTAATAAAGCCTATATGTTACGTTACTTAGAACCATCTCGATTACATTAGTTTTCAAATAAGAAAACCACATTGAAATCGGTCCATGCTTTACAAAGATATGACGCCACAAACAGACACAGATATGAAACGTATAACACTTTCAATTTCCGTCGGGGCTAAAATGTATTATTGTATTGAGAACGTTTCCGTTTTTACAAGTCAGTTGAGAAGTACCTAATGATTCATTGCCGTGCAGTCAAAGTCACGGCCAATGACTACCATGTAATATAGTGTTTCCGACACGAATATGTGAAAATGGCGTATAAAAAAACATCGCGTGTTATATTTATTTAAATTTTTGTAACCCATGTAATTTGACTTAATGTATGTTTCCCGCTTATTTTTTTATTAGTATCTAGCTAGCTAACTAACAAATATTGTTTTGTCTTAACTATGAATATTAAATCCTTAAATTTTTATTTTATGGTTTCTGGACGATAATGAACACAAGTCACAACAAAAACAGAATAATCGAAATATACCATCCGTTTCAAACGTGGTGCGAAAGGATACAGAGATTACTTTTAAAAGCTTATTTAATTTTCTTTTTTTTAATTAACTTGCAATGTATGTAAGTATGTTTGTTCTGGTGGAATCTTTGAACTCAATTTTGAAGCAGATATCATAAACTGATTGAGCTGAAATTTTGTATACACGTTTAGTTTGGATGACAATGAACGATACAAAGAGTATATAAATACTACGTAATAAGAGGCGGGACTTCCATAGATACATAGCAAACCCGAATTTGTACAAAGTTTACTTGAAAAAGTATAACCCGTATAATTTGAAAGTAAGTCTAAAGGCGTTCAGATATAAGGCAACCAGTGTCATATGATTTGGGCAGATAATAAACATAGCAAACTTTTTTTTTCATTTTTTGATACGAGAGTTGCGCCAAACTGGAACGATACAATGCATGACGTCATTCTAAATCCAATATGACGGACCATCAAAGATGGCGGAATAGTTATGTATAATGCAAATATGTTATAATGTAAATTGTATAAATATAGATAAGATAAATGGACACCACAACCAATTGTTGTCGCCTCGTGCTATGACAGCACTATGTATTTTTTTTTACTATAGTCAAATGTTATTGAAGTAGACAAAACAGCTTCATTTGTGTAATTATAAAAATAAAATGTAAAATAACGATAAAAACAGTAATGTCATAGATAAAATAGAAGGCTGAATGTTATATTTTATTATCTATGCAAGAGCGCGGTCTCTACTGAATATTCCCGCCTTTTCTATTAACTGTAATAAAACGTAGTAAAGTTTTTAATTGGAAAATTGATCGTATATAATACTTGTCTACATAATATATTTCTGTACAATATATTAATATATTAGTAATAATAAAAGCTTAAATAAAAGTCATTTATACAATATTCATCAATTTATTATTATTTTTCTTATTATTATTATCATTTCGTATTAATAGCTCTCAGAAACATTTATCCTTAAAATTTAAATTCTTTAAAATCGCTTCGATGATTCTGAAATCCACCTAAAAATATTATACCTACTTGCTTTTGACCTCGACTTCGTACAAAATTGACTTTTCGCGAATATTGATGGGAACAAGAGATTTTTTCCTTGAAATAAAAAATATAAATAGAGACGTATGAATAATAATATGTATATATTCTATTGAAACTAATAAAATCGATTTTTTTCAGAGACAAAAACGCCAAAAATGTTTTTTGTAAAAGTTTGCAATCTTTTTGATAGATGCAAGATTATATTTCAATTGTGTTTTGATTTCCAAACTTCTTCAAAGAATTTTGTGAACTATTATCACACGTAAAAAGTTATTTTTAATTTGCGCCTTAAGTTGTATATTTTTTTGAAAATTGTTTAAAAATAATGCAAGTTGACTTTATATAAGTTGGTTTTTTGAAAGGGTAATTTTGTTTTTAATGGTAGCAATTTAAAGCTAGTTCGTCAAATATTTTTTTTGTCGATTAATTAGTTTAGGATTTGCGTCGGCCCGATGACGTTACTTTTTTTTTACTTCATGAAAAAAAATCCTTAATAATATCCTATGTATAAATCTTATCGTAGTTATTTTACTCCTGAATTTGAACAATGTTCAAATGGATGTGATGACCCCATTGCCCAGTTATGAAATTATCTAGTAATTTATATTAATAGGTTGTCCCAAAAATGTATTGAGACTTGATGTTAATTAAGAGTATTAACAGTCCGAAAACGACTCGTCCGTACGTGTTGACTCTTTTTGTCACTGCTTATCATTTTTATGTTCCAGTTTACACGGTGTGGTACTAAATACATCACTATTTGGAAAATAATCTCAGGTTGTCAATGAATTATCACTTAGTGTTTGTTGCTCGTCTATATGAAGTGATATGAACTATTAATATTGAGAACTGGTCCGGAATATTTCAATTAGTAAAGTTTGCCATCACAATATCATCCAAATTCATTTTGAACTTTATCCTGCTTTCTTATCCAACGAGAGAGCTAAATATCTTTAGCCATCATAATCCTATTAATATTATAAATGCGAAAGTTTGTATGTATGGATGTTTGTTACTCTTTCACGCAAAAACTACAAAGCCGATTACGATGAAATTTGGTGTGTAGGTAGCTGAAGACCCAGAATAACATATAGGCTACTTTTTATCCCGGAGTTCCCGCGGGATTGGGACTTACGCAGGTGAAACCGCGGGGCGCAGCTAGTATTAAATAAACTTAAATTGCAAGAAACATCTTCTTTTTTGTAGCCCCAAAGTTTCAAACTTGACCTGAAATTTGACCTGATAAATATTTTACCTGTCTTAATCAATAAACATACATACAATTAGAAACAGTATCGAGTGCTAATTGTCATGATGTTTTGAATCCTGTCTTGCTTCCTCCGTATTCATTACTCTTTTCCTACAAACATGCCGATTTCGGAGAATATTGACCCTTGCTTAAACTAAAACATACCTTTCTTCCGTCAGAAGTGGGATGCAAATACGCAACGATTCGGTCTGTAGGCGATGGCGATCACTTACTAGTAGGTTTTATATTTGCTGCTTCTCTAAGAGATTGGAAATAATTCAGCCTGACAATAATCCTGCAAAATTGGGCTGTTTTTCATACAATTCAATTTCTTACGTTCAACGGCAATTCAGTCATATACACCGATATTAAGTCACAACGATTAGAATTGTGACTATTCACACCATTCTCCAAACTTTGGATATATGCCACGGGATTCGCCTTCGTTGAACTCTTCGTAGTGTTCGCCATTTTCCAAATCTTGAAAACATGTATTTTGGACAAAAATATTTACATTTATTTCAATACTTACAGTTTCATCTAAGATTATTACAAAATGCATTATTGCTATTTACAAATATAAACAACCATAAGAAGAGTCTCAATTACCTAAAAAATAAATTATCATCTCACTGATTACGATCGCACACAATAAATTAAAACTTCCACCATAAATTTATATCTTGTCCCCATATTTGAGTTTATTTCGAACTGTTGTTGTTTCTTGATCACGAGAATGGTTATTTTCTAAATGTGTAGGTTTAGCTCTAAAATCTATTAACGTTGACATTGTGTCTTTTAAATCATGCTTATCATGTTCTTTTTTATTTGTATTGGAGTTCTTAGACTCCTTTTCTTTCTTATTTGGACGTGAATCCATCACGTACTCTGTATTAGGTAAAGTTGTCGTTTCAATTTTTTTTATTAAAAATTGAGCAGAATGTAAAGTCGCAACAGACGGAATGATTTGGGTCGTTGATGGTGTTGGTGCTTCAACATATTCGAAATTATCATTAGAAGCTTCTGGCATTGATAAAGGATCTTCTTCAAATGCCTTTAGTGCCATTTCTGAGTAATATTGATGTGCTGGTGATGATTCTTTTAATGTAAAAGGTGAAGGAGTTATAAAATCTGACAATTTGGTATTACCTTCGAATTGGTCAATATTATCAAGTGCAGTTGGCTCTTCGGTGTATCCATTATCTCCGTATTTAGAATTTTGTAAATGATCTATAATTGAAATGTGATCTTTTCCTCCAAAACTTATATTTTGAGTTGATATGGATTTCTTTTTTCCTCTTTTCTGAGTTTCATACCCATAATCATTTTTGTCTTCCGATGTATGGAGGCTCGATGACGATGCATAAGGATCATAGTCAAAATTGTTAGCGTAAGTATTACCAAACTGACTTTTGAGATTAGGTATGTTGCCAGCAGATCCAGCACCTGCATAAGTTTTTGGTTTATAATCATGAACAATTGTAGAAGATACAGAGAACGGTGCTGGTTCACTTGAATGTTGTATACCATAGTCTATGGGGCTTTTACCATAATATGTCGCGGCTGGGTTTCTAGGTTTCACGCTGTTTTCCCGAAACCCATAATCTGGGACATGTCTAAAATTTAATTCGTCTGATGTTTCGTAAGGATTTACTGGCAACTTAGGCTTTTGAATTTTTTTCGGTTTAATAGGTGCATAGATTCCTTCATAGTATGATAGATCTGGTTTTAAAGGTTTCTTATTCTTCTGTGAAAGTTTTGACTTTGGTCTGGTGGGAATTCCCGTTACTCTTAAACCTTGGCTATTGTATGATACTTTAGGAGGTAATCCAATAGATTCTTTATTAATTTCAGCATCACCAGAAATCTCACCATGATCATGAAATATGTGGTCATGTGTGACTTCTCGAGGATTATACGCAGCATATTCAAAAGGCATAGGAGCAACTGCTGGTAAGCCTGCGTAAGGATTTGCTGCTAATGCTAAAATGGTTTGGCCATTTTTAAATGGTATCATATGCTGCGGTGCAGGAATTGCTGGAATACCAGTAAGCGGGTCTACTGCTATTACATTGGGAACATTTGCTGCATCATCATAGCGCATTTTGTGTATGTGTTCTTCGCTATACTCGTGAATGTGTTCTGTATCACCATCGACAATCTTTTCTACACGCGGTGGTTTTTTTATTTTCCTAATAGTCCTGGAACCATCAACATCAGAATAAAATTGTTCATGATATGTTGAGACTGGATGTTCCTCTTCAATTGGGGGAGGTGGGTGTGGTTTGTTCCGGACGACAACTCGTTTCGGTTTTCCCTTTCGAACAACTTTTTTACGAGGTGATTCGTTTATTTTAATTATTTTCATTCGTTTAGGTGCACGTTTCGGAGGAGCTGCCGCTGGAGACGAGTAAGACGAAGGACCGTAAGATTCCTCTGACTCTTGAGCAGGAACCACATCGTATTCTTGCTCTTCAATCTCAGTGTGTGTTGGGCCATAGTATCCTCGCGCATGGTAGAGGGGCAGAAGATGCGTTGCGGCAGGAGAGATACCAGGTACTCGACCTGTGGACTCCTCATATAGCTCTACCGAATTAAGAGGCACTAGGTTAGCCATGCCTGGCAATGCGACGTTCGGTACCGCCACTGTTCCCTCAGTGTTAGGCAAATAAGCCGGGGCATACTGAGATGGGGCAGGGTGGTTCGTTATATAAATCTTCTTATGGTGGTGTATATGCTTCACCTTCTGAGGTAGATGTATGCGAATTTTTTTCCTGCAACAAGAGAAAATTAGTAACGATATGCTATTGTGTAATACATTGCAGGCATAAAAAATAAAGCGCTGTCCAATGTAACAATTCAGAATTATAGTCCAACTAACATATTCGCATTGAAGCATTTTTTTGCTAACAGTTCCGCCTTGAGGCAACGGCACGCGTGACTCCACAATAGCTTTCCCTCTCGATTTCGCTACATCGCTACCCTGACCATCCGTCACACTTGATATACAGTACATAATAAAATTGGGAATTAATATTGGTTTTTTCATCGTTAGTTGACTTACACTTTCTATAGCAATCCGTTATTACGCGCCTGATTAACCTTGGCATTGCTTAATTATTGCATTGCTATTAACGATTTGGATTAATTCGCATGAGCAATATGGGTTTAATTGGCTGAGCGTTTTGTGCATCGTTTTATTTAATTTTCGCAAAGCTGACACAAGTTGAAATTAGAACATTAGAAATGTTAAATGACTTACAAGATTTTTTCTCTTTTTCGAGCAAAAATGAATATCTTGAGTTTCGTGCAGAACTTTAGAAACAAAACAAGGAAAAAATAAACAATAGGTTTAAATTAATGTGCAGGAAAATGAGATACCAGTATCATGGTGTGAGAGATCTATTCGATTGTGAACGGTTAACAAAGCTTAGAAAGAGCAAAGATTGGTAATGATTACTGTTTAATTTATAGGTATACAATAATATATGTATGTAATGGGTATTTTGTGCATACTCGTCAATTTGTAGAAAAACTTACTTTGGTCCATCTGCCCTTATTGGGATGGAAGCAACAGCTACAAGAAGAGTGAACTGTAAACAAAAGAAATTTTCCTTGAATTATTTTATTAACAATTCGTCTCATATGACATATAGCAGGAATCTTTAATTTTTTTGTTTAAATACATTTATTATTTCATTTTATACCTAAATTATGGCTGTTTTGGTTGAAATATTTTTTTCTCAAAGAAAAGATACTCGACTTATTAGCTAGTAAAAATGTGATATAAAATGGTATGACGCGTGTTATCTTTAAAATTGTTTTGGAACTAAATTTTTTGCGATTATTGTGTTTTGTAACGTATCTGTTTCCTACAGATGTTAATTTTCTCTATTCCACAGTTTTTTATTATTTTCGTTTTTTTTAAAAAAAATAGTATATAGTAGCTGAAAAAGATTGATTGCAAATGTTATGATTTTTTTTGGAAATTTTAAGCTACAATTTTCTAGAAGCTTAGTTAGCATTGAAAATAACGAAATCAATATTCGTGAACTTTGACCTTGAATAAATTAACTGTATATCGAGGGATTAGTGAGGCCTACGGTATTTAGACGTCAAATGTAAGTTTCCAATGTACTTTGAGTGTTCATTACGATCTGAAACATTCTTGCAACTTTGGGTTCTTCCTAGATTATAATTGGGTACATCTAATTGTGAATCGCATACACTGTGACTTCATATCGTCAATACTTTGACGAACCTTTGACTATTTTATTAAGATTAAATTCAATTTTCTTATCCGGTGCTCTGCGATGTCTATTTCTTATTCCCTTTATATATCAAAACCAAGACAGGTTACTTAGCAGTTTTTTCTATCTTTTTTTTTAGGGAACTACCAAAAAATACTTCAAACTACAAATATAAGTACCTACCTCGCCGTAAAAGAACATGAAGTATCCAGGTGATTATGAACCTTAGACCATAACTAGTCAGTGGGGCAGTGGGAAGATGCTGATGGTATGAATGGTCTTTTTGCTCCACTGAAAAGATCCAGTCTTCAATGATACCTATCGATAGGAAAACATAATATTAATAAAGTATTCATATTTACTCCCTTATGAAATTTTTGTAATTTGAATTTCACTTTTATCATCTGTGTACTTCGTGAACATATTTTTTGACTAGAAAATCTTCATCAACCAACTTAATATCAAGTTTTGAAAACGGATTTCCGTATTTCATAGTAAAGTACTGTTCTTTTTGAACGGACTTTCGTTGCCATTGGATTTTCTTTGTACTTGAACGAGCGGATTGTCAAATTTTTTTTACAATTTCCGAGAGATATCGATCATTCGTTTGGCATTTCCAAAGATAGTCTAGTTTGTGGAATGATGATTTTTGAGCAAATTACAAAAATTTCATAAGGGAGTAAATATTAACACAATATTATGTTTTCCTATCGATAGGTATCATTGAAGACTGGATCTCTTCAGTCCTGTGTAGTTTAAGTACAGGTCTGTGGAAGATGTCTATGAGCTCTAAGTATTCGACAACCTGTACCATGTGGAGCATTAAAAAGACCATCCATACCATCAGCATCTTCCCACTACCCCACTGACTAGTTATGGTCTAAGGTTCATAATCACCTGGATACTTCATGTTCTTTTACGGCGAGGTATATTTGTAATTTGAAGTATATTTTGGTAGTTCCCTAAAATCGGATGCTCAATCTGCTACAATTTCCCCAAATATTACATAAGTATCTCCCGTGTTTAGTTTCTCTAGAGCCAGGAACGCATCAATAACATCTCATATCAGTTTACAAGTATGATAACTCCTATTTATCAGGCAGCTTACTGTTTTGTAAGAAACCAGACTCTGTCGTATATTAAACATCATTACCGACTACAAGCAAAGGTCAAGTATTTTGCGCATAACTATTTTTGAAATAAAACCCTTTATTTATACACATCTTTCGAGTCTGCAAAAGTTTATATAACTTTGGCATGCCTATATTAACCTCAAAAGTCGGAGTAATTTATGTGACATCAATTCAACAATTTTTTTACTTCAAAGTATGTTGCTAAGCTGCAACATTCTAGTATTTCAGCTTTACAACCAATTGAACTGCATTAAACTTGACAGATCTGTCTGGCAGCCATTTTTATTTTTTATAGTCTGTGAAAAATCATTTTTACATGTTATTAGAGTTGTGACATAGATTAGTAAAAATCTTTATGTTTTGTTTAGTAAAATTTGTTAGTTTATTTTTTTAACAATTTAGACATCGGATGTGGTAATTTAATTGGTAGTCAATAATTAATGCAAATAGCTATTATTTGTTGACTTCTTTTACTGATCAGTCTTACATACACATATTCATATCTCCACGTCAAGTCCCTTACAGGGTAAGCAGAGAGTATCGAGAGCCAAATATCGCAGACAGATCATCTCCTGGCAGATCTGTCTGGATTCTTCCACACATTCATACAAACACGACGGTTTTGGAGACTCTTAACTCTGATATAATATCCGACCGATTTGGTCGTGGATTGTCATCCTTGGTCTCCCCGGGTACCTCAGTCCATCCACAAATGCTTTGTATATCGACTTTGTCAATCTTTTATCTGCTATTCTTGTCGCAATACCGAACAAGCGGAGCATGCCCTTTCTCATTATAACACTAACACTTTCTTTCAATCCTATTCTTTCTCGGATCTCACTGTTGCGAATGTGGTCAACGAGCGTGCATTGCATTACATTACACATAAATGATCTGTGTTAAGAGGGAAATTAAAACAGGAACCCTACAATACATTATGATGATATTCAGGAATAGGTTTGTTTGACTTGAAAGTAAGTAAATAAAATATAATGATTTTCTTAATAATTTAGTTATTCGAAAAAGCAATCAACTAGACTGTGTGTTTTATTTTCGTCCAATAACGAACTATTACGATTTTTTTAGGAATAAAAACTATAATAGTTTTTATTGGTAAGATAAGCCACGGTTCCGAGGTGGCCCTACGGTTTTGCCTTTTATTGAGCTTAATGAGCTTAAATAATTTTTTGTTAACATTTGGATGCGTTTTAAATAAATAAGTATTTACGAATATCACATGCAATGTAGATTAAAATCTGCTTCAAGATAGATTTACACGATTTATAACTAAAACACAATCAAGACATCAGGAAGTCTACCTAAATTTTACTTTCAATAATCAGTATTTTACTTTTAAATTACACTAATTGTCCGCCTCGGCTTTGCACGGTTATGAAACATACATATAAACCTTCCTCTTTTTCTTTATCTATTAAAAAAAACCGCATCAAAATACGTTGCGTAGTTTTAAAGATTTAAGCACACAAAAGGGCATAGGGACAGAGAAAGCGACTTTGTTTTATACTATGTACTGATTTGAAGCATCCTTTTTTCCATCCATAAAATATTTCGAAAAAAATCAGGGACGTATTTAGAGCTTTAAGTCACAATCCACTAATCCATTCATCTGTACTAAAACTCCGCCATCTTTAATCCACAATCCGAGTAATGTCACTTATTCACTTATCACAGTCCTTGAAACACTTTACACATCACATAAACACTAAATATACCGACCAATTTCAACCAGTCCATCGCCTCTGCTGTTGTCTGGCAAGGAACTTTGGTTATTTGAAGTTAAAACCGCACAGTTCTTCACGTTGGTATGATAATTATTTGCAAGGCGCGTGTCCATTTATAACATTGATTGTCACGCCTGAAGTAATGCAACGCGAAGTGCGCGGTACATGCGTTACTTTATAATTGTTATAGATATCTACTTATAGATAAATACTCTCCTGTATTTGGTCCGGATCTGGAGAAATAGTCTGCCTGTCTGGCAGCTCGTGAAAGACGAGCCTTAAATGCAGTAGCGGTTTTTGTAATGGCAGCGCCCTGGGCGTAATTTATACGGCGCCCCCTACATGCTTTTCAAAACCACACTAAAAGGTAAATAAGATATTATAGCGTACATGATCTGACGCCCCTATACATCTTGACGCCCTGGGCGGTTGCCCAACCGAGCCATACCCAAACGCTGTCCCTGATTAAATGGATCATTTTCGACAAGATTGGCAGTTTGCACAGGTCCTTCGCTTTAGTCAGTTAGTATAGTCTTTAGTTAGTTAGTGTAATTTAGTTTTGTTACTGTCAGCATAATGACAGTGTTCCATTCCTGAAAGCAGTCCGATAGAATCGTATACTCCAACCACGAGACTCACTGAATTAGCCTTAAAATTATTATTTCCAGGGTTACATCGAAAGCACCGGCCAAATTTAGAGAAACGGTTCGGACACGATAACGTTCTTAATCTATTTTATCCCCTTATATTAAAATTTGGATGGTCCTTTCCATGTACCCCTGTATATGCCACGGTTATCTCTAACCACCAGAACTGTTGTGTGCTTGTTCATTTTAATACTAGTGGTCGCCCATTGGTCGAAATTCGACCATAATCAATTTTAACATCTTGTTAATAAGAACGCCATCTTCATTTCTCAAAACCAACTACTTTGTTTCCAAACTTTATAGTGTGCCATCTGTGATCTTTTATCGTAATCATCAATATATTTGTTTGTGTGTGCCAAATGCATGGTAGTAAGTGTAATGTTTTATTTTTTGAATTAATGCACTTTATAAACATTAGCGTTAACAATTTTAGCGTTCTGCACTTATTCTACACATAAACTATAAGTGTGCCAAATTTCATTCTCCTCCGTCAGCGTAATTTTCGTAAAAAGAGGTCCAAAGTTTTTGCTTCACGTCTTAACATATAGATTAAAGACACATTTATAAACTGCTTCAAAATAAAATCAGTTTTAACCCTTATGCCTTGTAAAAAATGATATTGAAATCAATGTCGGATTGGTTTAAAAATGCTACTTACTATAAATTAGGGAATTCAATTTACTGAGGATTTTTTATAAGATGAGGCAAATGGGCAAATGTGTCACGTAGTAAACTTCGACTTCACATACCTACTTTTCTCAATATTGTGTGTGTCTAAATGATTTTCCTATTGTCACCGCGCTTTCATACATACATACACATTTTCTCGCTACGTCCCTTACGGGGTAGGCAGAGAGTATTGAGTGCCAAATCTCACGATCCTGTCTTCCTCCACATTCATATACTTTTCATACAAACACTCCAGTTTCGGAAACTCTTGAACTTGGTGTCAAGTTTTTGGTCTCCAGGTTTCTTGGTTTCAACAGCTCGTTATAGGCTTACAATCACTAACAGCGTGACATCTGACTAGGTGATAGACTCTCGCAGCGATTTGGACGATTTGGTACTACCATCTTGCTAATTCCTACTGCCGTAACGTCAGTGCTTGCCGTTGACGTGTTCTGGTACACAGGATAAGATAGCCGGTAAACTTACTTTTGCTCGAGGCCTTACATCCCATCTCAGGTTGACAACGCACCATTACCACCTTTGATGTCTCTAGGCGGAGTGAATTTCTTACCATCAGAAAATCCGTGGCTTGTTTGCCTTTCAATGTCATAAAAAAGCGCGAAACCAATATGTGACTGAGATGTTGAGATTTTGACTGACACTACAAAAAGGAGTTCTTAATTGGGTCTGTATCTTTTTTAATTGTAAGTTTAGAAACAGATGAATTTTGCTGTTTCCGAAAGTTGAAGATTGACATGATTCAGTGGAAGCACAAAAAGGATTTCTTAATTGCGTCTGTATCTTTTTTAATTGTAAGTTTAGAAACAGATGAATTTTGCTGTTTCCGAAAGTTGAAGGTTGACATGATTCAGTGGAAGCACCATTTAAACTGACAAGTTATGTTTGTGTTATGATTAATCATGCATAACTTTATAGCAACTTAAAATGGCCTTTTTTTTTATTTAATAAAAATAATGTCGCCGGTCGGTTTCCACCTATCACATTGTATCATCAAATATCTTTAGCCAATCGTGGATGTCCTGGTTTGACCATTGCCTACTTCTTTTTTAGGAGACGTGAAGATACATACCATGCAACGTGTTTTGTGTAACTAGATGAATAAGGAAATTAAAGATTGTTTTTTTTAGTTTTCCTACACTGAAATTGTTACATTGTTAATCGCCTCTGTGGTCTAGCGGTCCAAGTGTTGGACTTGACTTCATGAGGTCCCGGGTTCAAATCATTGGTCGGGCAACAAAAATAACATGTGTTATTTCCAATTTTCTATTTCAATTTTCCCCGTGTTGGTCCGAGCTCCTTTGTAGAATAGACCATCTCGAGTCGAGTCACCAAAGGTATAGTAATGGTGCGTTGCTAACCTGAGGGCGAGATGTTAAACCTTGAGCAAAAGTAAGTTTACCGGCTACCCTACCCTCCGAACTAGAACACGTCAACGGCAAATAATGACATTGTGTTATCTTGGCCGTCTTCCTAAGATAAGACATGCCACTTGCATTTGCTTCCATTTTTTTTAACGTGTTCTGGTTCGGAAGATAAGGTAGAATGTAAACTTACAAAAGTAAGCTCAAAGCCTAACAACAGGTAGGTTGGCAACGCACCATTACCACCTTTGGTGTCTCGAGTCGAGTCGAGTCGAGAATTTCTTACCGTCAGGAAATCCGTCTGCTTGTTTGCCATCCAATGTTATATAAAAAAAATTAAAAAAATGTTGCTCGGGATTGGATATGTGCCTAATTGGCGATAGCCTTACCACCTATCACATTGTGGGACTTAGTGTCTTCGGCTAGTCGTGGGTGCCTTAGTTGTGCCTCTGCCTACCCCTTCGGGGATATGGGCGTGAAGATACTAACTTACTTAAAATTGTTAGATATGTTTGCTGACAATAATGTTAAAACAAGAATATAACAATGGAAAGCACTGAATATATTTTATCAGATAAGTAAGGCTGGATTTTACCATCGAAATTAAACGCAATTAACGTAAAAACGCGTTTAGTCATTTGTCAAGAGTGTCAATCATGTCAATTGTATTGTAAAATAAATTTTGGATAATGCAAATATTTTATCATTAAACTATTTGACGTGGTAAGCATATTCTCAGGGGATGATAATATTAATCATTATATAATAATATTGTCAATTTTAAGAGAACTTGCAAGAACTTATGAACGGGATCACAACTTCATTGAACTCGTGTATATTGAATCTAATTTTACTAAGCTCGGTTTTCAAATCACCCTTTGGTAGTACGAGGGCCAAACTGAAAGTTTTTAGAACTGGCAACTTAAAAGCATTATATTAAAAAAATAAGTTTAAATTTTGAAAATAGAACTCTTTACCAATAATATTGAGTATATATTTCATTCATTTGTCATTTGTTTTACGATTTGGCGGCAAATTGAAAATTGTCTGTGCACATCAGAATGAATTTAAGCCGAGAAAATTTTCGTGCAATGATTTTTTATGACTTTCGATGTCATATAAGTCAATAAGAAAGTTATGATAGACTTCGATTGGCTTTTCACGATGAAGCCCCATCTCGTGCCACAGTTTACAACTGGTTTAATGAATTCAAACGTGGTCGAACTAATCTCACCGATGATTTGCGTGAGGGACGGCCTTCTACAGCGGCGACTGAAGACAATATCAGTGCTGTGCGGCGTATGATAGAGACTGACAAAAGAGTGACCTATCAGCAGATTCGGACAAGTCTAGGCATAGGTATGAGTCAAGTGCACAAAATCCTCCATGAACATTTAGCGGTCAGGAAGCTTTGTGCCCGCTGGATACCGCATAATTTGACCGAGGCTCAAAAACTCCGCCGTGTTGATTGGTGCCGAGAAATGATCCAAAAATTTAACGGAGGTGACTCAAATGCTGTGCTCGACATACCAACGGGTGACGAAAGCTGGATTTACTGTTATGATCCGGAAACCAAAAGACAGTCTGCTCAGTGGGTGTTTCCTTCCGAAGAGTTGCCAACTAAAGTATAGCCCCGACCTCGCACCCTGCGATTTTTATTTATTCCCGAAAATAAAAGAAAAACTTCGAGGAAAACATTTTATGGACGCCGAAGAAGCAGTGGCTGCGTTTCAAAACGCCGTCGAAGAGACCCCAAAGGCCGAGTGGGCAAGGTGCTTTTCTCAATGGTTCCATCGAATTCAGCGATGTATTGATGTAAATGGACGCTATTTTAAAAAGTTATAATAATACTAATAACTTGCTAGAATGCTTAGTTTTTGATTTTCTAAGAACTTTCAGTTTGACCCTCGTAATAGTAGGGGCCTCCAAGCGGTGATGTTTGCTCTTACTCCGCCTCGTCAGGCTTAGATATGGGAGATACTCTGTATCATAATAAATATATCAAATCCTATATAGAGGAGAGTGTTTAGGGTAGTATGTTTAATTTTTTTTTGTCAATGTACTTTAAAATGCACGGTGAGTTTATTGCATGCAAGTAAGGAGATGCTTACATTTTCTTCCGATTTGGGTTCTTGTTGGATAGTCACAAAGTTTCTAAAACCACTTCTTTCACGTTCGTTATACATTACGGCGAACTATCTGATCAACATATTTCTATTTTCGGAGCCTACATATTGCACATATGCTATTAACATCTTATAAGTTCCGCTATGATAACATTCTTTTGGCTTCCATACGCTCAAAGCACAGCTAAAAACACAAGTATTTTAGTTTGTTTTCTACCAGTTGATTGATAGCGTCTGAAAGGTTCCCATGACGCTGGAGTAACTGCACATTTAGGATCTCGGGCTCCCCTGCCATAATCAACATTCATTAAACAATACTGTTATTATTAATTTAGACTGAAAGTTCGACAACGCATCTGTGATACAGTGCTGTTGCGGATGTCCGTTAGCGACGTTGATCACGTTTGTTTGAAACGAATTATGATGTTTTTTTTACAAATACACATACATCCAAAACATGTATAAAAACAAGGTAAAGGTAATATTTTAAGTGACTTGAAAAGTGGCTTGCATGAATGTCTCTAATTGACACTACATATCACTCGTATACATTTCTCTCTCTTTTCTCTGAACACCAAAGATTATAGTGATCTCTATGGAATTACCCCAAATAGGAATATCAAATCACAATACTTATGGAACATACCTGTGATAAACTAAAAGAGATTCATTTAATCCTTCATACTTATACTTCACTTATTCTTCTCAACACTTATACAAATCTATTAATTTTATTGCAAAGTGAATGAATTATTGTGCGATTTTCAGTTACATAATTTATTTCAGTGACACGGAAACAATATGAAATGACAATAAGTTTAAGTGTGACAATTTTAGCAACTATCAGGAAGCCTGGAAACGGATGAGGGTGAAACTACCTCTAGTCCTAGCTTTTCATTTAAAAGTTTAAATATATGTAACGGTATAATAGACATATCAAAGTGTCCCATCGAGTCGTATTTTTATTGGAATTAAGGTTATTTAATACTTCGGAAGACGCGGTGAACCCCGACCGGCTGTACGCTCTGGTGGCGGTTGTGGTGCACTGCGGTTAGGGGTTCATCCGCAGACACTACATCAGCATCCTAAAGAGTCTCGGCTTCTTGCTTCTTTCCGATGATGACATGGTCGATAACTGATGCCTCCTCTGAAGACTTCTACGGCCTTACTCCAGATATACAGAAGTCTGAAAAAGGATACATATCGTTTTATCAATATAGAAATGCTAGCCATTGAGACCAGTTGGTTTAAGTCAGTAAGGAAGTCACTGTAGCTATGTTAATATGCCTTGTATGTTAACGTTGGAAGCATAAATTATTGAATCTTTTGGTTCAAACATTATTTTTATGTCACCTAATCCAGAAATCTGCAAATATGAATTTTAAAATAAATATGTGATATTTTTTTATTCCTAGGACGTTAATACACTCTACATTTTTTAGAGTAGAATAATTTAAAATGATATCTTATTTCTTAGTCTCTCTATAATGTTCTTGAAATTCAACTGATTTTGTTTTCGTAAGAATTAAATTACAATATTTTCATTTAACCATTTTGCCACCTTAGTCAAATTTTAAATAAATAAATATCCGACAAGTTACACAAATTGAATTCAACCCCAAAGTAAGCAAATTATAATATGCTTGTGTTATGGTTCGACGATTCTTATACACAGAAATACTTAAATAGATACCAGAATAAATTTAATAAACACCCCGACTCGGAAATGAAGACATCTTAATGTTCATCACACAAATGCCTGCCCCAAAAATCTTAAAAATTTGTGCAAATAAAGTTATTGTCTATATTGTATACTCTACAATTGTTCATGTCAGACATACATCTTTTTTTTAATAATGGTTTGACAATAAACTTTTTTAAATGATCAGGATATTTTCCTTCTGAAAATTCTAAATTAACTATAATTACAAATTTCTGTCCTACGAATCAGGTCACGTGTCCTGACGCGAGTTTAGAAGTTTTTAGCCATACCAAAAAAGTGCGCAACGCCGCTAAAGAAGTTTTCACTTCAAACATATTGAAAGCTAACATAATCTAGATGGTACTTAGCTACATTGCAAATATGTTTACAGGATGATGTTGACCATTTTAAAATTATGATTATTTTCAAAAGTAAATGCTAGGTACGCGTACAATAAGTACACCCCAAGTACGCCTTGAAACACTTTAACTATTTAACGCGTTTTGACATTACACCTATATATATAAAAGAAAGTGGTGTTAGTTACACTATTTATAACTCAAAAACGGCTACACCGATTAGGCTGAAAATTGGTAGGGAGGTAACTTAAAACTGGGAGAAGGACATAGGATACTTTTTATCCTGTTCAATTGTGAGGGAACTGGTAAAAACATTTTAATTTTTCCTATACAAACTGAACGGGCGGAACGAAGTTCGCGGGAACAGCGAGTTACATAATAAACAAACCAAATTCTAAAACATATAAGTCGCCTTTGTGTTCTGTTTCAGATATTTTTTATGTAATATTCTTTTTCTGTGGGAAGTTAAATTACAGCCGCGGGCAGTAGCTAGTTAGTAATATTGGCTACCGATAACGATATGCGGTGTAAGATTAATGTTGGAAGTACTGAGAAATGGTTCATACGTCGCGTGAGTCCGCGCACGCGATGTACGTGTATCCGCATTATACTTACTGTAGGGTTGGCACTAACAGCTTTGATGTGTTGTTTGATATGTCTGTGTTTGTGTGTAAATGTGTGTGTATGCGTGTATGCGTGTGTGTGTCTGTTTGTAGCCTAAGAACTTTTGAACGGATATACAATATTCAATCCGGGTTTTGACGTGACAACGTCTTAAATTAGGTTGCGGCTCGGAGTCACTCATGAAAAAGTGTAACGCCCGGTAACGTTACGATGAGTCACCGAACGAGAGAGAGGCCCGCCGGAGCGGCGAATGCCTTGCGTCTCTCTCCCACTCTTTAATAATATTCATATCAATAAATATTCTACCGAGAAAAAGACGTTGTCACGTAAAATCTTCGCCCGTAAAACCGACTTTACAGGCAACCATTTTTTTTTTGTTTAAAAACTGACATGGTCGAGATAGATCGTAGCTACATTGCATGTAGAACTTATGGCTCTTATGGACAGAGACATTGTCGCGTATAGACATCATTGATGTTCCTATTGTTATATTAAAAACAGGTTCTGGGGCTACATGTGCAAGTCTACCCCTACCCGACTTTGCTTCGCTTGGATTTGCATTGAACAGGAAGCCAGAAGCACTCTACCTCCTAGTTATAACTGTTTGCACTAAAAGGATCATTCAGTAATCAACATTACTAGATTATTACCAGTGTGAGATCGCATTATCACATACCGATGCTTAAAATGTTATATATGCTTACAAACCTAATATACAAAAATGTATCCATATTTCCCTTGGTCATCCCGTCACACGTGAACGGATAGACCAATTTCGCTAATTATTTTTTTGTTGTTAGTTATTGTCAGAATAAAGATCAAATGCAAAATATGAAGATAGGTCATCGTCTGTCGGGCCACTTAGTTATAAAAAAACCGTATTAAGCTAAACTACATGCAAACACACCCATAATTACATTCAAACACGCACATACACACACACACACACATACACACGTTCGCATTTAGCACGTACAAGTAACATTAAATTTTTAAAAATGTAGCTTTGTTGATAAAGGGTGGGTGCCCAGGAGACTAATATTACAGGGCATATTCAGCTTGGACTCCCGTCACCCTATAACATACTAAATTTAAGCTTTAAGTTTAATTTGTTTTTTGTGTAACATTGTAACTTGGAGAAGACAATAATGTTAGTGCTCGCATTAAAGAGGGTGAGAGCTGATAAATTTATTTATACAAAACGCTTTACAGTTTGCGTTAAAAATGTAGTAAGTCATGAGCAATAAATAATAATAAATAAAAATGGTTTAATGAATTATATTTTCTAACTACGGTTGGTTTGGATGGTTAATGGATCGAAAGGCGGAGTGTGTTTCTTAAATTATCTCCTGATCAATCTACTTAAAAACAGTAAAAAGTTAAGTTTTCATTTTAATGTATGTTTTTTTTTATAAAGAATGTATGAGTTGACAACCCTGGGATTATTTAATTGAATAATGATATCACTCGGCAATTTGTTAAAAAGGAAACTTACACTAGTGGACTCACTGTTTCATTTGGATTATTTGTAAATAACGAACAAAATAAGAGATTAACAATGCTTGAAAGCTTTATTAAGCCCTGAGGTTGTTTTTTCATAAACAAGTTAAGTTTTTTTTTGTGATTAGAGAGCAAACATGCACAAAATTTTCCTGTAGGGTGAGAAAGAGGGTAACTCTTAAATCTCGATATCATGCGAATTGGAATCGGATTTGACTTCTGGAACTTTGAGGTTCTGGGTTCGATTCTCGTTCTGGGTTCGGTTCTGTTCGAAAAGACAAGTTTTTCTTTGTTCCCCAAAAAACAAAGAAAAACTTGTCTTTTTTCAATTTTCTCAAAAAAATGTTGATCGGGATTGGTTGTGTGCCCGGTTGACGATAGGCTTGCCACCTATCACATTGTGGGACTTAGTGGCTAGTCGTGGTTGCGCTGGTTACCATTTGGGGGAAATGGGCGTGAACATACTTTTTTAAAAATTGGAATCGTACATGTCATTTTTAAGTGATTATTAAGATTTAGTTACAACTAAATTCAACGAATCCTATAAAATAATTTATTGTTTACTATTACCTAAATTTTAATAATTGGACAGCATTGTGTTCAAAAGTATCTAAAATGACATACTCGATTCCAACTCACATAAATCGAGTTTCAAGAGTAGCCCTACTGGTGGTTTTTCCACCAAGAGAACCGCCTATAAACACCATAGATGTTACAAGTATGTCGAAGTCTTGTTGCTGGGATGTTAGGTCTATTTAGCAAATTCGCCGGATATCCTACCATACCAACCGGAACACGATTGTCATCATGACAGCAAGAATAGGCAAGGCAGTGTATCTCTGGCCAAGCACAAGCACAGCACTCCATTTTAACCCTCCCACCCTCAGGACCGATATACGGCACTGTCATTATGGAGGCGTAAAGAGGCAGACCCCATCCTGAAAAGATAAAGTTTCTGCACTCACCACCTCCCATCTTGTTAGTATGATCGATTAATAGACTTGCCTTCTACAGATGCCAGCTCAAGATGCAGATGGTCTATTCTAGGTATATAACAATTAAATAATTCAATTAAAATCTGTTTTTAGTTGTAATGTGATTTGTTAAAAAAGCTTAAACCTAGAATGTGGATGGATGTTGATGACCTAATTAAATAAATAAATAAATTAAATTTGAGATTAGATTAAAATTTTGAATCAGTATATATAATTCCTTATTCACAAACTTGACGACAAGTTGGTTAACTTAGCAACACTGACTGCGTACCCAGCAGCTTGGCGTGAAGTAAGATGACTTGTATGTTAAAATGTTTTTCTTCATTCCAGATATAAAATTGTTTGGTGTTGGTATAAGGGCATGCTCCGCTGGTTCGGTCATGTTTAAAGAATGACAGATAAAAGATTGACAAAGCAGATATACAATGCGAATGTGAATGGATGTAGGTACCCGGGGAGACCAAGGCTGACATTTCACGACCAGATCAATCGAACATTATCCGAGGGTGGTGTCAAGAGTCTCCGAAACCGGCGTGTTTGTATGAAAAGGGTAATTAATGATGAGGAAGCAAGACAGGTTTGTCAGGATCGTGAGGTTTGGCACTTGATACTATCTGCCTACTCCGTAAGGGACTTGGCTTGAAGATATGTATGTATGTATGTTAAATTGTTTAGTCGCTTTACATATTTTTTTAATTGGAAATACTGATACGTTTGAGGTATTACTTATTATGTAATGTATTGTTTTAGGTTATGTACTTTTGAATTTTGTGCATATTAATAAATATACATGTATATTTAATTTATTTTATTTATCATGTACATATTACATTAGTATTAGATAAGATATATTTGTTTTATGGAACCGCTATCTTTTCATTATTGTCTCCCTTATCCTAAGGTTGTCTGACAGAGATCTGTCCGAAGCAATAATAATGTTTATATGTGAAATAGTGTCTTTTTCTGTAAATTTTGGTGCATAATAAAGTGTATTCATTCATTGATTCACTCGAGGCAAATCTAGTTATGACTGGTTTGAAAGATCGGCGTAAACGAAGTCATGATACAAAAAGAGAAACAAAAGTTCTAAAAATCTGTTCTGCTACCCCTTTTTATGGGTCTGCTAGCCTGACAAAATCGGCCGATTTGTATATAACGCGTTTTAATTGTAGAGTTCAACGTTACACTTTTTTAAGAGGCAGTTTTTTTTTATTACTACATTGGAAGGCAAACAAGCAGACGGATTTCCTGTTTAAAAGAAATTCACGCCACCTAGAGACACCAAAGTTGGTAATGGTGCGTTGCCAACCTGATGCCGGGATATTAGGCTTCGAGCAAAAGTAAGTTTACTGACTACTTTACCCTCCAAACCGGAACACGTTATGACATTATGACGGCAGGAATAGGTAAAGCGGTGGTACCAATCCGGGTGAGTCGCTGCAAAACTCGACCACCCAATCAGATGTCACGGTGTTAGTGACGGTAAGCCTATGCTCGCCTTTTGCCTTGCAGAAAGACAGATGGTCTACTCTGCAAAGGAGCCCGGACCAACACGGCCAACTATATTATCGTTTCCTTTCCTTCTCACTTTTCGTTCATAATTGAAATGACTATCCAACGTTCCGTAGTCAGTAACAGAACATGTAGAAGCATGTACAAGTCGGAAAACGTTTGGACAGAAGAAAATTCTGTTGTAATTAATTTTAGCACTTTTTTTGTTCGGTTACGTAGATATCGTCCGGAAACTTATTAATTCATTTTCGTTACATGACCACTTTACTTTGCTATCACCGTATAAACTGTTATATAATCACAATTTATGCTATATCGATAAAAGTAATGAGGTATGAAAATAGACCTGAGTGGTTATTTTTTTTAGGCAATATAATAATTAATTGTTACTAATAAGTTGATACTAAGTTATTTTTGAAGTGAAAACTTCTTTAGGCGCGTTGAGCGTTTTGGTAGAGGGTAAAATCCTCGGTTCGCGTCACCGACATGATAATGATAATAGTACCTATATGTATAGCTATGGAGAGGCAGACTAGCGCACGCGCAGTAGCCTGTGTACACGTATACACTAATACATCGACTATTTCTGACTGTATTATGTGCGCGTTGGACGCTTTTTGGATAATTTATATTTTGTTCATGATTTGTTTAACCCACGATATGTAACTAATAAATAAAACATTAAAAAAATCATATAATTTTTGCATATAGTTTTAATTACTCTCAACTTAATAGTTCCGTTTTCACTTCTATCGGCAGTCCCACGACTGCTACTGTTTTTTTTTAAATATACGAACAATTTTTTCATTCGAGTTTTCTATTGATATATAAGAAAAAAATTAAGGTACTGAAGAAGAAGAAGAAGAAGAAGAAATTAAGGTACGGAAGAAATTAAGGTAAGAGCCAGACTAGCGCACGCGCAGTAGCCTGTGTACACGTATACACTAATAATACATCGACTATTTCTGACTGTATTATGTGCGCGTTGGACGCTTGTATAAATTTCATATAATTTTTGCATATAGTTTTAATTACTCTCAACTTAATAGTTCCGTTTTCACTTCTATCGGCAGTCCCACGACTGCTACTGTTTTTTTTTAGTAAGGAATCCCAGCGGAACGAAAGACTTTCCCATAGCAAAATGTATCGCCGAACTATAAGCTACTTCTACATCAAGTTTAGTAAACACCCGTGTAACAGTTTTTGCGTCAAAAACGAATAGAAAAAACGACATAAAATCTATGTTGCTCACTTTGGACTCCTGTATACAATACGTAGCAATATTTTATAAATATTTCATGTACAAATTTAGTGTTTATTATACGTATAGATTAAATATGAGTATTAAAGACTACATTTTTATAATATTGGAACGCAAACAAGCAGACAGATTTCCTGCTGGTAAGCAATTCTCGCCGCCAAAAGACACCCAAGATGGTAATAGTGCGTTACCGACCTGAGCCACGAGCAAAAGTAAGTTACTCTCCGGGCCGTAACACCTGAAAGGCAACGGAAGTCATGGTGTTCGTGACTATAAACCTACGCTCGCCTTTTACGATCTGCCTGTCTGGCAAAGCAAAGCAGCCCTGGACCAACATGGGGAAAATATCACTTAGACACTTAGAAACATTCTGAAGTGATTCAGTCACCGACTCAGGTTCTGATGACAGATCAGGCGTAGATGGTAAATAGATCCAATACAAAGAAGCATAGCCTACTTATTTTGTAAGACTTACAAAATGCATTGTCAACCAGCATTTAAAGGTAGACGTTACTGCTATCCGTATTTCTATCAACAACATTAATGTACCCGTAGCAAAACTAAAATCTTAGAGCAAACAGTTTCTTACATTTTAAGATCAATTTATTTACTTATTTTATTTTATTCTTTATTGTACACAATTTATAACATAAAAAATCGACAGTAATAAACAAAAATGCACAAAAGGTGGGCTTATCTCTAGGTCTACAGATTTCTTCCAACCAACCTTGAAAATTAGAATCTCTGATGAAACAACCTTAAAATAGTAAGAACATAAAAAAACTCATAAAAATGACATACTTTAAAACAATATAAATAATAATAATAAACCTCTGTGGTCTAGCGGTCCGGGTGTTGGACTTGACTGCATGAGTTCGAATCCCGGGTCGGCCAACAAAAAGAAAATTGGATTTTTCCAATTTTCTAATTAAAAAAAATATTGGTCGGGATTGGAAATGTACCCGGTTGGCGATAGGCTTGCCACCTATCACATTGTGGGACTTAGTGTCTTCGGCTAGTCGTGGGTGCCCTGGTTGTGCCTCTGCCTACCTCTTCGGGGATATGGGCGTGAAGATAATTTTAATATTAATAAACCTATATAAATAAGAGACCTGAAAGTCACTAAGTAATTGTTATGCAAGTGATAAATAATATTCTTTCAACAGTTTTTTGAAGATGGGCAGGGATATCAATATAATAGAACATTTCTTTTTTATGTTATAGGAAGGCAAACAAGCAGACGGATTTCCTGTTGGTAAGAAATTCACGCCGCCTAGAGACACCAAAGGTGGTAATGGTGCGTTGCCAACCTGAGGTCGGGATGTTAGGCCTCGAGCAAAAGTAAGTTTACCGGCTACCTAACCCTCCGAACCGGAAGACGTCATAACGTTATGACAGCAGGAATAGGTAAGGCGGTGGTACCAATCCGGGCGAGTCACTGCCAAACTCTACCACCTAGTCGGATGTCACGGTGCTAGTGATGGTAAGCCTATGCTCGTCTTTTACGAGCTGCCTGGCAAGGAAGGCAGATGGTCTATTCTTCAAAGGAGCCCGGATCAACACGGGTAACTATTCAAGACAAATAGGGACAATAGGGACAAAACTCCCATGGGTTTTACTATTAATTTTGTCAGACACTTTAACGTTATTCATTGTTGAACGAACTTAGCGTGAAGATGTGTATGTAAGTTCTTATTGACCTCCAAGTCCGATTTTATGCAATTTCAGTGGTATATTTTGTCCCAAAGGAACCTTGCAAATCGCATTTAAATCGCTTTCCCGTTGCCGATTGAACTGAAACTTTGAATGCATTCGTTAATTTGGAAAGAAGTTTATGACATAAAGCCGATCTGATGATGGAACCATAAGGTGGCTATAGGAACTTCTAAACTTCCCAATAATCTTATCGTGTTTCGGCTTGTTTGGTACGTCTTGAATAATACTTCTCAAGTCCACTGCTGGGAATACCAAAAGCTATTTGTTTAGGCGAACCAATAGGCTTTGAGATGGTAATGTTTGTATTTAAACATTTTAGAAAAACTTGTTCTTAAAAGTATAACAAAGCTGCTTAGGCGTATGAAGGTTAGGCCAAAGAGTATATGAATACTACGTAATAAGAGGCAGATCTTTCAAAGACATCTAGCGAACCCGAATTTTGTATGAAGTTTGCCTTAAGTGACACAAGACACTTGACAGACACATGGTGAAAGGGTGTATCCAGTATAATTTGAAAGTAAGTCTAAAGGCATTCAGATTTAAGGCAACTAGTGTCATATGATTTAGGTTAATAAAAAAACATAGCAAACTTAATTATTTTATTTTTTTATACGAATGTTGCACCAAACTGTGTTAGGCGGAAACAGAGATCTGCTAACGTGGTCTCTTACTGGTCTGTGGATCTGTTTATTCTTTGCACAGATTATATTATGACATTGACAGTTACTACTTCTTTTTTTTATGTTTTTTTACGTCTGAACGTCAAACGGCGTCAAAACTATCTTTCAAAATTTTTTTTTTCAAAAACATTTTTGTGACAAGTGTTAAATTGTGTTATTAGTTTGAAAGCGAACAAGAGGCTTTTAATAATAAACAATAATAATTGTTAAAAACAACAGTCACTTATAGACACCGTAAATATTACTGGTGCGTAGATATGCTTTGACTAATATAATTAGTGCGGATATATCACCTACTCTATCTTTCAACACGGAACATGAAACTAACGAGCTGTGAAGTTATGTCAGCAGAAATAGCTGCACATTCTACTTCGTATTTATAACCTGGATTATAACCAGTATCTCATGTTATTGTTAGATCCCGTCGCCACAAAGTAAAGATACGTGCAAATAAAGTAATGCTTACGTGTGAAACCATATTTCATAAACGTACAACCGTTAGTACGAAGAGCTGTAATTACGGGTCGTTCGTCACTACGTCGACGTTAGTTGATTTACTGATATTAGCAAAAACAACGCCACTTTCAGTCTTACTTTCCTTATATAGATTTTATTGCTTTTATGTCATCATACACATTTTTACATCATTCCTAAATATTACGTAATCGTATAATTTAACAATTTAGTTTAAATTAATTTAATAATAATAATGACGTTTTTAGTAAACTGTTTTTTGTGTTTATATCTATATATATAAAAATCAATTGCTGTTCGTTAGTCTCTTTAAAACTCGAGAACGGCTAAACCGAATTCGCTAATTTTGGTTTTGAATTATTTGTTCATGTCCAGGGAAGGTTTTAAAGATAAGAAAAAGGTAAAAACTTGCGAGAAAACTAAGAAAAACAACATTTTACTTTTTCCCATACAAACTGAACGGGTGGAACGAAGTTCGCCGGGGCTGCCGTTGTAGTTGTAGTTGTTAATATTTTTTATGTTAAATGTATAAACGTAGAAAATAAGAGATAGAGAAACTAAATGATTATAACAATAATAAATATCCCTAGACAAGTTACACAAATTGAATCTAACCGCAGAGTAAGCAAATTATATGCTTGTTTTATGGGTAAACGATATTAATACACAGAAATACTTATACAGATACATGAATGAATTTATTAAACATTCAGACCCGAAAATACAGACACCTAAATGTTCATCACACAAATGCCTGGCCCCGTCGGGAATCGAACCCGAGCCTCGCGATTCTTCGATGTAGTTAGGCGTGTACACTAGCCACTAGACCATGTTCCAAAAGTGAAATCTGAAATGGAACACAATTTGATAGGTGGCAAGCCTATCGGAAACCACATATCTAATACCAGGCAACGTTATTTCATTTTATTTATTAGAAAATTGAAAATACATATTTTCTTGATTTTCGTTATCCGACCCGGGATCCTGGCCTTCAAGAAGTTAAGTCCAACGCTGGACCGGAAAAGCAATTGTAAATAAACAAAACCTGCTTCAATAATTACACAAATTGATCTAAGACCAAAGTGAACAAATTGTATGTTTGTGTTATTAGTGGTAGTCAACGATACTGACACAAAGAAATACTTAAAACGAAAAATTATTATAAACTAGCTGCTCAGGCGAATTTCGTTCCACCCGTTCAGTTTGTATGGGAAGCATTAAAACATTGTTTTCCCATTTTCCCTACAAATTTCCCAGTTTTTCTCCTGATAAGAACCTTGTCCTGGCAATAACTAACACAGTACAAAAAGAATTAGCCAACTCGGTCCAGTCATTCGGAAGTTATACGCTTACCAAAACATTTAGCGATTCATTTTTACATTATAGATACAATAAATAGCCAGATCCGGAAATACAGATATTGATGTTCATCACAAAAATGCCTGCTTTTGTCAGTAATCAGACAGATTTCGTCTATAATACATTTAATCTTATGTTTAACCAACTTTGAGGAAAGGAGGAGGTTATACGTTCTACTTCTACGACTTCTATGTTTTTTATGTACTTAAATCTATATTTTCGACATTTTCAATCCGATTTTAAAACATTTTTTAAATAGTGTACTTCCGGAATGATCCCATTACTAATGAGTCTGATATGATTACTAATTTACCATACCTAAGATAACTGTTTCTAACTACGCCGTGTAAGGTGATAAAGTTTCGCAGTCACTCGCCCGGATTGGTACCACCTCCTTACCTATTGGCTATTCCTGCCGCAAAAGCATCAACGCCTGCCTTCCGGTTTCGTTGTGAATTTTTTACGCTCAGGAAATCCGTCTGCTTGTTTATCTTCTAATGTTATAAAAATATAAAAACTTTTTTGTACTATCAACTTTTAGTACTATAGATACGTTTACTTAAGATCACTACTATTGGGGCAGTACGTCGGTCCAGGACTCTAAAGAAGCCCGGGACGAATACCATCAAAATTCTTAACGTCATATATCTAATTATTAAGTTGTTGATAATGTCAGCACTCATAAATCTTTATAAGTTTTTTTTGTAGTATTGTCCTAATTACCAAAAAAAACTGTGACATTGACACCTAATCCTCTTACGATATTTCTTAGAAGGTTTTTATAAGTTAAGATTATAATTATAAACCTTTATCATACACTTAACATACTTAACCCTTTCACTGAGTCCTATATTAGGCTGGGGTCACAAACCTTCCCATTTTGAGATAGGCGTCACTGAAGCGTGGCAGGAACAGGGTTGTCACATGTTACTATTTTTTTATGTCTTAGAAGTTGATTACAAAACATACTTTCAAATTGTAGTGTATAATATTATGTTTATTTTAGTGGAATAAATCATTTAATTTTTATTTAAAAGTAAGTTCTAAAAAAAGTCTAGTTTTGCCACCGAGAGATTAGCGTATACGCTTAACTCCATTGACCAAGCGCGTGTCTCGTGTTCGATTTTCAAACAGGACGTTTTTGGATCTGGGCGTGGTTACTTAGTTCATTTTGATATCTCATTAAGTATATCTTTCTATTAGTATCGCTGACTAACACCTATAACAAAGCAGATAATTTGCCTACTTAGGGGTTAAATTCGATTCGTATGATTTGCGCCTATCTACCATAAACTACACTGTATATCTGTCCTGGACTGTCTGTTGTTTCTTTTAATATGTATTGTACTTAGTCTGACATTAGCTTCAAGATACTTAAAGAAGATATTGCAAGAAATTCGCCTATTATAATATATTTGAAACCAAAATTATGAAAAAGCAAACATTCGAAATTTATTCTTACACTAGGTAAATCAAATTTATTCTCACACTAGGTATATCCGAAATTTCCATGATGTGTCTGAATTTCGTTTTGCTGTAAAATGGTATAACATTTTTTTTATAATTTAAACATACGAACATTAAATGAACATTTAATTAGCAATTATGTAAAATATTTACAAATTAAAAACTTGCCAATCTATTAAAACTTAAAAATGAAATCTAAATTAAACCAGTCACAAAACACTTAACAAACTGACACAATAGACAAACTGTGTTTAAGACAAATCCGAACAGTAAACATATTTAAACACGTTGCATAAGTGGCAATATATTAAAACTTTTAAATGAATTCTAAATTAAACCAGTTACAAAATACTTAATAAACTGATACAATATAAAAATTGTGTTCAAGACAACGCCAAACAGTAAAAATATTTATGTTTCAAATGACATATAACATGTTTCAAATGTGACAACCCTAATCTAAGGGCAGAAGATAACAATTTAATAGTTGCATGGGTTATAAAACGCTTCAAAAATTGGTCACAATTACCCTGGTTACAAACTCGTAACGTTTTAATAGCCAGCGACGATTTTGTGTGGGAACGGACCTGTGTTTTATAAGACGCCATTAATAGTCTGTTTATGGGAATAGCGTAGTAATTGTGGACGCGGCTTAGTTCAAATATGCATTATTTTGGAGCTATATTCTATATTGTTTTTGGGTAATCAATGGTACATGTAGTTTATCATAATTGGTTTTCTCCGTTGCAGACAAGGGTTATGTACGCGTATCTTTATATAAGTATGGGATTTTCTTTTATGTGTTTAAATACTCAGTACCTGGATGACCGAGCTTTGCTCGGTATTTTTGTTTTTTTATAAATTGTGTTTTTTTGAAAATTATATTTAAGTACGAAAATTTAAAAAGTCTAACCTCAAAGCAAACAATCATCGACTTCGTTA